>OU342745.1:470549128-470641824 GCA_910589775.1 Avena eriantha
CCAATACAAGTTTGAGAGATATGACGAAAAACTCGTTGTATTCACGTTTTATGGCCGTTTTCATGAGCTATTGCTCATAGTTTTTGGGTTCCAGGACGATTTACAATGACCGGGAGACCCAAAACAAGTTCGAGAGATATGACGAAAACTCGTCGTATTCGTGTTTTATGGCCGTTTTCAAGACATATTGCTCACGGTTTTGGGGCTTCCAGGGTGATTTACAATGACCGTAAGACCTGATACAAGTTTGAGAAGATATGAACCAAAAAACTCGTCGTATTCGTGCTTTATGGCCGTTTTCATGGGCTATTGCCCATGGTTGGGGTTATAGGGCGATTTACAACGACAGTAAGACCCGATACATGTTTGAGAGATATGACTAAAAACTCGTCGTATTCGTGTTTTATGGCCGTTTTCACGAGCTATTGCCCACATGGGTTCTAGGGAGATTTATAACGACAATAACACCTGATACATGTTTGAGTAATATGACCAAAACTCATTGTATTCGCGCTTTATGGCCATTTTCATGAGCTATTACCCAAAGTTTTGGGGTTTCAGGGCGATTTACAATGACAGTAACACTCGATACAAGTTTGAGAGATATGGCCAAAAACTTGTCGTATTCGCGCTTTATGGCCGTTTTCAAGAGCTATTGCCTACAGTTTTGGGGTTCAAGGGCGATTTACAATGACAGTAAGACCCGATACAAGTTTGAGAGATATGACCAAAACTCGCCGTATTCGCGTTTTATGGCCGTTTTCATGAGCTATATTGCCCACTGTTTTGGGGTTCTAGGGCGATTTATAACGACAGTAAGACCCGATACATGTTTGAGAGATATGACCAAAAACTCGTCGTTTTCGTGTTGTGTGGCCGATTTCATGAGCTATTGCCCAGAGTTTTGGGGTTCCAGGGCGATTTACAACGACAGTAAGACCTGATACATGTTAGAGAGATATGACCAAAAACTCGTTGTATTCGCGTTTTATGGCCGTTTTCATGAGCTATTGCTTACAATTTTGGCGTTCTAGGGAGATTTATAACGACCGTAAGACCCGATACAAGTTTGAGAGATATGAAAAAAAACTCATCGTATTCGTGTTTTATGGCTGTTTCAAGAGGTATTGCTCACTGTTTTGGGGTTCCAGGGCGATTTACAATGACCGTAAGACCCAATATAAGTTTGAGAGATATGACCAAAAACTCATCGTATTCACGCTTTATGGCAGTTTTCATGAGCTATTGCCCAGAGTTTTGGGGTTCTAGGGCGATTTACAACGACCGTAAGACCCGATACATGTTTGAGAGATATGACCAAAAAATCGTCGTTTTCGTGTTTTGTGGCCGTTTTCATGAGCTATTGCCCAGAGTTTTGGGGTTGCAGGGCGATTTACAGCGACCATAAGACCCGATACAGTTTCAGAGATATGACCAAAAACTCGTCGTATTTGCGCTTTATGGCCGTTTTCAAGAGCTATTGCCTACTGTTTTGGGGTTCTAGGGCGATTTACACCGACAGTAAGACCCGATAAAAGTTTGAGAGATATGATCAAAAACTCGCTGCTTTCGTGTTTTATGGACGTTTTCATGAGCTATTGCCCACTTTTTTGGGGTTCTAGGGAGATTTACAATGATAGTAAGACCCGATACAAGTTGAGAGATATGACCAAAAACTCATCGTATTCACGCTTTATGGCAGTTTTCATGAGCTATTGCCTAGAGTTTTGGGGTTCTAGGGCGATTTACAACGACCGTAAGACCCGATACATGTTTGAGAGATATGACCAAAACTCGTCATTTTCGTGTTTTGTGGCCGTTTTCATGAGCTATTGCCCAGAGTTTTGGCGTTCTAGGTCGATTTACAACGACCATAAGACCTGATACAAGTTTGAGAGATATGACCAAAACTCGTCGTATTTGCGCTTTATGGCCGTTTTCAAGAGCTATTGCCTAGAGTTTTGGGGTTCTAGGGCGATTTACAACGACAGTAAGACCCGATAAAAGTTTGAGAGATATGATTAAAAACTCGCCGTTTTCGTGTTTTATGGCCGTTTTCATGATCTATTGCCCACTGTTTTGGGGTTGTAGGGAGATTTACAACGATAATAAGACCCGATAAAAGTTTGAGAGATATGATCAAAAACTCGTCGTTTTCGTGTTTTATGGCCGTTTTCTGAGTTATTGCTCACAGTTTTGGGGTTCTAGGGCGATTTCCAACAACAGTAAGATCCGATACATATTGGAGAGATATGACAAAAACTTGTCGTTTTCGTGTTTTATGGCTGTTTTCATGAGCTATTGCCCACGGTTTTGGGGTTCCAGGGCGATTTATAACGACCGTAAGACCCAATACAAGTATGAGAGATATGACCAAAAACTCGTTGTATTCACGTTTTATGGCCGTTTTCATGAGCTATTGCTCATAGTTTTGGGGTTCCAGGACGATTTACAATGACCGGGAGACCCAATACAAGTTCGAGAGATATGACGAGAAACTCGTCGTATTCGTGTTTATGGCCGTTTTCAATACATATTGCTCACAGTTTTGGGGTTCCAGGGCGATTTACAACGACAGTAAGACCCGATACAAGTTTGAGAGATATGACCAAAAACTCATCGTATTCGTATTTTATGGCCGTTTTCACGAGCTATTGCCCACATGGGTTCTAGGGAGATTTATAGTGATAGTAACACCTGATACATGTTTGCGTAATATGACCAAAAACTCATTGTATTCGCGCTTTATGGCCATTTTCATGAGCTATTACCCAATGTTTTGGGGTTTCAGGGCGATTTACAATGACAGTAACACTCGATACAAGTTTGAGAGATATGGCCAAAAACTTGTCGTATTCGCGCTTTATGGCCGTTTTCAAGAGCTATTGCCTACAGTTTTGGGGTTCAAGGGCGATTTACAACGACAGTAAGAACCGATACAAGTTTGAGAGATATGACCAAAACTCGCCGTATTCGCGTTTTATGGCCGTTTTCATGAGCTATTGCCCACTGTTTTGGGGTTCTAGGGCGATTTATAACGACAGTAAGACCCGATACATGTTTGAGAGATATGACCAAAAACTCGTCGTTTTCGTGGTGTGTGGCCGATTTCATGAGCTATTGCCCAGAGTTTTGGGGTTCCAGGGCGATTTACAACGACAGTAAGACCCGATACATGTTGGAGAGATATGACCAAAAACTCGTTGTATTCGCGTTTTATGGCCGTTTTCATGAGCTATTGCTTACAATTTTGGCGTTCTAGGGAGATTTATAACGACCGTAAGACCCAATACAAGTTTGAGAGATATGAAAAAAAACTCATCGTATTCGTGTTTTATGGCTGTTTCAAGAGGTATTGCTCACTGTTTAGGGGTTCCAGGGCGATTTACAATGACCGTAAGACCCGATACAAGTTTGAGAGATATGACCAAAAACTCATCGTATTCACGCTTTATGGCAGTTTTCATGAGCTATTGCCCAGAGTTTTGGGGTTCTAGGGCGATTTACAACGACCGTAAGACCGATACATGTTTGAGAGATATGACCAAAAACTCGTCGTTTTCGTGTTTCGTGGCCGTTTTTATGAGCTATTGCCCAGAGTTTTGGGGTTGCAGGGCGATTTACAACGACCATAAGACCCAATACAAGTTTCAGAGATATGACCAAAAACTCGTCGTATTTGCGCTTTATGGCCGTTTTCAAGATCTATTGCCTAGAGTTTTGGGGTTCTAGGGCGATTTACAACGACAGTAAGACCCGATAAAAGTTTGAGAGATATGATTAAAAACTCGCCGTTTTCGTGTTTATGGCCGTTTTCATGATCTATTGCCCACTGTTTTGGGGTTGTAGGGAGATTTACAACGATAATAAGACCCGATAAAAGTTTGAGAGATATGATCAAAAACTCGTCGTTTTCGTGTTTTATGGCCGTTTTCTGAGTTATTGCTCACAGTTTTGGGGTTCTAGGGCGATTTCCAACGACAGTAAGACCCGATACATATTGGAGAGATATGACCAAAAACTTGTCGTTTTCGTGTTTTATGGCTGTTTTCATGAGCTATTGCCCACGATTTTGGGGTTCCAGGGAGATTTATAACGACCGTAAGACCCAATACAAGTTTGAGAGATATGACCAAAAACTCGTTGTATTCACGTTTTATGGCCGTTTTCATGAGCTATTGCTCATAGTTTTGGGGTTCCAGGACGATTTACAATGACCGGGAGACCCAAAACAAGTTCGAGAGATATGACGAAAACTCGTCGTATTCGTGTTTTATGGCCGTTTTCAAGACATATTGCTCACGGTTTTGGGGTTCCAGGGCGATTTACAATGACCGTAAGACCCGATACAAGTTTGAGAGATATGACCAAAACTCATCGTATTCGTATTTTATGGCCGTTTTCACGAGCTATTGCCCACATGGGTTCTAGGGAGATTTATAGCGATAGTAACACCTGATACATGTTTGCGTAATATGACCAAAAACTCATTGTATTCGCGCTTTATGGCCATTTTCATGAGCTATTACCCAATGTTTTGGGGTTTCAGGGCGATTTACAATGACAGTAACACTCGATACAAGTTTGAGAGATATGGCCAAAAACTTGTCGTATTCGCGCTTTATGGCTGTTTTCAAGAGCTATTGCCTACAGTTTTGGGGTTCAAGGGCGATTTACAACGACAGTAAGAACCGATACAAGTTTGAGAGATATGACCAAAACTCGCCGTATTCGCGTTTTATGGCCGTTTTCATGAGCTATTGCCCACTGTTTTGGGGTTCTAGGGCGATTTATAACGACAGTAAGACCCGATACATGTTTGAGAGATATGACCAAAAACTCGTCGTTTTCGTGGTATGTGGCCGATTTCATGAGCTATTGCCCAGAGTTTTGGGGTTCCAGGGCGATTTACAACGACAGTAAGACCCGATACATGTTGGAGAGATATGACCAAAAACTCGTTGTATTCGCGTTTTATGGCCGTTTTCATGAGCTATTGCTTACAATTTTGGCGTTCTAGGGAGATTTATAACGACCGTAAGACCCAATACAAGTTTGAGAGATATGAAAAAAAACTCATCGTATTCGTGTTTTATGGCTGTTTCAAGAGGTATTGCTCACTGTTTAGGGGTTCCAGGGCGATTTACAATGACCGTAAGACCCGATACAAGTTTGAGAGATATGACCAAAAACTCATCGTATTCACGCTTTATGGCAGTTTTCATGAGCTATTGCCCAGAGTTTTGGGGTTCTAGGGCGATTTACAACGACCGTAAGACCCATACATGTTTGAGAGATATGACCAAAAACTCGTCGTTTTCGTGTTTCGTGGCCGTTTTTATGAGCTATTGCCCAGAGTTTTGGGGTTGCAGGGCGATTTACAACGACCATAAGACCCAATACAAGTTTCAGAGATATGACCAAAAACTCGTCGTATTTGCGCTTTATGGCCGTTTTCAAGATCTATTGCCTACAGTTTTGGGGTTCTAGGGCGATTTACAACGACAGTAAGACCCGATAAAAGTTTGAGAGATATGATCAAAAACTCGCCGTTTTCGTGTTTTATCGCCGTTTTCATGATCTATTGCCCACTGTTTTGGGGTTGTAGGGAGATTTACAACGATAATAAGACCCGATAAAAGTTTGAGAGATATGATCAAAAACTCGTCGTTTTCGTGTTTTATGGCCGTTTTCTGAGTTATTGCTCACAGTTTTGGGGTTCTAGGGCGATTTCCAACGACAGTAAGACCCGATACATATTGGAGAGATATGACCAAAAACTTGTCGTTTTCGTGTTTTATGGCTGTTTTCATGAGCTATTGCCCACGATTTTGGGGTTCCAGTGAGATTTATAATGACCGTAAGACCCAATACAAGTTTGAGAGATATGACCAAAACTCGTTGTATTCACGTTTTATGGCCGTTTTCATGAGCTATTGCTCATAGTTTTGGGGTTCCAGGACGATTTACAATGACCGGGAGACCCAAAACAAGTTCGAGAGATATGACGAAAAACTCGTCGTATTCGTGTTTTATGGCCGTTTTCAAGACATATTGCTCACGGTTTTGGGGTTCCAGGGCGATTTACAATGACCGTAAGACCCGATACAAGTTTGAGAGATATGACCAAAAACTCGTCGTATTCGTGCTTTATGGCCGTTTTCATGGGCTATTGCCCATGGTTGGGGTTATAGGGCGATTTACAACGACAGTAAGACCCGATACATGTTTGAGAGATATGACTAAAAACTCGTCGTATTCATGTTTTATGGCCGTTTTCACGAGCTATTGCCCACATGGGTTCTAGGGAGATTTATAACGACAATAACACCTGATACATGTTTGAGTAATATGACCAAAAACTCATTGTATTCGCGCTTTATGGCCATTTTCATGAGCTATTACCCAAAGTTTTGGGGTTTCAGGGCGATTTACAATGACAATAAGACTCGATACAAGTTTGAGAGATATGGCCAAAAACTTGTCGTATTCGCGCTTTATGGCCGTTTTCAAGAGCTATTGCCTACAGTTTTGGGGTTCAAGGGCGATTTACAACGACAGTAAGACCCGATACAAGTTTGAGAGATATGACCAAAACTCGCCGTATTCTCGTTTTATGGCCGTTTTCATGAGCTATTGCCCACTGTTTTGGGGTTCTAGGGCGATTTATAACGACAGTAAGACCCGATACATGTTTGAGAGATATGACCAAAAACTCGTCGTTTTCGTGTTGTGTGGCCGATTTCATGAGCTATTGCCCAGAGTTTTGGGGTTCCAGGGCGATTTACAACGACAGTAAGACCCGATACATGTTGGAGAGATATGACCAAAAACTCGTTGTATTCGCGTTTTATGGCCGTTTCCATGAGCTATTGCTTACAATTTTGGCGTTCTAGGGATATTTATAACGTCCGTAAGACCCGATAAAAGTTTGAGAGATATGAAAAAAAACTCATCGTATTCGTGTTTTATGGCTGTTTATAGAGGTATTGCTCACTGTTTTGGGGTTCCAGGGCGATTTACAATGACCTTAAGACCCGATATAAGTTTGAGAGATATGACCAAAAACTCATCGTATTCACGCTTTATGGCAGTTTTCATGAGCTATTGCCCAGAGTTTTGGGGTTCTAGGGCGATTTACAACGACCGTAAGACCCGATACATGTTTGAGAGATATGACCAAAAACTCGTCGTTTTCGTGTTTTGTGGCCGTTTTCATGAGCTATTGCCCAGAGTTTTGGGGTTGCAGGGCGATTTACAACGACCATAAGACCCGATACAAGTTTCAGAGATATGACCAAAAACTCGTCGTATTTGTGCTTTATGGCCGTTTTCAAGAGCTATTGCCTACTGTTTTGGGCTTCTAGGGCGATTTACACCGACAGTAAGACCCGATAAAAGTTTGAGAGATATGATCAAAAACTCGCTGTTTTCGTGTTTTATGGACGTTTTCATGAGCTATTGCCCACTTTTTTGGGGTTCTAGGGAGATTTACAATGATAGTAAGACCCGATACAAGTTTGAGAGATATGACCAAAAACTCATCGTATTCACGCTTTATGGCAGTTTTCATGAGCTATTGCCTAGAGTTTTGGGGTTCTAGGGCGATTTACAACGACCGTAAGACCCGATACATGTTTGAGAGATATGACCAAAAACTCGTCGTTCTCGTGTTTTGTGGCCGTTTTCATGAGCTATTGCCCAGAGTTTTGGCGTTCTAGGTTGATTTACAACGACCATAGGACCTGATACAAGTTTGAGAGATATGACCAAAAACTCGTCGTATTTGCGCTTTATGGCCGTTTTCAAGAGCTATTGCCTACAGTTTTGGGGTTCTAGGGCGATTTACAACGACAGTAAGACCCGATAAAAGTTTGAGAGATATGATTAAAAACTCGCCGTTTTCGTGTTTTATGGCCGTTTTCATGATCTATTGCCCACTGTTTTGGGGTTGTAGGGAGATTTACAACGATAATAAGACCCGATAAAAGTTTGAGAGATATGATCAAAAACTCGTCGTTTTCGTGTTTTATGGCCGTTTTCTGAGTTATTGCTCACAGTTTTGGGGTTCTAGGGCGATTTCCAACAACAGTAAGATCCGATACATATTGGAGAGATATGACCAAAAACTTGTCGTTTTCGTGTTTTATGGCTGTTTTCATGAGCTATTGCCCACGGTTTTGGGGTTCCAGGGCGATTTATAACGACCGTAAGACCCAATACAAGTTTGAGAGATATGACCAAAAACTCGTTGTATTCACGTTTTATGGCTGTTTTCATGAGCTATTGCTCATAGTTTTGGGGTTCCAGGACGATTTATAATGACCGGGAGACCCAATACAAGTTCGAGAGATATGACGAAAAACTCGTCGTATTCGTGTTTTATGGCCGTTTTCAAGACATATTGCTCACAGTTTTGGGGTTCCAGGGCGATTTACAATGACCGTAAGACCCGATACAAGTTTGAGAGATATGACTAAAACTCATCGTATTCGTGCTTTATGGCCGTTTTCATGGGCTATTGCCCATGGTTGGGGTTATAGGGCGATTTACAACGACAGTAAGACCCGATACATGTTTGAGAGATATGACTAAAAACTCGTCGTATTCGTATTTTATGGCCGTTTTCACGAGCTATTGCCCACATGGGTTCTAGGGAGATTTATAGCGATAGTAACACCTGATACATGTTTGCGTAATATGACCAAAAACTCATTGTATTCGCGCTTTATGGCCATTTTCATGAGCTATTACCCAATGTTTTGGGGTTTCAGGGCGATTTACAATGACAGTAACACTCGATACAAGTTTGAGAGATATGGCCAAAAACGTGTCGTATTCGCGCTTTATGGCCATTTTCAAGAGCTATTGCCTACAGTTTTGGGGTTCAAGGGCGATTTATAACGACAGTAAGACCCGATACAAGTTTGAGAGATATGACCAAAACTCGCCGTATTCGCGTTTTATGGCCGTTTTCATGAGCTATTGCCCACTGTTTTGGGGTTCTAGGGCGATTTATAACGACAGTAAGACCCGATACATGTTTGAGAGATATGACCAAAAACTCGTCGTTTTCGTGTTGTGTGGCCGATTTCATGAGCTATTGCCCAGAGTTTTGGGGTTCCAGGGCGATTTACAACGACAGTAAGACCCGATACATGTTGGAGGGATATGACCAAAAACTCGTTGTATTCGCGTTTTATGGCCGTTTTCATGAGCTATTGCTTACAATTTTGGCGTTCTAGGGAGATTTACAATTTTGTCGTATCGGCAGGCTCTTATAGGCGAAGGAGGCAAGGTCGGTGGAGTTCCAGGGGGCCCATACCACCTGGTGGCGCGACCAGGGCTAGCCCGCACCACCACATGGTGTGGCCAGGCCCTGGCCCTCCTCCGCCTCGTATTCTGGCTCCGTGAGTCTTCCGGTAAAATAGGAATTTTGGCTTTTGTCCAGTCCAGTTCCGAGAATATTCATTTTCTGACTTTCCTGGAACCAAAAACAGTAGAAACAGGCAACTCACACTGTGGCTCTTGTTAATAGGTTAGTCCAAGAATTCATATGAAAAGTGCTCCAAAACTCATCGTTTTCGTGTTTTATGGCCGTTTTCATGAGCTATTACCCACAGTTTGGGGTTCCAGGGCGATTTACAATGACTGTAAGACCCGATGCAAGTTTGAGAGGTATGACCAAAAGCACGTTGTTTTCGCGATTTATGCCCGTTTTCATGAGCTATTGCCCATGGTTTGGGGGTTCTAGGGCAAATTACAATGATAGTAAGACCCGATACATATTTGAGAGATATGACCAAAACTCATCGTTTTCGTGTTTTATGGTTGTTTTCATGAGCTATTACCCACAGTTATGGGGTTCCAGGGCGATTTACAATGACTGTAAGACCCGATACAAGTTTGAGAGATATGACCAAAAACTCGTTATTTTCCTCTTTGATGGCTGTTTTCATGAGCTATTACCCACCGTTTTGGGGGTTCCAGGGAGATTTACAATGACCATAAGACCCGATACATGTTTATGAGATATGACCAAAAACTCGTCGTATTCGAGCTTTATGGCTGTTTTCATGAGCTATTACCCATAGTTTTGGGGTTCTATGGCGATTTACAATAACCGTAAGAGCCGGTAAATGTTTGAGAGATATGACTAAAAACTTGTGGTTTCCACATTTTATGGCCATTTTCATGAGTTACTGCCCATAGTTTTGCAGTTCTATGGTGATTTACAATGATCGTAAGAGCCTGTACATGTTTGAGAGATATGACGAAAAACTCGTCGGTTTGGGGTTCTAGGGCGATTTGCATGGCCCGTAGGACTCTATATATTTTGAGACATATGACCAAAAGCACATCATGTTCATGCTTTATGGTTGTTTTCATGAGCTATTCCCAACATATCTGGGGATCCAAGGCGATTTACAATAACAGTAAGACCCGGTACATGGTTGAGAGATTTGACCAAAAACTTGTGGTTTCCGCATTTTACGGCCGTTTTCAAGAGCTATTGCCTACAATTTGGGGGATCTAGGGAGATTTACAATGATAGTAAGACCCAATAAAAGTTTGAGAGATATGACCAAAAGCACGTCGTTTTCGCATTTTATGCCCGCTTTCATGAGCTATTGCCCATGGTTTTGGTGTTCTAGGGCGATTTACAACGACCGTAAGACCCGATACATGTTTGAGATATATGACCAAAAACTCGTAGTATTCGCGCTTTACGGCCATTTCATGAGCTATTGCCCACAGGTTTGGGGTTCTAGGGCAATTTACAATGATAGTAAGACCCGAAACATGTTTGAAAGATATGACCAAAAACTCGTCGTTTTGTGTTTTAGGGCCGTTTTCATGAGCTATTGCCCACAGTTTTGGGGTTCTATGACAATTTACAACGATAGTAAGACCTGATCCATGTTTGAGAGATATGACTAAAAACTTGTCGTATTTGCGTTTTATGGCCGTTTTCATGAGCTATTGCCCACAGTTTTGGGGTTCTGGGGCGATTTACAACGATAGTAAGAACCGATACAAGTTTGAGAGATATGACAAAAAACTCGTCGTATTTGCGTCTTATGCCCGTTTTCATGAGCTATTGCCCATGGTTTTGGAGTTCTAGGGCGATTTACTATGATAGTAAGACCCGATACATATTTGAGAGATTTGACCAAAAAGTAGTCGTTTTCGTGTTTTATGGTTGTTTTTATGAGCTATTACCCACAGTTATGGGGTTCCAGGGCGATTTAAAATGATTGTAAGACCCGATACAAGTTTGAGAGATATGACCAAAAACTCGTCATTTTCCTCTTTTATGGCCGTTTTCATGAGCTATTACCCACAATTTTGGGGTTCCAGGGAGATTTACAATGACCATAAGACTCGATACATGTTTACGAGATATGACCAAAAGCTTGTCGTATTCGCGCATTATGGCTGTTTTAATGAGATATTACCCACAGTTTTGGGGTTCTATGGCGATTTTCAATAACTATAAGAGCCGGTACATGTTTGAGAGATATGACCAAAAACTTGTGGTCTCCACATTTTATGGCTGTTTTCATGAGCTATTGCCCATTGTTTTGGAGTTCTATGGTGATTTACAATGATCGTAAGAGCCTGCACATGTTTGAGAGATATGATGAAAAACTCGTCGTTTTGGGGTTCTATGGCGATTTGGATGGCCCGTAGGACCCTATAGATTTTGAGACATATGACCAAAAGCACATCATGGTCACGATTTATGGCCGTTTTCATGAGCTATTCCCAACATATTTGGGGATCCATGGCGATTTACAATAACAGTAAGACCCGGTACATGTTGAGAGATATGACCAAAAACTCGTCGTTTTCGCATTTTACGGTCGTTTTCATGAGCTATTCCCCACATTTTTGGGGATCCAGGGCGATTTATAGTAACAGTAAGACCCGGTACATGGTTGAGAGATTTGACCAAAAACTCTTCGTTTTCGTGTTTTACGGTAGTTTTCATGAGCTATTGCCCACAGTTTTGGGGTTCAAAGGCCATTTACAATGACCGTAAGACTCGATACATGTTTGAGATATATGACCAAAACCTCGTAGTATTCCAGCTTTACAGCCGTTTTCCTGAGCTATTGCCCACAGTTTTGGGGTTCTAGGGCGATTTACAACGATAGTAAGACCCGATACATGTTTGAAAGATATGACCAAAAACTCGTCGTTTTGTGTTTTATGGCCGTTTTCATGAGCTATTGCCCACAGTTTTGGGGTTCTACGACAATTGACAACGATAGTAAGACCCGATACATGTTTGAGAGATATGACCTAAAACTCGTCGTTTTCCTGTTTTATGGCCGTTTTCATGAGCTATTACCCACAATTATGGGGTTCCAAGGCGATTTACAATGACTTTAAGACCCGATGCAAGTTTGAGAGATATGACCAAAAACTCGTCGTATTCGCGCTTTATGGCCGTTTTCATGAGCTATTGCCCATAGTTTTGGGGTTCTATGGCGATTTACAACGACTGTAAGAACTGATACATGTTTGAGAGATATGACCAAAAACTCGTCGTATTCGCGTTTGATGGCCGTTTTCATTAGATATTGCCCACAGTTTTGGGGTTCCAGGGCAAATTACAATGACCGTAAGACCCGATACAAGTTTGAGAGATATGACCAAAAACTCTATGTTTTCGTGTTTTATGGCCATTTTCATGAGCTATTGCCCACAGGTTTGGGGTAACAGGATGATTTACAACGATTGTAAGACCTGATACATGTTTGAGAGATATGACCAAAAACTTGTGGTTTCAACATTTTATGGCCGTTTTCATGAGCTATTGCCCATAGTTTTGGTGATCTATGGTGATTTACAATGATCGTAAGAGCCGGTACATGTTTGAGAGATTTGACCAAAAAATGTTCGTTTTCGTGTTTTACGGTTGTTTTCATGAGCTATTGCCCACGGTTTTGGGGTTCCAGGGCCATTTACAATGACCGTAAGACTCGATACATGTTTGAGATATATGACCAAAAACTCGTCGTTTTGTGTTTTATGCCCGTTTTCATGAGCTATTGCCCACAGTTTTGGGGTGCTACGACAATTTACAATGACAGTTAGACCCGATACATGTTTGAGAGATATGACCAAAAACTCGCCGTATTCGCGTTTTATGGCCGTTTTCATGAGCTATTACCCACAGTTTTGGTGTTCTAGCGAGAGATACAACGACAGTAAGTCCCGATACATGTTTGAGAGATATGACCAAAAACTCGTCGCATTTGCGTTTTATGGCTATTTTCATGAGCTATTACCCACAGTTTTGGGGTTCTAGTGCAATTTATAATGACCATAATACCTGATACAAGTGTGCGAGATATGACGAAAAACTCGTCGTTTTCGTGTTTTATGGCCGTTTTCATGAGCTATTCCACAGTTTTGGGGTGCTACGACAATTTACAATGACAGTTAGACCCGATATATGTTTGAGAGATATGACCAAAAACTCGCCGTATTCGCGTTTTATGGCCGTTTTCATGAGCTATTGCCCACAGTTTTGGGGTTCTATGGCGAGTTACAACGACAGTAACACCCGATACATGTTTGAGAGATATGACCAAAAACTCGTCGTATTTGTGTTTTTGGCTATTTTCATGAGCTATTACCCACAGTTTTGGGGTTCAAGGGCGATTTACAATGACTCTAAGACCCGATACAAGTTTGAGAGATATGACCACAAACTCATCATTTTCGTGTTTTATGGCTGTTTTCATGAGCTATTACCCACAATTATGGGGTTCCAGGGGAATTTACAATGACTTTAAGACCCGATGCAAGTTTGAGAGATATGACCCAAAACTCGTCGTTTTCCTGTTTTATGGCCATTTTACCCACAGTTTTGGGGTTCCAGGGAGATTTAGAATAACCATAAGAGCCGGAACATGTTTGAGAGATATGACCAAAAACTTGTGGTTTCCACATTTTATGGCCGTTTTCATGAGGTATTGGCCATAGTTTTGGGATTCTAAGGTGATTTAAAATGATCGTAAGAGCCGGTACATGTTTGACATATTTGACCAAAAAATCGTCGTTTTGGGGTTCTAGGGCGATTTGCATGACCCGTAAGACCCAATACATTTTGTGAGATATAACCAAAAACTTGTGGTTTCCGCATTTTATGGCCATTTTCATGAGCTATTGCCCATAGTTTTGCAGTTTTATGGTGATTTATAATCATCGTAAGAGGTCGGTACATGTTTGAGAGATATGACCAAAAACTTGTGGTTTCCACATTTTATGGCCGATTTCATGACCTATTGCCCACTGTTATGGAGTTCTATGGTGATTTACAATGATCATAAGAGCATCTACATGTTTGAGAGATATGACGAAAAACTCATCGTTTAGGGGTTCTAGGGCAATTTGCATGGCCCGTAGGACCCAATACATTTTGAGAGATATGACCACAAGCACGTCATGTTCACGCTTTATGGTCGTTTTCATGAGCTATTCCCAACATATTTGGGGATCTAGGGCGATTTACAATAACAGTAAGACCCGGTAGATGGTAGAGAGAGTTGACCAAAACTCGTCGTTTTCGCATTTTACGGCCGTTTTCAACAGATATTGCTTATAGTTTGGGAGTTCTAGGGTGATTTACAATGACCGTAAGACCCAATAAAAGTTTGAGAGATATGACCAAAAGCACGTCATTTTCGCATTTTATGCCCGTTTTCATGAGCTATTGCCCACGGTTTTGGGTTTCTAGGGCGATTTACAACGATAGTAAGACCCGATACATATTTGAGAGATATGACCAAAAACTCGTCGTTTTCGTGTTTTATGGCTGTTTTCATGATCTATTACCCACAGTTATGGGGTTCCAGGGCGATTTACAATGACTGTAAGACCCTATACAAGTTTGAGAGATATGACCAAACTCATCATTTTCCTCTTTTATGGCCGTTTTCATGAGCTATTACCCATAGTTTTGGGGTTCCAGGGAGATTTACAATGACCGTAAGACCACATACCTGTTTACGAGATATGACCAAAAACTCATCGTATTCGCGCTTTATGGTTGTTTTCTTGAGCTATTACCCATAGTTTTGGGGTTCTGTGGCGATTTACAATAACCGTAAGAGCCGGTACATGTTTGAAAGATATGACCAAAAGCTTGTGGTTTCCACATTTTATGGCCGTTTTCATGAGCTATTGCCTATAGTTTTGGAGTTCTATGGTGATTTACAATGATCGTAAGAGCCTGTACATGTTTGAGAGATATGACGAAAAACTCGTCATTTTGGGGTTCTAGGGAGATTTGCATGGCCCATAGGACCCAATACATGTTGAGAGATATGACGAAAAGCACGTCCTGTTCACGCTTTACGGTCGTTTTCATGAGCTATTCCCCACATTTTTGGGCATCCAGGGCGATTTACAATAACAGTAAGACCCGGTACATGGTTGAGGGATTTGACCAAAAACTCTTCGTTTTCGTGTTTTACGGTCGTTTTCATGAGCTATTGCCCACGGTTTTGGGGTTCCAGGGCCATTTACAATGACCATAAGACTCGATACATGTTTGAGATATATGACCAAAAACTCGTAGTATTCGCGCTTTATGACCGTTTCATGAGGTATTGCCCACAGTTTTGGGGTTCTAGGGCGATTTATAACGATAATAACACCCGTTACATGTTTGAAAGATATGACCAAAAATTCGTCGTTTTGTGTTTTATGGCCGTTTTCATGAGCTATAGCCCACAGTTTTGGGGTGCTACGACAATTTACAATGACAGTTAGACCCGATACATGTCTGAGAGATATGACCAAAAACTCGTCGTATTCGCGTTTATGGACGTTTTCATGAGCTATTGCCCATAGTTTTGGGGTTCTAAGGCGATTTACAACGACAGTAAGACCCGATACATGTTCCAGAGATATGACCAAAAACTCGTCGTATTTGTGTTTTATGGCTATTTTCATGAGCTATTAACCACAGTTTTGGGGTTCTAGGGCGATTTATAATGACTGTAAGACCCGATACAAGTTTGCGAGATCTGACGAAAAACTTGTCGTTTTCCTGTTTTATGGCCGTTTTCATGAGCTATTACACACAGTTTTGGGGTTCCAGGTGTCGTCGGATTGAGGACAAGTACGCCATGAGGGGGTCCTCGAGGCGTGCGGAAGAGAGGGGTGTGAGATGTTTGGTATTCCGGGACGGGTGAGCACACAAGTTTACCCAGGTTCGAATCCACCGGTTTTGGACGGACCCTACTCCTTCTAGCAATCCAGTAATACGGCAGAGCCGGAATATGGGTTACAAGGGTTTCACCTATGCGAGTTGAGGGTCTAAAGTATTGGTGTTATGCCCTAAAGGCTCTCCCTAGGACGGCTTATATAGATATCCAGCCTAGGGTTTCACAGGAGAGATCTATCTAGCTACGTCTAAGAGTCGGTTACAGAGTACATCTTGAACTACAAGTAACATTATGGGCCTAAGTCGGTAAGTCTTCTGGGCCTTCCCGTAGCCGGATTGGATTCCGTCTTTCTTCCTGGCTGGGCCGCCCGTGAAGCAAAGCTCTAACCCGAAGTGGGCCACCCTGGTCAGTGAGTAACTGTTAGGATACCCGGAAAGTATATCCCCAACAGCAGCCCCCAGAGGCCTCCAAGATCCAAAGTCGGATTTATCATCGTCTAGCTTGATCTTTGGCTTGCAGAATCTTGAATGGTTCCTGAAACTTCATAACAAAAAATCCGATCCGGGTCTTAAAAGTAAGTCGGACCTTTCAACAGGTTACTCGGACTTTCCAGCTCGATTTTAAACTAAGCCGGAACTTGGTCTTCAATGCCACCTGACACAAACATGGCCAAGTCACGTCATCTGAC
The DNA here is from genome assembly GCA_910589775.1 of Avena eriantha. Lineage (NCBI taxonomy): Eukaryota > Viridiplantae > Streptophyta > Magnoliopsida > Poales > Poaceae > Avena > Avena eriantha. Next base: position 470,566,007 of record OU342745.1, read on the forward strand.
AAGCGTTCCGTCAGCACGACCATTGGTGGGTCCGCAGTTCGCGGAACCGAGGCGCCGTTTCAATGCGTGCGTGGAGATCGAGGCGACGCAATCATCGCGTGGGTCCTTCCCAGTTCCTTCCACGACGTATGGCGGTTACACTGTAACATTTGCACGAATCTTGGCGCAAGTAGGTGGATATAAGGGGTTCGGATTTCTCCTTCTCCTTTCCACCAGTCCTTTGCCGTTTCCATTCCTCCCAATCCTCCTGCACGCATAGAGCCTCCTCGTCCTTCCCCCACAGAACTCCCAGCACCGCCCCTTTCAAGTCACGTTCTCACCGGAGAAATGGCTTCATCATCTTCTTCCTCCGGTTTGGCGGCAGCAGCGGCGGCGGCGAAAGCGGAAGAAGTAGCAGAGAAGGAGAGCTACCGGGGAATCTGGATCCCCTGCGCCCTCGAAGAGGAGGGCCTCAAGAACGTGGAGAAGGAGGGGCTTCTCGCCGCCGGCGACTGGCGGAGCGGCTCCAGCGAAACCGTCCCCAACCCGCGCGACGGCGAGCGGGTCCACTTAGGCACCCATCTCGACCGAGGTCTGTCTTTTCCTCCCTCGGAGTTCTTCTCCGAGGTGATAGATCATGACGGAGTTCAACGCCACAATCTTCCTCCCAACTCACTTTTAGAAATGAGTGTGTATGCTTCGCTTTCCTAGGGATTTCTTGGCATTAGGCCGAGTTTGCTTCTCTTCCGGTATTATTTCCATGTCCGGAGAAATTCCATCACTGCCGGTGTTCCTTACATCACCGGCACTATTAGCTTTTCACTTAGATGTGACCGGGCCTATCCCAAAATTTCAGCCAGTGACTCGGTCAAACAATGACCAGTCACATTTTTCTATCATAGGGATATTCCGGCTCCTGGCAAAGCTACTGCTTTACTGGCTTTTGTCGATGGAGCCGCCACGGCCTAGCCTTCCTGGGACGAGGCTGCTCCGGCTCTCACCGATGATCTGATCCTCGCTAAGAGGCGGATCGAATATCTGATCAAGCACAAGGGTCTAGAGGGATCCGACTTGGTCCAGTGCTGGGTCTCACGTCGGATCCAGCCACTTCAGTACCACGGGGATAGACTGATGCACTCCATCACGTCTTCCAAAAAAGACTTCCTCCGCATCAGCCCCAAAGCCTACACCACTCAAGGTTACATAACCCAGATCAAGTGGATGATCAAGGAGTGGATCAAGAGGAGGATTCCGGAGGTTTCTCTGGATATGCACACGGCGGAAAACCCCGTGGTGCCGGTAAGCTTCTATCAGTACACCCTTTATGTGTTTCAATCTTCGAGTTATACTGCAATACTGATATGTTTTCTTGTTTTCAGCTTGCTGACCTCCCCGAGTTGGAACTTGCTCCGCTCGAAGGATACCCTCCTGAGTTTTCTCAGGAGATAGAAGTAGTCCCACTGCCGGACCTTGCGCTAAAGAAGCGCAAAGCTCCGACACTGGCTGTTGGCACAAAGGAGGTTCCTATCGTGAAGAGGTAACTTTCAGTCACAACTTTTCTGCCTTTGTACTTTCCTCAAATTTCTTTCCGAGATGTAATGTTTCCGACTTTACTACTTTCTCACAGCAAAATCAATCATCAAGGGCAAGGGGAAAGGGACTTATTTGAAGCCCTTGCGTCAGACGAAGCTTACCATAGCTTCCCCTGCCGTGGCTCCTCCGACTCCGGCCCCTCAACCTTCTGGAACTACGGCGATCACTCCTTCTCCGGTGGTTGCAGAAGGTCCGGCTCCTCCAACAGAGCCTGCGATCCTTGGGTCGCAAATTGACGTCACCGTGGGTGCGTCAGCTCAAGATAAGGGTGAACCCTCTTCGGGTAATGATCCCTCGGCTGAAGTCTTCGCCGAAAACCTCATCAGCAATCAGGGACTTGCCAAGTTAGGCCTGTCCCGGAAATCTACAGAGGAGATCCAGTTGCTAGCCAGGCAAGTCCTGGATAAAAGCCATTTATCCCCCGAAGAGGAAGCGCAAGAAGCAGAGGACGTCAAGTTCTCTGACCTTCTCGCTCAAGTCCGCCTTCGCGACGAGAGGATTAGGACTAGCGAGCTTCCAACAGCCCCAGTGATCCCTCTTACTCTTGCCGAGAAGGTGGCCGCTGAAGTGAACGCGGGTTTAGACAAACTCACCCGCGAGCAATATGTAAGTCGGAATTCCAACTCTTGTTTTTCCATTATGTTATATCATATCGTCTATCCCCCAAGCATGAAGTAGGATACATAATCGAGGTTTATGCTTCATTAGGATGCCAAAGAACGAACTAGTGTAGCCCCAAGGCTCGTGCTGATATTTAGCAAAAAATATTAGCGCGATCCTTAAGTAGCTTTCTGACTTTGGGTATTCTGACTTACAGAAAGTATGTTCCTATAACCAGGAATTACTGACTAATCTCTGCGATAATCGGAGAGAGATCAAAGCTCTCCGGCTTAAAAATGCTGAACTCAAAGTAGCCAAGGATGAAGCTGAAGGTAAACATTCTGAGATTCAAACCTTATATTTTGCTTTTTCAATGTCGAATTTTCCCTGAACGGCTGTTCTTTTTGACTTACAGCGCTGGTAAAACAATCCATCGCTATGATTGAAGAGGCTGAGCACCTCAAGACCTTGGTGGTGGACAACATGGGACTTCGCCAAGAGCTGGATAAGCTCAAGGCGGATCGTGAAAGGAGCATAGCTCAAGTCCTTGAATCCGCCTCCATGGCCACTGATGAGCGTGATCGCAAGATCGCTTCTCCGGATAAAATAATCTCGGATCTCCAGAATAAGCTTGACAGAGAGAAGGACATATCCCAGTCGCTCCGGGCTGAACTCTAGAGTCTCCGGGAGGAGAAGACCAAGATTGGAGACGTCATTTTCGGTACGTTCCACCTCTCTGACTTATCTTTTTCTTCGACTTCTATCAATGTCGGTTTTTTCTTAACTTTATTTTGTGTATAGGTCCTCTGAACTTGACGGACTCTTCCTCGTCTGAGCCCTGCACCCACCGGCTTACCCAAGTCGGTAATCTTCTTCATGACTTCCGCCAGTCCCTTGAGGACATTGGCGAGTCTCTCAAGATTCCGGACATGCCAAGCATGTCGGATTTTCAGGTGTGGGACAAGGCCAAGGAGATGTCGCAGCTTGTTCGGGACTGGAACATGTCCTATGCGCGGACTGCTGCGCAGAACGCTCTTACCATGGTCATGAGCCACCATGGAAACATGGAGATATGGCAAGTGACCAGAGGGTACTGCAAGGTAGACGAAGACGGCCAGGAGCAAGACCTTCAAGCCATCGTGCACTCCTGCGCCAGATACGGGTGTCACGTAGTTGATCTGACCAGCTACGAGGTCCCCTTCTTCACCCGCGTGGATACTCCGCCTCCTCCTGCAGAAGAAAACGAAGAAGTTTCTGACAACGAACGCACCAACTCGGATGCGCACATCTTGGAAAGATATCAAGGCGGAGTAACCACCAAGCCGGCAGCTCCTTCATCTCCTCCTGCATCATAGACCAGAAATTTATGTATTATTCCGGAAAAAACCTAATGCGATTGTAAACATTAAGTACTATTTATCTTGCTAGTGCTAAGCTTTTGATCTATTCAGCACTTTTGACTTTTGAAATTTTTGCGTGCCTGAAATGTTTACACAAGCACTTATACTTTTTCGCCTCTACTTACGTTTATCTGGCTTTCCGCCTCGTCCCTTTCGTGAGCCGGCTAAACCTTCCGCCGGAAACTTTGCCGAGCAACGTAGATCAATTGCTTAACCAGTTTAAACTCGGAAACAAAGCCTGCTTCCAGTACCAACAATTCAGTACTCGGAAAATGCCCGCATCCAGCAATCAGTTAAATAACCAAAGTAAAGACTAGAAATTTTAGAGTTATACCCAAAGGTAGCAATTTTAGAATCAGAAATCTAAACCAGAATGAACATGATCATAAAGTACTTTCAAGCATTCTGGGATTTTCGACTATGACATGATCATTTGGAAATAAGATGGTAAAAACTTCTCAGAAAAACATTGAGGTAACCAAAACTTTTATTTCTCACAAACCATGTACATATATATGATTACAAAGAAGGATAAACTAAGAATAAAAGGGACGTAGCTGAGCAATATTCTATGGTCTATCTAACTCATCCGGATTTGTACTTCCTCCATCTCTCTTTCTCTTCTTAGTAGCAGGTCTTTCTTTGACTAGCCTCATGTCAGTTAAGTAGTACGATCCATTGTGCAATACTCGACTAACTAAAAAAGCCCCTTCCCATACTGGGGAAAGTTTGTGCTTTCTTTGTTGCACAAGCCGGAGAGCCAAATCACCTTTCTTGAAAGATCTAGTTCGGACTCTCTGGCTATGATACTTGCGTAACTTCTGTTGATAGGATGTAGATCTCATTTTAGCAATGACGTGAACTTCTTCGACTAAGTCAAGATTATTTTGTTGAGAAATCTCGGCATCCTCTTCGATATACGCGGCCACTCTGGGAGAAGTATGAATTAAATCACTAGGAAGAACTGCTTCTGCACCATAGACCAAGAAGAAAGGTGTGTATCCTGTTGACCTGTTCGGAGTTGTTCGTAAACTCCAAATTACAGAGGGTAGTTCCTCTGCCCAAGCCCCCATAGCACGTCGTAGTGGTGCTTCGAGTCTTGGTTTCAGGCCTTGTAGAATTAAACCATATGCTCTTTCGACTTGTCCGTTAGCCTGTGGATGTGCGACTGAAGCAATGTCAAGCCGGATATTTTGCTCGTCGCAAAATTCAGCCAATTCTCCCATGCAAAAGTTACTCCTGTTGTCCGTGATAATGCTATGCAGATAACCACACCGAAAACATCCGCGACAAATCTTTTGGCTGTTGCTCCATCACAACTAGTGACAGGTTTAGCGTCGATCCACCATCACTAAGAGGTGAGTAAATCCACTTGGAGCTCGTTTAAAAGGTCCTACCATATCAAGCCCCAGACCGCAAAAGGCCATGTTATAGGTATTGTTCGCAGCTGATCAGCCGGAACATGAGCTTGCTTGGCGTACTTTTGGCAGCCTTTGCATGTCTTGACTAATCGTTCGGCATCTGCCTGAACTGTAAGCCATAAAAATCCATGTCGAAAAGCTTTTGTCACTAAAGATTTGGCTGCAGGATGGTTACCACACTCGTGGATTTCCCTTAAGATTTCCAGTCCTTCTTCCGGAGATACACAACGCTGAAAAACCCCAGAAACACTCTTTTTATGGAGGTCACCCTTAACAATAGTATAGGATTTTGCTCGTCGGATAATCTGCCGGCTCAGCACCTCGTCTTCGGGTAATTTGCCATCTACCAAATAATCGAGGTAGGGTTTCGTCGAGCTGAGAATTACAGCCAGAACTACTATCAAAGGTGAGTCGGATTTGGTCGGATATTCCTCATCTACTCCATTTATTGAAGGAACTTTGAGGTGCTCCAAAAAAGCGCCATCTGGGACCTCTTTCCGCGCAGAGCCTATCTGAGATAGTGCGTCTGCTTCCTTTTTCTGCTCGAAGGATGTGTTGAACTTCAAACCCTTCGAATGATTTAGATAGATCATCCACGACAGCTTTATATGATGCCATGTGTTTATTTGCGTTACAAATATCTGACACTTGTTGCGCAACAAGATCTGAATCTCCGTAACACATCAAACGTCAGATGCTAATATCCTTAGCAATCCGGATTCCATGCAGCAGTGCTTCATACTCGCAATATTTTTTGTTGCTGTGAAGTGGATCTGCAACACGTATAAAAGTTTATCTCCTTGGGGTGATTTGAGCACCACGCCAGCCCCCGAGCCCCCTCGAGCCTTAGACCAATCGAAAAAGAGGGTCCAATATTCCGACTCAGGGAGGACCATGTTCTCCTTCGTCTCTGTCCAATCAGCGACAAAGTCAGCAAGGATCTGGGATTTGATTGTTGTCAGGGGTTTGTACTCAATATCGAAAGCTGCAAGCTCTATGCCCCATTTGGCGACGCGTCCTGTGGCATCGCTATTGTTGATTATATGTCTCATGGGAGCTTTTCTCACCACGATAATTGGATGCTCCTGAAAATAGTGTCGTAACTTACGAGATGCTAGAAAAACACTGTAAGCCAACTTTTGATAGTGTGGATACCGCTGTTTTGATTCTGTCAGGACCTCGCTGTCAAAGTACGTCGGATGCTGCACCAGGTGTTCCTGATTTTCTTCTGGTCTCTCCACCACCATGACGATACTGACAACCTTATTTGTCGCAGCAATGTAAAGCAACATCGGTTCTTGAGGTTCCGGCGCTGCAAGGATAGGAGCAGATGAGAGTACTTTCTTCAGGTCTTGTAGTGCAGCTTCAGCTTCGTCAGTCCAGACAAAATCGTTGGTCTTCTTCATGAGTTTGTATAATGGTGCAGCTCTTTCACCAAGCCGACTTACAAATCGAGTAACCGCAGCAATGCAACCAGTTAATCTTTGTACGTCCGTCAGGCAAGTTGGCCTGGAAATATTGAGAATAGCCTTGATTTTGTCTCGGTTGACCTCTATGCCTCTTTGAGACACGATGAAACCTAACATTTTTCCGACTAGTATTCAAAAGAAGCATTTCTTTTGGTTAAGCATGATGTTGTATTTTCGTAGATTGGCGAACGTCTCCTCCAAGTCAGAAATCAGTGTTTCCTTCTTTTTGGACATCGTCGCAATATCATCCATGTATGCATGTACATTGCGTCTTAGTTAGTCGTGGAGGCAATGCTGCATCGTGCGCTGGTATGTAGCTCCTGCGTTCTTCAGCCCAAAGGGCATCGTAACAAAACAAAAGGTTCCGAAGGGGGTTATGAATAAAGTTTTGACTTTGTCAGATTCCTTCATCCAGATTTGGTGATAACCGGAATATGTGTCGAGAAAACAGAGGAGTTCCGAGCCTCCCGTAGAATCGATGACTTGATCAATTCTAGGCAAAGCGAACGTATCTTTTGGACAAGCCTTGTTCAAGGCAATATAATCAACACACATCCTTAAATCAGTGGTGTCCTTTTTAGGGACCATTACAGGATTGGCCGATCAATCAGTATGGATGACCTCTTCTATGAATCCGGCTAACTCGAGTCGTGCTAGTTCCTTAGCTATTGCCTTAAGCTTTTCATCGCCAAACCGTCATAAGGACTATTTGACGGGTTTAGCGTTCGGGTTTACATTTAGAGAGTGCTCGGCAAGTTCCCTAGGTACTCCGGTCATGTCAGATGGCTGCCATGCGAAGATATCTTGATTTGCTTGGAAGAACTTGACGAGCGTGCTTTCCTATGCGCTACTTAGGCCTGTGCCTATCTGGGTCACCTTGGAGGGGTCATCATCCTTCAGCGGCGCCTTCTTCGTCTCTTCTGATGCCTTGAACTCCGGATTTGGCTTTGTCACCTCCTTCTTTGTTGCGGGCATCTCGGACGGATCTACGTTCTTCTTGATCTCCTGGTACTCCTGGGCGTGCAGCACGGCTTCGGCAAAGGCGGCATTTCCATCCTCGCACTCTCGCACTTTCTTCGGGTCTCCCCTGATGGTGATTACGCTGTTGGGACCTAGAATTTTTATCATATTGTAAATGTAACACGGACGAGCCATAAAAGCCTACTAAGCCGGACGTCCGAATATAGCGTGGTATGCGCTCTTGAATGGGACCACTTCGAAGGAAAGTTCTTCCGTCTGATAGTTCTTTGGAGTTGCAAAGGTAACATCCAAAGTAATCTCTCCCAGGGAATTAGCTTATCTTCCTGGGACAAATCTGTGAAAGATCACAGAGCTATGGTTCAGCTGTGTTTCCGAGATCTTCATCCGGCGTAGCGTTTCGACATAGAGAATATTGATGCTACTACCACCGTCCATGAGGGTCTTGGAGAAACCATAACCGTCAATAAGTGTGTTGACGATTAAGGCATATTTTCCTCACCTGTGTAGCTTAGGCGGATGATCGGTGCGGTCAAACGTGATTGCCACTTCCGACGAATCCAGATATTGGGGGACAGCCGGAACTGTTGCATTGAGCTCGTGGAGAACTACTTTCTTGACCTTTGCTTGTTGAGATTCGAGGAAGGTGACATAAGTGTCCTTCTTGGTGGGAAAAGTTTTCTTCCCTTACGACTTGGGATTTGAAGCATCAGCTTACTCCATGTCAGAATCTTCCTTGGTCTCCTTGTCTTTTTCTTTCCCTTCTTCCGCTTAGCTTTGTAGCCCGCAGTATCATCTCTCTTGATGTCGTCATTAAAACGACATTCAGCGTTGGTGTGGGACGAGCCCCCATTGGCGTCTAGGTGATGCACACATGGGTTATTGGCAATGTCGGCCCAAGTGTAGGTTTTGCCTGGTTGTTGTTCTCCTCTACCATGGACCCTTGATGTCCCACGGCCACGCCCGTGGCCTCCGCCACGTCCTCCTCGTCCTCCAGACCCGGAAACGGTAGTAACCACCGCTGTTTCCGTGTTGGGTTTTTCTTTCGAGGTATTTTTGCGCTTCTGAGCTTGTTGCTTTGGTTGTTTTGCCGACTGAGGCACAGCCAGGACGTTGAGTAATCCTTCTGCATCATCGTCAGCATCTGCATATTTGCTCGCTGTTTCTATCATCTCTCCCAAATCAGTAACCGTGTCACACTTCAACCCATGGCGCAGTAAACCAATAGGGAGACCCGCGATGAAAGCTTTAATCGCAGTTTGATCATTTGCTCCTTCGCAGGAGTTCTTGGTGTCGATCCATCGTCCGAGGTAATCCCGGCAAGTTTCTCCGGCTTTCTGGGTGCAACACTGTAGGTCTCCAACCGTATAGGGCCTCCGATATGTGCCTTCGAAATTCCGAAAGAACGCACTTTGCAAGTCATACCAGTTATGGATGGTGTTCACTGGAAGTTCACTGAGCCATGATCGTGCCGTCTTCCGCAACATAAGTGGGAGATATTGGGTTGTGACCAGGCTGTTTCCGCCTTTAGCGATGCAGCAAGCTTGGAAGAAATCCTGTAACCAGGTGTCTGGCCGAGCAATGCCGTCGTAGGCTTGGATATATCTTGAGATAGCAAATCCTTCCGGGAATTTTGTAGCTCTGATGCGTGGTCCGAAGCACTTTGGGCCCACGTACACGTCATCGTTTTCATAGCGCCGCGCCTCTATGTTGGAGTTGATCCTGTGCCTTGCGTCGTTCGGGGATTGAGATCGTCCCGAATGCCGGCTGTGGCTACGGTGCCGTGGAGCCGGACTTCGGCTTCTACCACCACCTCCTCCGCCATGTCGTCCTCCTTGCAATCCATGGGGGTCGTTGTGATGAATGTGTGGTGGAGAGGGTGGGGCAGCTGGATAGTTTCCGGCTGATCGCTGGCCTCCATCCGAAACATCATTATTCCAGTTCCGCGGAGGATCTTGACTACGACAAGCCCCCTGTCGGCTTGTTCCGGCGTGGTTTCCGTTGTTCCTTCGTCCGTCGTTCCCACCATGGTGAGGCTCAGCCGGTCGGCTTGTATACTTAGGAGGAGGCATTTTTTGACGATCCTCCTCCCGTCGTTTTTCTTTATCTTCTCCCCTTCGATCCTTAGATTCTCACCGGGGAGGGTTCGTCGGATTCAGGGCAGCAATGGCATCTTTCTCGGCTACTGGGGCAACGTTGCTCCAGTTACGTGAAGTTCTGTAATGCTGTCCTGACGATCCGGTTCTTGAATAATTGTCTTCCCTGCGTTCGGGGTGATGATACTGCGCCCGAACATAGTGGGATCTTACGCCAGCCCATGCCAGATCTATGTGACATTGGTCAGAATACGAGACCAATTTTTGACTTCCGGACAGGGCGACCTTTTGCTGTTCCAGTCCCTTGTTGAGTAGCTTGATACCCAAACGAATCTCCTCTGGTCCTGGATTAGCCGATAGAATTTGTCGGGCTGCCACGGTATTTTGTACTGGTGTTGGGTATACCCAATCTCTGTTGCTATCCTTCCATGGCTTCCCCATCTCATCTCCAAAAAGGACGGCATGGACACCTGGGAATTGGTTGTCATCTATGTGACGCTTCCGTGTCTTCTGATGTAGACGAGACATGTATTCCTTGTTTGACATGCGTTTCTTATCCACCTCGATGTTTTTGGCTTCATCAAGGAGTTGTTGACGTCGCGCTTCTAGGGCCTGCGCCCTTTCGTCTAGCTCATCTGTAGTAAGTTCTGCAACTGTAGGGATAGATGTGGTTAATCCGGCATCGATGAGTTTACACGCACCTTCTGTGATCACGTGTCCATCCACCGATGCTTCTTTTTTCAGCTCGTCTGAGATAAGTGCTCCATTTGAGTCTTCCTCGGATTCCTCGGCAATCACCTCCTCTGTCTGAGGGTCTTTTGCCGGGGTCTTGTTTTTCTTGTTCTTGTTCTTTGCCTTCTTGGCAGCGCCGGTAGCAAAGACGGCTTTGGGTCCGTTTCCCGGAGTCAAGCTCTGATCGGTACTTTCGGACATCTGGACTTCGGGATTATCTCATAGGTCCATGTCATCCTGCGCTTTGGGAGAGTGTTCCCCGGATCCTTCATCCATGGCTTCTCCTTCTTCTGCAGCGTTGGAGTTGTACTCCTCTTCATATTCCGCGGAGAACTTTCGGAAATCTGCCGACGTCATAGATTCATCCGAAGATGCGGGAACGTCGGCGTTTGTTCCGATTGCCTCCAGCATCGAGTCGGTGTTTTCTCCAGCATCGGCAGAGCCGGATCCAGATCCCACGTATCCAACAAAGTGCGACGCGTGCTTCTTGAGGTACCTGCGGCTTTCGTGATTAGCCATATCGAAACTTTTAGTGGTCTCGAGGATTGCATCTGCGCTTGCGCCTTGCAGTAGCATACGTCGTTGTGTGTACCTTAGGAACGGCCTATCTGTCCCAGCATCATCAGAGACGAAATCAGTGTCGTTGATATGCTCCTCTTGGATTTTGACTTCCACGGGTGGGTCGATCTGGGATCCGGCTTCTCCGTGCAGATTCACTCCAGATTCGACTTGGTCCGCTAGGTCTTCTTCAGGCTCGGGTTTCTCCACTATCTCCGCAACTGGTGCGGGCTAGGTGGGATTAGAGTTTTCTGAGATCCGGAACTCTGCCGCCTCCGTGGACAAAAGGGACCCAGAAAATTCTTCTACCTCTATCATCACCGATGGGGTGGGTTGGGCAGGTTTAGTGAAATCGATGTAAACATCGATCTCACCAAAGGACATGATTGTGTAGGCAGTGGCGACCTCCCTTGCCGGAATCTAAGTCACGCCGAGAACGATGAGAGCGACGTCGCTGGCGTAGAGGATGCGACCGATGGCGATAGCCTCGCCGATTCCGATTCTTGCAGATTCCGCTCGGAACGGAGATCCGAAGCTCACTTCCCCCACGGTGGGCGCCAACTGTCGTCGGAATGAGGACAAGTATGCCATGAGGGGGTCCTCGAGGCGTGCGGAAGAGAGGGGTGTGAGACGTTTGGTATTCCGGGACGGTGAGCACAAAAGTTTACCCAGGTTCGAATCCGCCGGCTTTGGACGGACCCTACTCCTGCTAGCAATCCAGTCATACGGCAGAGCCGGAATATGGGTTACAAGGGTTTCGCCTGTGCGAGTTGAGGTTCTAAAGTATTGGTGTTATGCCCTAAAGGCTCTCCCTAGGACGGCTTATATAGAAATCCGGCCTAGGGTTTATAGGAGAGATCTATCAGGCTATGTAAAGAGTCGGTTACAGAGTATATCTTGAACTAGAAGTAACATTATGGGCCTAAGTCGGTAAGTCTTCTGGGCCTTCCCGTAGCCGGATTGGACTCGGTCTTTCTCCCTGGCTAGGCCGCCCGTGAAGCAAAGCTCTAACCCGAAGTGGGCGACCCTGGTCAGTGAGGAACTGTGAGGATACCCGGAAAGTATATCCCCAACACCAGGGCGATTTACAATGACTGTAAGACCCGATACAAGTTTGAGAGATATGACCAAATACTCGTTGTTTTCGTGTTTTATGGCTGTTTTCAAGAGCTATTACCCACAATTATGGGGTTCCAGGGCAATTTACAATGATTTTAAGACCCGATGCAAGTTTGAGAGATATGACCAAAAACTCGTCGTTTTCCTGTTTTATGGCCGTTTTAATGAGCTATTCCCGTAGATTTGGGGTTCCAGGGAGATTTACTTACAATAACCGTAAGAGCCGGAACATGTTTGAGAGATATGACCAAAAACTTGTGGTTTCCAGATTTTATGGCCGTTTTCATGAGCTATTGCCCATAGTTTTGGAGGTCTATGGTGATTTACAATGATCATAAGAGCCTGTACTTCTTTGAGAGATATGACGAAAACCTCGTCGTTTCGGGGTTCTAGGGCGATTTGCATGGCCCATAGGACCCTATACATTTTGAGAGATATGACCAAAGCACGTCATGTTCATGCTTTATGGTCGTTTTCATGAGCTATTCCCAACATATTTGGGGATCCAGGGCGATTTACAATAACAGTAAGACCCGGTACATGTTTGAGAGATTTAACCAAAAACTCGTCGTTTTCGCATTTTACGGCCATTTTCAAGAGCTATTGCCCACAGTTTGGCGGTTCTAGGTCGATTTACAACGATAGTAAGACCCAATAAAAGTTTGAGAGATATGACCAAAAGCACGTCGTTTTCGCGTTTTATGCCCGTTTTCATGAGCTATTGCCCACGGTTTTGGTGTTCTAGGGCGATTTACAACGATAGTAAGACCCGATACATGTTTGAAAGATATGACCAAAAACTCCTCGTTTTGTGTTTTACGACCGTTTTCATGAGCTATTGCCCACAGTTTTGGGGTTCTACGACAATTTAGAACGACAGTAAGACCCGATACAAATTTGAGAGATATGACCTAAAACTCATCGTATTCTCGTTTTATGGCCATTTTCATGAGCTATTGCCCACAGTTTTAGGATTCTAGGGCGATTTACAACGACAGTAAGCCCCGATACATGTTTGAGAGATATGACCAAAAACTCGCCGTATTTGCGTTTTATGGCTGTTTTCATGAGCTATTACCCATAGTTTTGGGGTTCCAGGGCGATTTATATGACCGTAAGACCCGATACAAGTTTGTGAGATATGACGAAAAACTCGTCGTTTTCGTGTTTTATGGCGGTTTTCCTAAGGTATTACCCATAGTTTTGGGGTTCCAGGGCGATTTACAATGACTGTAAGACCTGATACATGTTTGAGAGATATGACCAGAAACTCGTCGTTCTCCTGTTTTATGGCCGTTTTCATGAGCTATTACCCACAGTTTTGGGGTTCCAAGGAGATTTACAATAACCGTAAGAGCCGGTACATGTTTGAGAGATATGACCAAAAACTTGTAGTTTCCACATTTTATGGCCGTTTTCATGAGCTATTGCCCATAGTTTTGGAGTTCTATGGTGATTTACAATGATCGTAAGAGCCTGTACATGTTTGACAGATATGACGAAAACCTCGTCGTTTTGGGGTTCAAGGGCGATTTGCATGGCCCGTAGGACCCTATACATTTTGAGACATATGACCAAAAGCACGTCATGTTCACGCTTTATGGTCGTTTTCATGAGCTATTCCCAACATATTTGGGGATCCAGGGCGATTTACAATAACAGTAAGACCCGGTACATGGTTGAAAGATTTGAGCAAAAACTCGTCATTTTCGCATTTTATGCCCGTTTTCAAGAGCTATTGCCTACAATTTGGGGGATCTAGGGCGATTTACAACGATAGTAAGACCCAATAAAAGTTTGCGAGATATGACCAAAAGCACGTCGTTTTCGCGTTTTATGCCCGTTTTCATGAGCTATTGCCCATGGTTTTGGTGTTCTAGGGCGATTTACAACGATAGTAAGACCCGATACATGTTTGAAAGATATGACCAAAAACTCCTCGTTTTGTGTTTTACGACCGTTTTAATGAGCTATTGCCCACAGTTTTGGGGTTCTACGACAATTTAGAACGACAGTAAGACCCGATACAAATTTGAGAGATATGACCTAAAACTCATCGTATTCTCGTTTTATGGCCGTTTTCATGAGCTATTGCCCACAGTTTTAGGATTCTAGGGCGATTTACAACGACAGTAAGCCCCGATACATGTTTGAGAGATATGACCAAAAACTCGCCGTATTTGCGTTTTATGGCTGTTTTCATGAGCTATTACCCATAGTTTTGGGGTTCCAGGGCGATTTATATGACCATAAGACCCGATACAAGTTTGTGAGATATGACGAAAAACTCGTCGTTTTCGTGTTTTATGGCGGTTTTCCTAAGGTATTACCCACAGTTTTGGGGTTCCAGGGCGATTTACAATGACTGTAACACCTGATACATGTTTGAGAGATATGACCAGAAACTCGTCGTTCTCCAGTTTTATGGCCGTTTTCATGAGCTATTACCCACAGTTTTGGGGTTCCAAGGAGATTTACAATAACCGTAAGAGCCGGTACATGTTTGAGAGATATGACCAAAAACTTGTAGTTTCCACATTTTATGGCCGTTTTCATGAGCTATTGCCGATAGTTTTGGAGTTCTATGGTGATTTACAATGATCGTAAGAGCCTGTACATGTTTGAGAGATATGACGAAAAACTCGTCGTTTTGGGGTTCCAGGGCGATTTGCATGGCCCGTAGGACCCTATACATTTTGAGACATATGACCAAAAGCACGTCATGTTCACGCTTTATGGTCGTTTTCATGAGCTATTCCCAACATATTTGGGGATCGAGGGCGATTTACAATAATAGTAAGACCCGGTACATGGTTGAAAGATTTGAGCAAAAACTCATCATTTTCGCATTTTATGCCCGTTTTCAAGAGCTATTGCCTACAATTTGGGGGATCTAGGGCGATTTACAACGATAGTAAGACCCAATAAAATTTTGAGAGATATGACCAAAAGCACGTCGTTTTCGCGTTTTATGGCTGTTTTCATGAGCTATTACCCACGGATTTGTGGTTCCAGGGCGATTTACAATGACTGTAATACCTGAAACAAGTTTGAGAGATATGACCAAAAATAGGTCGTTTTGTTTTCATGCGCATGAAAACGGTCATAAAACAAAACGACGTATTTTTGGTCATATCTCTCAAACTGTGGGTAATAGCTCATGAAAACGGCGATACATGTTTGGGAGATATGACCAAAAACTTGTGGTTTCCACATTTTAGGGCCGTTTTCATGAGCTATTGCCCACAGTTTTGGAGTTCTATGGTGATTTACAGTGACCGTGAGAGCATGTACATGTTTGAGAGATATGACGAAAAACTCGTCGTTTTGGGGTTCTAGGGCGCTTTGCATGGCCCGTAGGACCCAATAAATTTTGAGAGATATGACCAAAAGCACGTCATTTTCATGCTTTATGGTCGTTTTCATGAGCTATTCCCAACATATTGGGGGATCTAGGGCGATTACAATAATAGTAAGACCCGGTACATGGTTGAGAGATTTGACCAAAAACTCGTCGTTTTCGCATTTTACGGCCGTTTTCAACAGCTATTGCCTACAGTTTGGGGGTTCTAGGGTGATTTACAATGACCGTAAGTCCCAATAAAAGTTTGAGCGATATGACCAAAAGCACGTCGTTTTCGCTTTTTATGCCCGTTTTCATGAGCTATTACCCACAGTTTTGGGTTCTAGGGCGATTTACAACGACAGTAAGACCCGATACATGTTTGAGAGATATGACCAAAAACTCGTCATATTCGCGTTTTATGGCCGTTTTCATGAGCTATTACCCACAGTTTTGGGGTTCCAAGGCGATTTATAATAACCGTAAGACCCGACACAAGTTTGCGAGATATGACCAAAAACTCGTCGTTCTCGTGTTTTATGGCCATTTTCATGAGTTTTACCCACAGTTTTGGGGTTCAGGGGCGATTTACAATGACTGTAAGACCCGATACAAGTTTGAGAGATATGACCAAAAAGTCGCCGTTTTCGTGTTTTATGGCCGTTTTCATGAGCTATAACCCACAGATTTGTGGTTCTAGGGCGATTTACAATGACTGTAATACCTGAAACAAGTTTGAGAGATATGACCAAAAGCACATCATTTTGTTTTCTGACCGTTTTTATGAGCTATCGCCCACAGTTTTGTGGTTCTAGGGCGATTTACAATGACAGTAAGACCCTATACATGTTTGAGGGATATGACCAAAAACTCGTCGTGTTCGCGTTTTATGGCCGTTTTCATGAGCTATTACCCACGGTTTTGGAGTGCTAGGTCGATTTAGAACGACAGTAAGACACGATACATGTTCGAGAGATATGACCAAAAACCCGTCGTATTCGCGTTTGATGGCCATTTTAATGAGCTATGGCCCACGGTTTTGGGGTTCTAGGGCGATTTACTACGACCGTAAGACCCGATACATGTTTGAGAGATATGACCAAAAACTTGTCGTATTCGTGTTTTAGGGCCGTTTTCAGGAGCTATTGCTCACGGTTTTCAGGTTCTAGGGCGATTTACAACGACAGTACGACCCGATACATGTTTGAGATATATGACCAAAAACACGTTGTATTCGCGCTTTTTGGCTGTTTTCATGAGCTATTGCCTATAGTTTTGGAGTTCTATGGCGATTTACAATAACCGTAAGAGTCAGTACATGTTTGAGAGATATGACCAAAAACATGTGCTTTCCAAATTTTATGGCCATTTTCATGAGCTATTGCCCATAGTTTTAGAGTTCTATGGTGATTTACAATGATCGTAAGAGCATGTACATGTTTGAGAGATATGACGAAAAACTCGTCGTTTTGGCGTTATAGGGTGATTTGCATGGCCTGTAGGACCCAATACATTTTCAGAGATATGACCAAAAGCACGTCATGTTCATGCTTTATGGTCGTTTTCATAAGCTATTCCCAACATATTTGGGGATGTAGGGCGATTTACAATAACAGTAAGACCTGGTACATGGTTGACAGATTTGACCAAAAACTCGTCGTTTTCGCATTTTACGGCCGTTTTCAAGAGCTATTGGCTACAAGTTGGGGTTTCTAGGGTGATTTACAATTACCGTAAGACCAAATACAAGTTTGAGAGATATGACCAAAAACTCGTTGTTTCGCATTTTATGGCCGTTTGCAAGAGCTATTGCCTACAATTTTGGGGTTCTAGGGCGATTTACAATGACCGTAAGACCCAATAAAAATTTGAGAGACATGACCAAAAGCACATCGTTTTCGCGTTTTATGCCTGTTTTCATATGCTATTGCCCATAGTTTTGGGGTTCTAGGGCGATTTACAATGACAGTAAGGCCCGAAACATGTTTGAGATATATGACCAAAAACTCGTAGTATTCGCGCTTTATGGCCGTTTTCAAGAGCTATTGTCCATAGTTTTGGGGTTCTAGGGCGATTTACAACGATAGTAAGACCCGATACATGTTTGAAAGATATGACCAAAAACTCATCGTTTTGTGTTTTATGGATGTTTTCATGAGCTATTGCCCACAGTTTTGGGGTTCTACGACAATTTACAACGACAGTAAGACCCGATACATGTTTTAGAGATATGACAAAAAACTCGTCGTATTGGCGTTTTATGGTCGTTTTAATGAGCTATTGCCCACGATTTTGGGGTTCTAGGGCGGTTTACAACGACCGTAAGACCCGATACATGTTTGAAAGATATGACCGCAAACTCGTCGTATTCGCGTTTTATGGCTGTTTTGATGAGATATTGCCACAGTTTGGGGTTTCAGGGCGATTTAGAGCGACAGTAAGACCCGATACATGTTTGAGAGATTTGACCAAAAACTCGTCGTTTCCGTGTTTTATGGCCGTTTTCATGAGATATTGCTCACAGTTTTGGGGTTCTAGGGTGATTTACAACGATAGTAAGACCCGATACATGTTTGAGAGATATGACCAAAAACTTGTCGTATTCGCGTTTTATGGCCGTTTTAATGAGCTATTGCCCCGGTTTTGGGGTTCTCGGGGAATTTACAACGACAGTAAGACCCGATACATGTTTGAGGGCTATGACCGCAAACTCACTGTATTCGTGTTTTATGGTTGTTTTCATGAACTATTACCCACAGTTATGGGGTTCCAGGGCGATTTAGAATGAGTATAAGACCATATATAAGTTTGAGAGATATGACCAAAAACTCGTCATTTTCCTCTTTTATGGCTGTTTTCATGAGCTCTTACCCACAGTTTTGGGGTTCCAGGGAGATTTACAATGACTGTAAGACCCGATACATGTTTACGAGATATGACCAAAAACTTGTCGTATTCGCGCTTTATGGTTGTTTTCATGAGCTATTACCCACAATTTTGGGATTCTATGGCGATTTACAATAACCATAAGAGCCGGTACATGTTTGAAAGATATGACCAAAAACTTGTGGTTTCCACATTTTATGGCCGTTTTCATGTGCTATTGCCCACGGTTTCGGTGTTCTAGGGCGAGTTACAACGACAGGAAGACCCGATACAAGTTTGTGATATATGACCAAAAACTCGTAGTATTTGCGCTTTACGGCCGTTTTCCTGAGCTATTGCCCACAGTTTTGGGGTTCTTGGCCGATTTACAATGATATTAAGACCCGATACATGTTTGAAAGATATGTCCAAAAACTCGTCCTTTTGTGTTTTATGTCCGTTTTCATGAGCTATTGCCCACAGTTTTGGGGTTCTACGAAAATTTAGAACGACAGTAAGACCCGATACATGTTTGAGAGCCATGACCAAAAATTCATCGTATTCGTGTTTTATGGCCGTTTTCATGAGCTATTGCCCACAGTTTTGGGTTCTAGGACGATTTACAACGAAAGTAAGACCCGATACATGTTTGAGAGATATGACCAAAATCTCATCGTATTCACGTTTTATGGTCGTTTTCATGAGCTATTACCCATAGTTTTGGGGTTCCAGGGCGATTTATAATGACCGTAAGACCCGATACAAGTTTGCGAGATATGACCAAAAACTCGCCGTTCTCGTGTTTTATGGCCGTTTTCATGAGCTATTACGCACGGTTTTGGGGTTCCAGGGCGATTTACAATGACTATAAGACCCGATACAAGTTTTAGAGATATGACCAAAAAGTCCTCCTTTTCGTGTTTTATGGCCGTTTTCATGAGCTATTACCCACAGATTTGTGGTTCCAGGGCGATTTACAATGACTGTAATACCTGAAACAAGTTTGAGAGATATGAACAAAAGCACATCATTTTGTTTTATGACTATTTTCATGAGCTATCGCCCACAGTTTTGGGGTTCTAGGGCGATTTACAATGACAGTAAGACCCTATACATGTTTGAGAGATATGACGAAAAACTCGTCGTATTCGCGTTTTATCGCCGTTTTCATGAGATATTACCCACGGTTTTGCAGTGCTAGGTCGATTTACAACGACAGTAAGACGCAATACATGTTTGAGAGATATGACCAAAAACTCGTCGTATTCGCGTTTGATGGCCATTTTAATAAGCTATTGCCCACGATTTTGGGGTTCTAGGGCGATTTACAACGACCATAAGACCCGATACATGTTTGAGAGTGACCAAAAACTTGCCGTATTCGTGTTTTATGGCTGTTTTCAGGAGCTATTGCTCACGGTTTTCGGGTTCTAGGGCGATTTACAATGACAGTATGACCCGATGCATGTTTGAGATATATGACCAAAAACACGTCGTATTCGCGCTTTTTGGCTGTTTTCATGAGCTATTGCCCATAGTTTTGGAGTTCTATGGCAATTTACAATAACCGTTAGGGCCAGTACATGTTTGAGAGATATGACCAAAAACTTGTGGTTTCCAAAATTTATGGCCGTTTTCATGAGCTATTACCCATAGTTTCGGAGTTCTATGGTGATTTACAATGATCGTAAGAGCATGTACATGTTTGAGAGATATGACGAAAAACTCGATGTTTTGGGGTTCTAGGGTGATTTGCATGGCCTGTAGGACCCAATACATTTTGAGAGATATGACCAAAAGCACGTCATGTTCATGCTTTATGGTCGTTTTCATGAGCTATTCCCAACATATTTGGGGATCTAGGGCGATTACAATAACAGTAAGACCCGGTACATTGTTGAGTGATTTGACCAAAAACTTGTCGTTTTCGCATTTTACGGCCGTTTTCAAGAGCTATTGCCTACAAGTTGGGGGTTCTAGGGTGATTTACAATGACCGTAAGACCAAATACAAGTTTGAGAGATATGTCGAAAAACTCGTCGTTTTCGCATTTTATGCTTGTTTTCAAGAGCTATTGCCTACAGTTTTGGGGTTCTAGGGCGATTAACAATGACCGTAAGACCCAATAAAAGTTTGAGAGACATGACCAAAAGCACATCGTTTTTGCGTTTTATGCCCATTTTCATATGCTATTGCCCACGGTTTTGGGGTTCTAGGGCGATTTACAACGACTGTAAGAACCGAAACATGTTTGAGATATATGACCAAAAACTCGTAGTATTCGCACTTTATGGCCGTTTTCATGAGCTATTGCCCACAGTTTTAGGGTTCTAGGGCGATTTACAACGATAGTAAGACTGGATACATGTTTGAAAGATATGACCAAAAACTCGTCGTTTTGTGTTTTACGGATGTTTTCATGAGCTATTGCCCACAGGTTTGGGGTTCTACGACAATTTACAACGACAGTAAGACCCGATACATATTTGAGAGATATGACCAAAAACTCGTCGTTTTCGTGTTTTATGGCCGTTTTCATGATCTACTGCTCACAGTTTTGGGGTTCTAGTGCGATTTACAGCGATAGTAAGACCCGATACATGTTTGAGAGATATGACCAAAAACTCGTCGTATTCGCATTTTATGGTCGTTTTAATGAGCTATTGCCCAAGGTTTTGGGGTTCTAGGGCGATTTACAACGACCGTAAGACCCGATACATGTTTGAGAGATAGGACCGCAAACTCGTCGTATTCGCGTTTTATGCCGTTTTCATGAGATATTGCCATGGTTTTGGGGTTTCTGGGCGATTTAGAGCGACAGTAAGACCCGATACAAGTTTGAGAGATATGACCAAAAACTCGTCGTTTTCGTGTTTTATGGCAGTTTTCATGAGATATTGCTCACAGTTTTGGTGTTCTAGGGCGATTTACAACGATAGTAAGACCCGATACATGTTTGAGAGATATGACCAAAAACTCGTCGTTTTTGTGTTTTATGGCTGTTTTCATGAGCTATTGCCCCCGGTTTTGGGGTTCTATGGCGATTTACAACGACAGTAAGGCCTGATACATGTTTGAGAGATATGACCGTAAACTCGTCGTATTCGCGTTTTATGGCTGTTTTCATAAGCTATTGCCCATAGTTTTGGAGTTCTATGGTGATTTACAATGATCGTAAGAGCATGTACATGTTTGAGAGATATGACAAAAAACTCGTCGTTTTGTTTTATGACCGTTTTCATGCGTTATCGCTCACTGTTTTGGGGTTTTAGGGCGATTTACAATGATAGTAAGACCCTATACATGTTTGAGAGATATCACCAAAAACTCGTCGTATTCGCGTTTTATGGCCGTTTTCATGAGCTATTATCCACGGTTTTGCAGAGCTAGGTCGATTTAGAACGACTGTAACACCCGATACATGTTTGAGAGATATGACCAAAAAATCGTCGTTTTCGTGTTTTATGACCTTTTTCATGAGCTATTGCTCACAGTTTTGGGGTTTTAGGGCGATTTACAACGATAGTAAGACCCGATACATGTTTGAGAGATACGACCAAAAACTCAACGTATTCGCGTTTTATGGCCGTTTTAATGAGCTATTACCCACGGTGTTGCAGTGCTAGGTCGATTTAGAACGACAGTAAGACCCGATACATGTTTGAGAGATATGACCAAAAACTCGTCGTTTTCGTGTTTTATGGACGTTTTCATGAGCTATTGCTCATAGTTTTGGGGTTCTAGGGCGATTTACAACGAGAGTAAGACCCGATACATGTTTGAGATATGACCAAAAACTCGTCGTATTCGCGTTTTATGGCCGTTTTAATGAGCTATTGCCCATGGTTTTGGGGTTCTAGGGCGATTTACAATGACCGTAAGACCCGATACAAGTTTGAGAGATATGAGCACAAACTCGTCGTTTTCGTGTTTTATGGCAGTTTTCATGAGATATTGCTCACAGTTTTGGTGTTCTAGGGCGATTTACAACGATAGTAAGACCCGATACATGTTTGAGAGATATGACCAAAAACTCGTCGTTTTTGTGTTTTATGGCTGTTTTCATGAGCTATTGCCCCCGGTTTTGGGGTTCTATGGCGATTTACAACGACAGTAAGGCCTGATACATGTTTGAGAGATATGACCGTAAACTCGTCGTATTCGCGTTTTATGGCTGTTTTCATGAGCTATTGCCCATAGTTTTGGAGTTCTATGGTGATTTACAATGATCGTAAGAGCATGTACATGTTTGAGAGATATGACAAAAAACTCGTCGTTTTGTTTTATGACCGTTTTCATGCGTTATCGCTCACTGTTTTGGGGTTTTAGGGCGATTTACAATGATAGTAAGACCCTATACATGTTTGAGAGATATCACCAAAAACTCGTCGTATTCGCGTTTTATGGCCGTTTTCATGAGCTATTATCCACGGTTTTGCAGAGCTAGGTCGATTTAGAACGACTGTAAGACCCGATACATGTTTGAGAGTTATGACCAAAAAATCGTCGTTTTCGTGTTTTATGACCTTTTTCATGAGCTATTGCTCACAGTTTTGGGGTTTTAGGGCGATTTACAACGATAGTAAGACCCGATACATGTTTGAGAGATACGACCAAAAACTCGACGTATTCGCGTTTTATGGCCGTTTTAATGAGCTATTACCCACGGTGTTGCAGTGCTAGGTCGATTTAGAACGACAGTAAGACCCGATACATGTTTGAGAGATATGACCAAAAACTCGTCGTTTTCGTGTTTTATGGACGTTTTCATGAGCTATTGCTCATAGTTTTGGGGTTCTAGGGCGATTTACAACGAGAGTAAGACCCGATACATGTTTGAGATATGACCAAAAACTCGTCGTATTCGCGTTTTATGGCCGTTTTAATGAGCTATTGCCCATGGTTTTGGGGTTCTAGGGCGATTTACAATGACCGTAAGACCCGATACATGTTTGAGAGATATGAGCACAAACTCGCCGTATCCACGTTTTATGGTCGTTTTCATGAGATATTGCCACGGTTTTGGGGTTTCAGGGCGATTTAGAACCCACTTTAAGACCCTATACATGTTTGAGAGATATGACCAAAAACTCGTCGTTTTCGTGTTTTATGGCCGTTTTCATGAGATATTGCTCACAGTTTTGGGGTTCTAGGGCGATTTACAATGATAGTAAGACCCGATACATGTTTGAGAGATATGACCAAAAACTCGTCGTTTTCGTGTTTTATGGCCGTTTCATGAGCTATTGCTCACAGTTTTGGGGTTCTAGGGCGAATTACAACGATAGTAAGACCCGATACATGATTGAGAGATATGATCGCAAACTCATCGTATTCGCGTTTGATGACCGTTTTGATGAGATATTACCCACAGTTTTTGGGTTCTAGGGCGAATTACAATGACCGTAAGACCCAATACAGGTTTGAGAGATATGACCAAAAACTCGTCGTTTTCGTGTGTTATGGCTGTTTTCATGAGCTATTGCTCACAGTTTTGGGGTTCTAGGGCGATTTACATCGATAGTAAGCCCCGGTACATGTTTGGGAGATTTAACCAAAAACTCGTCGTATTCGCGTTTTATGGCCATTTTCATGAGCTATTGCCCATAGTTTTGGGGTTCTAGGGCGATTTACAACGACAGTAAGACCCGATACATGTTTGAGAGATATGACCAAAAACTCGTCGTATTTGCGTTTTATGCCATTTTCATGAGATATTACCCACAGTTTTCGGGTTCGAGGGCGATTTATAATGACCGTAAGACCCGATATAGGTTTGCAAGATATAACCAAAAACTCGTCGTTTTCGTGTTTTATGGCCGTTTTCATGAGCTATTACCCACAGTTTTGGGGTTCCAGGGCAATTTACAATGACTGTAAGACCCGATACAAGTTTGAGAGATATGACCAAAAACTCTTAGTTTTCGCATTTTATGGCCGTTTTCAAGAGCTATTGCCTACAGTTTGGGGGTTCGAGGGCGATTTACAATGACCGTAAGACCCAATAAAAGTTTGAGAGATATGACCAAAAGCACATCGTTTTCGCGTTTTATGCTCGTTTTCATCAGCTATTGCCCCCGGTTTTGGGATTCTGGGGTGATTTACAACGACAGTAACACCCGATACATGTTTAGATATATGACCAAAAACTCGTAGTATTCGCGCTTTATGGCCGTTTTCCTGAGCTATTGCCCACGGTTTTAGGGTTCTAGGGCGATTTACAACGACAGTAAGACCCGATACATGTTTGAAAGATATGACCAAAAACTCGTCGTTTTGTGTTTTATGGCCGTTTTCATGAGCTATTGCCCATAGTTTTGTGGATCTATGACAGTATACAACGACAGTAAGACCCGACACATGTTTGAGAGAGATATGACCAAAAACTCGACGTATTCGCGTTTTATGTCCGTTTTCATGAGCTATTGCCCATAGTTTTGGGGTTCTAGGGCGATTTACAACGATAGTAAGACCCGATACGTGTTTGGGAGATATGACCAAAAACTCGTCGTTTTCATGTTTTATGGCTGTTTTCATGAGCTATTACCCACAGATTTGTGGTTCCAGGGCAATTTAAAATGACTGTAATACATGAAACAAGTTTGAGAGATATGACCAAAAGCACGTCGTTTTGTTTTATGACCGTTTTCATGCGCTATCGCTGATGGCTCGGTGTTGATGTATAGCTCGTTGGGAACCCCAAGAGGAAGGTATGATGAGCACATCAGCAAGTTTCCCTCAGTTATGAAACCAAGGTTTAATCGAACAGTAGGAGCAAGGAAGCACCCGAAAGGTGTTGCTAGTTGAGCCTTGGCAGGGCACACTACCGGTGCTAGTAGCAACGTGGAGACCTGCAAAACACAACCACAGAACTCTGTCCCCAACTTGCAATGAGGTTGTCAATCTCACCGTGTTTTGCTGAAAACAAAGGATTAAACGTATCGAATGGAAGGAAGTTATAGTTTGCCGAAAGTAAACATAAAGCAGTAAACAGTTTATAGATTGTATGTAAAAGACAAGGACCGGGATCCATAGTTCACTAGAGGCGGCTCTCCTTAAGATAGATAATGTTGGGAATATGCCCTAGAGGCAATTGATACAATGCAAATGTATCTATAATTTTTGATGTTCCATGCTTGGTTTTATCTACTTTATTTTGTTTTGTCCACACTTTGGAGTACTTTTCATATGATTTCTTGGACTAACCTATTAACAAGAGCCATAGTGGCAGTTGCCTATTTTCTGCTGTCTTTGGTTCCAGGAAAGTCAGAAAATGAATATTCTCGGAATTCGACGGGACAAAAGCCAAAGTGCCTATTTTCCCGGAAGACTCACGGAGCTAGAAGCAGAGACGGAGGAGGGCCAGGGCCTGGCCACACCATATGGTGGCGCGGGCTAGCCCTGGCCGCGCCACCAGTTTGTGTGTGCCTCCTGGCAGTCCGCCGACCTTGCCTCTTTGCCTATAAGAAGCCTCCTGATACCAAAACCTTAGATAGTCAATCAGAAATCCACGAAAAGTTCCGCAGCGCCGCCGCCACCGAAGGGGAGATTTGGAGGACATAAAGTCTTTGTTCTGGCACCCTGCTGGGACGGGGAAGTGCCCCCGGAGCCCTCTCCATCGATCTCCACCACCATCTCCATCACCATTATTGATTCCCATGATGAGGAGGGAGTAGTTCTCTCTCGAGGCTAAGGGTTCTACCGGTAGCTATGTGTTCATCTCTCTCTCTATGCATGATCTTATTGAGATCATGAGCTTGTAATCTATAGATCTACCTTGCTACTCAAGTGCTTTAATAGATCTCTGCTCTCCCCATGTGTGTGAAAGTGACAGCGTGCACACCATGGTGGCACTTAGGCTAGAGATTACAATTACTTGTTATGAGTTATATTTGGAGTTGGATGTCTTTATGAAATTGTGGTGTTTGTTGGAACCATGTAGAGCTCAAGGTGACAGTGTGGGGTTTTCTAGATGGGAAAGGCTTACTTTGAGGTGTGCTGTTATAGCCCTACCATCGATTAGAGTGTTCAACCGGAGAGTAGTTAAGAGTAGTATCATAAAGAGAAGATATTTATATGAGAGTGTTCACTAGTGAAAGTACGATCCCTACGCCTTATTTCTAAGCATTGATACACTGTTTGCAATTAGATCTGTTACATGTTTGCTTGCTTCCATCTTTATTTCAGTTTGCCTTTAGTCTCTTCCACGCCATTAATATATTTTCTCGCGCCGTTGTCTTATATCCATACCACTTGTATTTCACTATCTCTTCACCGAACTAGTGCACCTATAGACCTGACAAGTGTATTGGGTGTGTGGGGGACACAAGTGACTTCTTGTATCTTGATTGCAGGGTTGCTTGAGAGGGGATACCTTTGACCACTTCCTCCCTGAGTTCGATAAACCATGGGTGATCCACTTAAGGGAAAACTTGCTGCTGTTCTACAAACCTCTCCACTTGGAGGCCCAACAACTGTCTACAAGAATAGAAGTGCGTAGACATCAAGCTATTTTCTGGCGCCGTTGCCGGGGAGGTAAGGTAAAAGGTACTCACATCCTCCGGTGTGAGTGCTCGAAGTTATTTCCTTTAGATTCTGCAATTTTTTCTTTTTGTTTCTTGTTTTCACTAGTTAGGCTTAATGGAAAACAACAACAAAATTAGAGAGCTTTATCGTATTTATCTTGAGTTAGGACATGGAGTGTTTGAAGAGAAAATTAAAAAACCTATGGAACTTTATCTGCATGCTAATAGCAATGTTGTTAGTATGAATTCTTTGGACACCATTATTGCTAATGCTATGGAAAAGTCTAAGCTTGGGGAAGCTGGTTTTGATGAGAATGATCTTTTTAGTCCCCTAAGCATGGAGGAGAAAATTTACTTTGATGATACTATGCCTCCAATGTATGATTATTACAATGATGAGTACGATGTTTTCAGTCCACCTACCATTGAGGTGAAAATTCATTATGATTACAATATGCCTCCTATATTTCAAGATTATGGTGATGAGAATAATAATGATAGCTATTTTGTTGAATTTGCTTCCAATAAGATTAAGAATGACTATGCTTATGTGGAGAGTAATAATTATTATATGCATGTGGCTCATGATAAGAATGTTTTATGTGATAGTTATATTGTTAATTTTATTCATGATGCTACTGAAAGTTATTATGAGAGAGGGAAACATGGTCTTATGTATATCAATAATATTAAGTTTCCCCTCTTTATGTTGAAAATTTTGAAGTTCACTTGTTTTGATTTCCTATGCTTGTTGCTTTGTGCTTTCATGACTTGTTTCTTTACAAGATTCCTGTGCATAAGAAGTGGGTTAGACTTAAATGTTCTTTGAATTTGCTTCTCGATGCTCTCTTTTACTTCAATTCATATTTCTTATGTGATCGTCTTCTCAAACTATCATGCCTAACTTAAAGGTGTTAAAGAAAAGTACTTATTGGGAGATAACCCAAAAGTTTTAGATGAGTCTTGGAAGTTATTACTTCAGTAATAACCGCTCCTTATCCTTTTTATTTGCTTTTTGTGCCAGGAGTAACTTCTAATGAGAGAGAAGTAATGATTGGGAAAGTTGCTGTCCCGAAATAGATTTTTTTGCTTCATCGTAAAATTCGTGTAAAATATCGGAACGTCTTTTTGAGGCGTGAGTTTTTGTGCTTCTGCCCCAGGTTGTTATCTAACTATCGTTAGTTCAAAACTTTTTGATTTGAGCAACAGAAGGTCTTCGAAAAAATTAGTCTTTACCTGCTGGTCTGTTTTGACATATTTCTGCCATTTTCTGCATTTGCTTCTTGTTGGTTCCTTTTTGAGTTCTTTTGGGGAATTGAGCTTTTTGAGGGAAGTGCTACAGTAGCTAGTGTTCTAATGGAAGTTTATTTGGTGTTGGAACTGAACCTTAAGACTTATTTATCTTGAGTGCACTAACGTTGCTAATAATGATTGTGTGAAGTTTGGTATGAAGGAAAAAATTTCAGGTGTATGGAAGGAATGAGTAATGAGATGAAGGATGCACTAAAGCTTAAGCTTGGGGATGCCACGAGTGTCACCCCAAGAAATATCCAAGAAGTACAAGCATCAAAGCTTGGGGATGTCCAAGGCACCCCCTTCTTCATCACTAAAAATCACAGGTTTCTTCCAAACGCTTCATTTTTATTGTTTCATGCACAGTTGTGTTTTTCTTGGAACGTCTTCTTTTTCGTTTTTGTTTTGGTTTTTAGTTTGCTTGGTTTTCTTAGTTTTCTGAATAAATTGGTTGGACCCCCTCTTTCATACATTGGTTTGCAAATAGTTTGGTTTGGTTTGGAAAAGAGTAGGAAAGTTCATGCTTATATGGTAAAAAGAGCTTGTTTCTGACTGTGGCCTATGCTTTGTCATGCCATGCTTGATATTGTTTTGGCTTTATGCTTAGTATTCTTTGCTGTAGCATGACTTGTTATAAACAATTGAGATTGCTTAATGTGCCTTGGATTAATCATGCGTTGTTTTATCATATTAAAGCATAGTATAGTGGTATTCTCCTTTGATGCTTTATTTGGGTTGACTTGGCACATGCTCACACCATGTTATGACTATCTCAAGTCACCATAGCCTTTATGATCCTTTAGTTTTCAACTTGTAGTATCACTTTATGCTTTGATCAATGATGTTTTGTCGCTCTGCATGATTATGGCCATTATTGCTTTCTTAGTTTGTTGCTCCCAGTCTTTTGCTAGCCTCCACAACCAAGTATGAGTTCCACTCATGCATCCAACTCCCTAAACCAAGTTATTCCAAAGAGTCCACCATACCGACCTACTAGCTTATGCTATTCCAAGTATATTCATGCTTTTGTTTATCTTCCAAATTAAACTTGTTATGAGAAAACTAGTGATTAAAGCTCTCACGAACTTGATGGCACACTTTACTTTTCTTGCCCTTAATAAACTTGAACCATTGTGTCGTCTATGTTGTATATGCTTGCACTTATTTGTTGGGAATTAGCAGAACCATGCTTTCATGGGGAACACTTTCAACATTGCACTTGGTACTTGTACCTAGTTGATATCATGCTCTTTTGTATATGGATGTCATCGGTGTGAAATGAAAGGGGAGCTTGTAAGTCCATGGAGTTATGTATATGTGTTAGAGAAACGCCTAGGCCGCTGGTCTAATCCATGCTGACATGGTGGAAACCTGTAGTGTAACCATAATGAGCTGTCTATGAAGCATTCTTCTTATAAAAAAGAGTGCTATATCGAGAAAAAAAGAGAAAAAGAAGAGATACTATAAAAACAGGAAAGAGAGAAAAAACACCATATTCCCATGGTAAATAAGAAGAATGCTAAGATGCTCGTTGTCTTCTTGCCTTGTCATTTTGATATGGGGATTCTTCTGTATCATCGGGCAAGGGGTACCCCGTTGGCGATTCTCTATGATACACATATACTTACAATGATAAGAACTTACTAGTGACTAAACTTGAGTAGCATGAGGAGCGGCCTTCGTATACAAGGGACATGAGATTCCTGACTTATACTTCGTCAAGCATGTACACCATAGTTTGTTCACTTTAACCTTAATCACTTCAAGATGCTTATGATAGGGGCAATGAGAGCTGAAAGCTATAAGTACCATAATTTTTGGAAGCTCTTTATGAAACTTGAATCTCTACTTCCTTTTATAAAGGCCATTCTTCCACCATTATATTGAGTCTCCACCTTCTACCTTTATGCACCTACTTTGAGAGCATAGTGGCCATTCTTAGTTCTATGTGAATTGTCCCAAGACTTGTTGATTGATGCATAACTTTGATATTGCTTGTTTTAAACTATTTGTATCTAATCACTCTTATGAACTTTGAAGGTGTCCTAAGCATTTATATTTGGTACTCTATTGAGGGACAAGCTGAATACTATTATGCTATGTTTTCTTTATGTGAAACAAACAAACGTCTTGCAAAGCATTATTATTCATGAATCTTTTGTTTGTGCCTTTTCATGTTGCAACATAGTTTCTTTGTTTCATGTTATGACTGAAGTACTATGATCCCAGCTTTGAATGGTTTGCAAATACTTTGATCAAGTATTTGATGGTGTATGTCACCTCAAAAATTATTCTTTCTTTTTATCACTTACCTACTCGAGGACGAGCAGGAGTTAAGCTTGGGGATGTTGATACATTGCAAATGTATCTATAATTTTTGATGTTCCATGCTTGGTTTTATCTACTTTCTTATGTTTTGTCCACACTTTGGAGTACTTTGCTTATGATTTTTTGGACTAACCTATTAACAAGAGCCACAGTGCCAGTTGCCTGTTTTCTGCTGTTTTTGGTTCCAGGAAAGTCAGAAAATGAATATTCTCGGAATTGGACGGGACAAAAGCCAAAGTGCCTATTTTCCCGGAAGACTCACGGAGCCAGAAGCAAAGACGGAGGAGGGCCAGGGCCTGGCCACACCATATGGTGGCGCGGGCTAGCCCTGGCTGCGCCACCAGGTGGTGTGTGCCCCCTGGCACTCCACCGACCTTGCCTCTTCGCCTATAAGAAGCCTCCCGGTACCAAAACTCTAGATAGTCAATCAGAAATCCACGAAAAGTTCCGCAGCGCCGCCGCCACTGAAGGGGAGATTTGGGGGACAGAAAGTCTCTCTTCCGGCACCCTACCGGGATGGGGAAGTGCCCCCGGAGCCATCTCCATCGATCTCCACCACCATCTCCATCACCATTATTGATTCCCATGATGAGGAGGGAGTAGTTCTCTCTCGAGGCTAAGGGTTCTACCGGTAGCTATGTGTTCATCTCTCTCTCTATGCATGATCTTATTGAGATCATGAGCTTGTAATCTATAGATCTACCTTGCTACTCAAGTGCTTTAATAGATCTCTGCTCTCCCCATGTGTGTGAAAGTGACAGCGTGCACACCATGGTGGCACTTAGGCTAGAGATTACAATTACTTGTTATGAGTTATATTTGGAGTTGGATGTCTTTATGAAATTGTGGTGTTTGTTGGAACCATCTAGAGCTCAAGGTGATAGTGTGGGGTTTTCTATATTGGAAAGGCTTACTTTGAGGTGTGCTATTATAGCCCTACCATCGATTAGAGTGTTCAACCGGAGAGTAGTTAAGAGTAGTATCATAAAGAGAAGATATTTATATGAGAGTGTTCACTAGTGAAAGTACAATCCCTAGGCCTTGTTTCTAAGCATTGATACACAGTTTGCAATTAGATCTGTTACATGTTTGCTTTCTTCCATATTTATTTCAGTTTGCCTTTAGTCTCTTCCACGCCATTAATCTATTTTCTCGCACCATTGTCTTATATCCATAACACTTGCATTTCACTATCTCTTCACCGAACTAGTGCACCTATACACCTGACAAGTGTATTGGGTGTATTGGGGACACAAGAGACTTCTTGTATCTTGATTGCAGGGTTGCTTGAGAGGGAATACGTTTGACCACTTCCGCCATGAGTTCGATAAACCTTGGGTGATCCACTTAAGGGAAAACTTGCTGATGTTCTACAAACCTCTGCACTTGGAGGCCCAACAACTGTCTACAAGAATAGAAGTGCGTAGACATCAGCAATCATGATTGATGTTATTCCTGTGTATTCATAAGGTTATGGTCCATGTATGAACTGCTGATATGTATCATCGAATATGTGATTTGATTGTGGAACTACATATTCATGTTGTTCATACTAATTGTCCTTGGTCATTGAGGTTGTGCCGGACACACAACTTAGACCAATGTGAAAGTCGGCAGATGACTAGGTTCCATTTGTTATGGGCATGGAGATGATATTCCGACTTACACGGATTCAGCTAAAGAGTTTAGCGAGTCGGACTGAACCATATTGAGATGCAACGAACAAGTCGTCATTTGCATGTCTCAATCAATGTAATCCTTAGACCCGAGGTTATTGCACAATCCGAGTTGAGGATCTCCGACTTAGGTTCTGCCAAACGTTGTTCCGTCACTGGACAGTTATAAAGGCGGAGTTCGGGTCGACTGAGAATCAAGTGGCGTGATGTGAATAACCAAGACGGGATTTTGCCCCTCCATCGGGAGAGATATTCTCTGGGCCCTCTCGGAAGATATGATTCAGAAAGCATGGCCATGCGCGTCACGGTTAAGTGTTAACCGAGGCAACCTACTAAGAGTTAGTCGGATGAATCGCTTATCTCGGATCGAGAAAGAGAGTCGGACTATTTAAGGGATGATGATCATTCGCCTATAGTCCGACAAGGTATATCGTGAGGCAAAAGGGACTCAGACGAAGGTCGCATTGGAAAGGTATGTCGTCATTACTTATTGGTACTAGGGAGTTGGCATGTTCTGCTAGGAGCCCCTACCAACTGATCGATCATGAGTGAGACTTGGAATTGTGTCCGGGTTACCATGAGCCTGTTGGGTCACACACTTAAGAGCGGGAGCAAGTTTGGGTTAGTCCCAAAACAGGAAACCTATTTGGGTTGGACCCAAATAGAGACATGGACTTAGTCAGCAAGTGAGACTTGAAGTGGCTAATATAGGCCTTTTAGTGAATGGGCCACAAGTGAGTGGAGCCCACTTTCACTCCCTATATAAGCTGGGGCGCAGGTGCTTAGAGCACAAGGTTAGGTCACTCCATGTGTTGGAAACCCTAGCCCCCAGTCCGTCCTGTCGCCGCCGTACCGGACCTAGCAGTCCATCGCCGGCGCTCCTCCTCGTATGCGTGGATACCAGCGGAGGTGCTGTACGTTCAGCAGTTCGACGATCGTGAAGAAAGTATGGATCATGAATCGTGGAACCGGAACGGATCGCGAGGACTGCACTACATCAAGCGACGTGCTTCATCAATTCCGCAACTGCGCGTCTAGTGGTAATCCTCGTGGCCTTCTACCTAAGCTGGTCTTGGGATCGCCGCGTAGGGAAAAAGTTTTGTTTATCTCTACGTGGCCCAACAGATAACATGCTGGGTGAACAAATTACAGCGGGGCAATTGACAAACATCGAGAAAGCAATACATGCATATACTAATCATCTTGACTCCTTCGAGACTTGATTGGGCATTACAACAGTATACATAGACTGCCATCCAACTGCATCTATGACTAATAATCTACCTTTAGGTTATCTCTACGTGGCCCAACAGTGGTATCAGAGCGTTAGCTTCTAGTTTTAGGCTCGAGATCGCGCATATGTGATATGCGGTTAGCGTTAGATTGGATCTAATTGCAGTTTTGGTGGTCGATCTATGAGATAGATTGGTTTTGTACAAAGTTGATTGGATCAACTATACTCGAGGGAATGGATGATCTGGTTTCCGTGATCTAACTACTAAGGTAGTGGAACGACATACCCCTACCGGTCGGCTTCCGCCATCGGGGTAGACTGTGACACGTAAACCCGGATGAAGTGATCGAAGATCGAAGGGTTTGATCGAATCAGAGTCCAGATCGGATTTGGGTAAAATTGTTTTATCCGATGACGAAATCCATGTCTGGAATGCAGATGAGATCTGCGTTTTTCCGAAAAATCCATGTTTTGACGAAAGGGACCGCCGGCTTCGCCCTGTTGTAGCGCCTTAGATGTCGTTGCGAGTTCCACAACGCCGGTAGATATCGTATCCTTGCATAACTTGTTTTTGCAGGATGATGTTGTGCATGGTATGGCTTATGTGCATGTGATGTGTGTAATCCATACGTGATCTGCGTATCACGGATTTTGTCAGCCGGCTGGAGCCTAGGTGTTGTCATCTTATTGTATAACGGCCTGCGTGTCGGATTCTCTGTGTAATTTGCATTAGCTAGTGTAGCTGTTTGGATAATCCGGATGGCATGCAAGTTGGTGTACAAGTCGGCTACATGGTGTAAGACGTCACGTGACAAGAGTTGACACAAGTCGGATTACAGGCTTTATGGAGATGGAGATCGCCATGAAGAGAGCCATACCATTTCACATTATAATTGCTTTATTTTGGGGTTATTGTTATGTCTATGTTTTACCTCTATTAGATAGTTGGTAGAAAATAATCCCACAAAGAAGGTCTAGTCGGTTTCCCCGCCAATGCTGCACCATCACAAGTCGGACATTTTTGGTAGTGGGCTCATAAAATTGAGGTGCTATCAATTCATTCCGACTAGGTGGGTTCGAGTCAGACTCTTACAGCGGAAGCACTTGGTAATCTAGATAGGTCTATCACAACGGTTGCGGGACTTGGGGAAAAGTCGGATGGGAGCCGGGGCATGTGATGCCACCCATCCAACAGGAGTCCTATGAGATACGATTGACAAGGAGTTGTCTACCTAGATCACTTGACGGCTAGCGGTGATGCTAAAGCTCACTAGTCGACTTTCTTATTTAGGGTCCTGAATCACTAAGTAACCATCGGAGGGGTGTTGGTTCTAGTGGGAGCATAAATATTAAAGTGTTTAATATGCTTGCTCTTTATGGATACATGTCTTAAGTGTTTTGCATATTTTCTGTTGTAGATCAATGGCACCTAGCAGTCTTCCTCAGATTTCCGGTTTTGCTTTGAGAACCATCTTAGAGAAAGATAAGCTGAATGGAACTAATTTCACCAACTGGTATCATAATCTGAGAATTGTTCTCAAACAAGAAAAAAGGGATCGTGTCCTAGACAACCCACTTCCAGTTGAGCCGAATGAGAATGCGACTGTCGCAGCCACCAACGCCTACCATCGAATTTGTGATGAATCCACGGACATTAGCTGTCTTATGCTTGCTCACATGGAACCGGACTTGCAGCAGCAGTTCGAGAATGTTGAGGCCTGCGATATGATCGAAAGCCTCAAAAGTATGTTCCAGGCGCAGGCAAAGGCTGAGAGGTATCAAGTCTCTCAGGATTTGTTGTGCTGAAAGTTTAAGGATGGCGATCCACTGAGTCCGCATGTGATCCAGATGGTTGGTTACGTGCAGTCTCTGGAAAGACTTGGCTACCCCATAAGCGAAGAGTTGGCTACAGAGATAATTCTGAACTCTCTTCCTAGTGCGTATGGTCAGTTCATATCGAACTACCACATACATGGTATGGATAAGAAGCTCACTGAATTACATGGGATGCTCAAGCAGGCTGAGGCGGATCTCAAGAAAGGTGCCAGTCAAGTGTTGATGGTACAAAACAAGGCTAAGTTCAAGAAGAGTTCTTGGACTAATAAGAAGAAGGCAAAGTCAGGAGGTAAGGCGGAGGCCCCAGTCCAAAGCGCTTCCTCAGGGACTAAGCCATCTCCTACAGCCGGATCCACTTGCTTCTACGGCAAGTCGGATGGCCACTGGAAGAGGAATTGCAGCAAGTATCTGGCTGACAAAGCCAAGTGTGGAGGTGTGACTTCCGGCTCAGGTACGCTTGTTTGCAATGTTATAGACATTTATCTTGCTGATGCACCTGGTAGTTCTTGGGTATATGATACCGGATTAGTAATTCACATCTACAATTCGTTGCAGGGACTCGTAAGAACTAGGAGTGTTGCAAGAGGCGATGTTGACATTAGAATCGGAAACAAAGCGAGAGTCGCTGCGTTGGAAGTCGGCACAATGCAACTTCATTTACCTTCTGGATTCATAATGGAGATAAATAATTGATTTTATGTTCCAGTGCTTAGTCGAAATAGTATTTCCGCCTCATGTTTGATGAGACAGGGCTATGAGTCGAATATTAAGAATAATGGTTGTTCTTTATATTTGAATGATATGCTTCATGGATTTGCGCCCGTCCGGGACAGGTTATTTATTTTGAATCTTGATAGTGGATCTATCTATAACATAAATGTGAAAAGGTTAAAACCAAATGATCTGAGTATGACTTACTTTTGGCATTGTCGGCTTGGTCATATAAGCTGGAAACGCATGAAGAAGCTCCATGATGATGGACTCCTAACTTCATTCGACTTGGAGTCGTTCGAGACATGCGAATCCTGCCTTCTCGGCAAGATGATCAAGACACCTTTTGCAAAGAGTTGTGAATGGGCATCTGACCTATTGGGACTAGTACATAGTGATGTATGTGGCCCAATGAGCACGACAGCCAGAGGTGGTTATGAGTACTTCATTACCTTCACTGATTATTTTAGTAGATATGGATATATCTACTTGATGAAACATAAGTCGGAAGCCTTTGAAAAGTTCAAGGAATTCCAGAATGAGGTACAAAATCAACTTGGCAAGAAAATAAAGTTTCTTCGGTCGCACTGAGGAGGCGAGTACATGAGCCATGAGTTTGATGACCATCTAAAGAGTTGTGGAATAGTTCCCCAGCTCACTCCTCCAGGAACGCCGTAGAGAAACGGTGTGTCGGAAAGGAGGAGTCGGACCTTGTTGGACATGGTACGATCTATGATGAGTCGGACAGATCTGCCTTTATCATTTTGGGGTTATTGTCTAGAAACTGCAGCGTTCACACTAAACAGAGTACCATCAAAGTCGGTAGAGAAGACACCGCATGAGATGTGGACTGGCAAGAAGCCGAGCTTGTCTTTTCTTAAGATTTGGGGTTGTGAAGCTTTTGTCAAGCGACTTCAGTCGGACAAGCTTATAGCTAAGTCGGATAAGTGTATTTTCGTGGGATATCCGAGGGAAACCTTGGGTTACTACTTCTACAACCGAGAAGAGGGCAAAGTGTTTGTCTCTAGAAACGGTGTCTTCCTTGAGAAAGAGTTTCTCAGTCGGGGAGTCAGTGGGAGTACAGTGCATCTCGAAGAAATTCGAGAGATACCGGCTAGCAGCGATTCGGCAAAAACCTTAGAGGTTCAGCAGGACGTGGTACCTGAGCCGGAAACTGCACCGACACTGCGAAGATCGGCCAGATTGCGAAGTGTTCATGATGTGATGCTGTTGGACAGTGATGAGCCGGCAACTTATTCGGAAGCGTTGGTGGGTTCTGATTCCGAGTCATGGCTTGGAGCCATGAGATCCGAGTTAAAGTCCATGGATGAAAATCAAGTTTGGAACTTGGTTGATCTGTCAGACGATGCAAGACCCGTCGAGTGCAAATGGGTCTTCAAGAAGAAAACTGATATGGATGGAAATGTTTCTATCTATAAAGCACGGCTTGTTGCGAAGGGGTTCCAACAAGTTCAAGGAGTTGACTACGATGAGACTTTCTCTCCTGTAGCGATGCTTAAATCAGTTCGGATCATGTTAGCTATAGTAGCCTATTTCAACTATGAGATATGGCAGATGGATGTCAAGACGGCTTTCCTTAATGGAAATTTAACCGAGGACATGTATATGATATAGCCCGAGGGTTTTGTCGATCCGGCTAATGCAGACAAAGTATGCAAACTTCGGAAATCCATTTATGGGTTGAAGCAAGCATCTCGGAGTTGGAACATTCGCTTTGATGAGGTAGTCAAATCGTTTGGCTTCATCAAGAGTGATCATGATTCTTGTTTATATAAGAAGTTTAGTGGGAGCAAAGTAAACTTTCTGATCTTGTATGTGGATGACATATTACTGATTGGAAACGATGTCCAGATGTTGCAAGAGACCAAGGAGTCATTGGAAAAGAGTTTTTCGATGAAATACTTGGGTGAGGCAACTTACATACTAGGAATCCGGATCTATAGAGACAGATCAAAGTGGCTCATTGGATTGAGTCAGAGTACATATTTGGACAAAGTGTTGAAGAAGTTCAACATGGAATCGTCTAAGAAGGGGTTCTTACCGATGTCCCATGGCGTAAAACTTAGCAAGACTCAATGTCCTTCGACAACTGATGAGCGAAGTCAGATGAGTGCGATTCCGTATGCTTCTACAGTCGGATCCATCATGTATGCTATGATTTGTACTAGGCCGGATGTTTCCTATGCTCTAAGTGTTGTGAGCAGATACCAAGCTAACCCTGGAGAGATCCACTAGGAAGCGGCTAAAAATATCCTCAAGTACTTGAGAAGGACTAAGGATATGTTCCTCGTTTATGGAGGTGAGGATGAACTCAGTGTAAGGGGTTACATGGATGCGAGTTATCTCACTGACTCGGATGATTCTCGTTCGCAATCTAGATATGTGTTTGTGATAAACGGAGGGGCTGTGAGCTGGAAAAGTTCCAAGCAGGAAACGGTGTCTGCGTCTACGACAGAGGCTGAGTATATTGCTTCCTCGGAGGCGGCAAAGGAAGCCGTTTGGATGAGGAATTTCCTCATGGATCTTGGTGTGGTTCAGGGCTCGTCCAATCCATTAGACGTGTATTGTGACAACAATGGTGCTATTGCACAAGCCAAGGAACCTAGACAACACTAGAAGAACAAACATATACTCATGCGGTACCACCATATTCTCCAGTTCGTGGATCAAGGTGATATCAAGTTATGCAAGGTACACATAGATGCAAACATTGCAGATCCGTTGACAAAGCCACTTCCACAGCCGAAGCATGAGGCGCACCTGAGAGCAATGGGCATTAGATGCCTTGACATGTGATGTCAGAAGATTGACTCTAGTGCAAGTGGGAGACTGTTGGGAATATGCCCTAGAGGCAATCATGTATGATGTTATTCCTGTGTATTCATAAGGTTATGGTCCATGTATGAACTGCTGATATGTATCATCGAATATGTGATTTGATTGTGGAACTACATATTCATGTTGTTCATACTAATTGTCCTTGGTCATTGAGGTTGTGCCGGACACACAACTTAGACCAATGTGAAAGTCGGCAGATGACTAGGTTCCACCTGTCATGGGCATGGAGATGCTATTCCGACTTACATGGATTCGGCTAAAGAGTTTAGCGAGTCAGACTGACCCATATTGAGATGCAACGAACAAGTCGTCATTTGCATGTCTCAATCAATGCAATCCTTAGACCTGAGGTTATTGCACAATCCGAGTTGAGGATCTCCGACTTAGGATCTGTCAAACACTGTTCCGTCACTGGGCAGTTATAAAGGCGGAGTTCGGGTCGACTGAGAATCAAGCTGCGTGATGTGAATAACCAAGACGGGATTTTTGCCCCTCCATCTGGAGAGATATTCTCTGGGCCCTCTCAGAAGATATGATTCGGAAAGCATGGCCATGCGCGTCACGGTTAAGTGTTAACCGAGGCAGCCGACTAAGAGTTAGTCGGATGAATCACTTATCTCGGATCGAGAAAGAGAGTCGGACTATTTAAGGGATGACGATCATTCACCTATAGTCCGACATGGTATATCGGGAGGCAAAAGGGACTCAGACGAAAGTCGCATTGGAAAGGTATGTCGTCATGACTTATTGGTACTTGGGAGTTGGCATGTTCTGCTAGGAGCCACTACCAACTGATCGATCACGAGTGAGACTCGGAATCGTGTCCGGGTTACCATGAGCCTGTCGGGTCACACACTTAAGAGAGGGAGCAAGTTTGGGTTAGACCCAAAACAGGAAACCTATTTGGGTTGGACCCAAATGGAGACATGGACTTAGTCAGCAAGTGAGACTTGAAGTGGCTAATATAGGCCTTTTAGTGAATGGGCCACAAGTGAGTGGAGCCCACTTTCACTCACTATATAAGCTGGGGCGCAGGTGCTTAGAGCACAAGGTTAGGTCACTCCATGTGTTGGAAACCCTTGCCCCAGTCCGTCATGTCACCGCCGTACCGGACCTAGCAGTCCATCGCCGGTTCTCCTCCTCGTACGTGTGGATACCGGCGGAGGTGTTGTACATTCAGCACTTCGACGATCGTGAAGAAAGTACGGATCATGAATCGTGGAACCGGAACAGATCGCGAGGACTACACTGCATCAAGAGACGTGCTTCATCAATTCCGCAACTGCGTGTCTAGTGGTAACCCTAGTGGCCTTCTACCTGAGCTGGATCTTGGGATCACCGCGTAGGGAAAAAGTTTTGTTTATCTCTACGTGGCCCAACAGATAACATGCTGGGTGAACAAATTACAGCGGGGCAATTGACAAACATCGAGAAAGCAATACATGCATATAATAATCATCTTGACTCCTTTGAGACTTGATTGGGCATTACAACAGTATACATAGACCGCCATCCAACTGCATCTATGACTAATAATCCACCTTCAGGTTATCATCCGAAGCCCCTCCAGTATTAAGTTGCAAGCAACAAATTATTGCTTTACGAATTGCGTGTAAAGTAAACAATACGATTGGTCTATGAACAAAGGATTGTTGTTTTCTCCCTAGTAGAAACATCACATCTAGTACCTTAGAGATTTCTGTCACCTCCCCAGATTACTAGAGGCATGAACCCACTATTGAGCATAAATACTAACTCTTGGAGTTGCCAGCATCTACTTGGCCAAGATAGCTACTAACAACGGAAAGCATGCAAGATCACAAATAACAAAGACATGATAGAATCAATCATCAATCTGAAATAGCATCTCAATATCCATTGGATCCCCGCAAACACAACATGTAGAATTACAAATAGATGATCTTGATCATGAACGGAGCTCACAAGATCTATACATGAAAGAACAAAGGAGGAGAACCAGCCATCTAGCTATTACATGGATCCGTAGTCCAAGGATGAACTACTCACGCATCACACCGGAGGCTTGCATGGTGATGAAGAAGGCCTCCAGGGTGAATTCCCCTCTCCGGCAGGGTGCCGGGAAGAGCTTCAGATCCCTCCTGATCTAGGGATGGAGATGACGGCAGCTACAGAATCTTTCATGGATATTTGATTGGGTACTTAGGGTTTTCGTCCCGAGGGCATCTTATAGGCGGAAGGAGAGGCCGAGGGGTACCTGGGCTGGCCACACCACCCCCTGGCATGGCCAGGCCTGGCCCATGCGGCAGGTGGTGTTGTGGCCCCCTGGCTCCTCTCCGTCTCGTATTCTGGCATCTGATGACTTCCGGAAAAATAGGCACTTTGGCTTTTGTCCCATCCAATTCCGAGAATATTTATTTTCTAACTTTCCTGGAACCAAAAACAGCAGAAAACAGGCAGCTGGCACTGTGGCTCTTGTTAATAGGTTAGTCCAAGAAATCATATGAAAAGTACTCCAAAGTGTGGACAAAACAAAAGAAAGTGGATAAAACCAAGCATGGAACATCAAAAATTATAGATACATTTGCAATGTATCAACATCCCCAAGCTTAACTCCTGCTCGTCCTCGAGTAGGTAAGTGATAAAAAGAAAGAATAATTTTTGAGGTGACATGCACCATCAAAGACTTGGTCAAAGTGTTTGTAAAACATTCAAAGCTGGGATCATAGTACTTCAATCATAACATGAAATACAAGGTTCTAGCAATAAGACAAAGAAACTATGATGCAACATGAAAAGGCACAAACAAAAGACTCATGAATAATAATGCTTTGCAAGACGTTTGTTTGTTTCTCATAAAGAAAACATAGCATAATAGCATTCATCTTGTCCCTCATAGAGTAGCAAATATAAATGCATAGGACACCTTCAAAGTTCATACGAGTGACTAGATACACATAGTTTAAAACAAGCAATATCAAGTTATGCATCAGTTAACTAGTCTTGGGACAATGCACATAGAACTAAGAATGGCCACTATGCGCTCAAAGTAGGTGCATAAAGATAGAAGGTGGAGACTCAATATAATGGTGGAAGAAGGGCCTTCATAAAAGGAAGTAGGGATTCAAGTGTCATAAAGAGCTTCCAAAAATTATGGTACTTATACCTTTCAGCTCTCATTGCCCCTATCATAAGCATCTTGATGTGATTAAGGTTAAAGTGAACAAACTATGGTGTACATGCTTGACGAAGTATAAGTGAGGAATCTCATGTTCCTTGTATACGAGGGCCGCTCCTCATGCTACTCAAGTTTAGTCACCGGAAAGTTCTTGTCATCATAAGTACATGTGTATCATAGAGAACCGCCAACGGGGTACCCCTTGCCCGATGATACGGAAGAATCCCCATATCAAAATGACAAGACAAGTAGACAACGAGCATCTTAGCAATCTTCTTATTTACCATGGGAATATGGTGCTTTTTCTCTCTTTCCTCTTTTCATAATCTCTTTTTTTCTTTTTCTCTTTTTTCTCAATATAGGTCTCTTTTTTTATAAGAAGAATGCTTCATAGACAGCTCATTATGGTTACGCTGCAGGTTTCCACCATGTCAGCATGTATTAGACCAGCGGCCCAGGCGTTTCTCTAACACATATACATAACTCCATGGACTTACAAGCTCCCCTTTCATTTCACACCGATGACATCCATAAACAAAAGAGCATGATATAAACTAGGTACAAGTACCAAGTGCAATGTTGAAAGCATTCCCCATGACAATAATGGCCATAATCATGCAGAGCGACAAAACATCATTGATGAAAACATAAAGTGATACTACAAGTTGAAAACTAAAGGATCATAAAGGCTATGGTGACTTGAGATAGTCATAACATGGTGTGAGCATGTGCCAAGTCAACCCAAATAAAGCATCAAAGGAGAATACCACTATACTATGCTTTAATATGCTAAAACAACGCATGATTCATCCAAGGCACATTAAGCAATCTCAATTGTTTATAACAAGTCATGCTACAGCAAAGAATACTAAGCATAAAGCCAAAACAATATCAAGCATGGCATGACAAAGCATAGGACATAGTAAAAAACGAGCTCTTTTTACCACATAAGAATGAACTTTCCTACTCTTTTCCAAACCAAACCAAACTATTTGCAAACCAATGTAAGAAAGAGGGGGTACAACCAATTTTATTCAGAAAACTAAGCAAACAAAGCAAACGAAAAATGAAAACGAAAATGAAAAAGACGCTCCAAGAACAACACAATTGTGCATGAAACAATAAAAATGAAGCGTTTGGAAGAAACCTGGGATTTTTATTGATGAAGAAGGGGATGTCTTGGGCATCCCCAAGCTTTGACGCTTGTACTCCTTGGATATTTTTTGGGTTGACACGCGTGGCATCCCCAAGCTTGATCTTTAGTCCATCCTTCAGCTCATTACTCATTCCTTCCATACACCTGAAATTTTTCTTTCATACAAAACTTCACACAATCTTTGTTAGCAACATTAGTGCACTCAAGATAAATAAGTCTTAAGGTTCAGTTATAACACCAATAAAACTTCCATTAGAACACTAGGTACTGTAGCACTTCCCTCAAAAAGCTCAATTCCCCAAAAGAACTCAAAAAGGAACCAACAGCAAATGCCGAAAATGGCAGAAATCTATCAAAACAGACCAGCAGGTAAAGACGAATTTTGTTGAAGACCTTCTGTTGCTCAAATCAAAAAGTGTTGAACTAACGAAAGTTAGATAACAACCTGGCGCAGAAGCACAAAAATTCACGCCTCAAAAAGACGTTCAGAGATTTTACACAAATATTTACGGTGAAGCACAGAAATCTGTTTCGGGACAGCAACTTTCGCAATCATTAATTCTCTCTCATTAGAGGTTACTCTTGGCACAAAAAGCAAATAAAAAGGATAAGGAGTGGTTATACTGAAGTAATAACTTCCAAGACTCATCTAAAACTTTTGGGTTATCTCCCAATAAGTACTTTTCTTTAACGCCTTTAAGTTAGGCATAAGAAGCAAAGAAAGAAAGAATCAAGTGTTCTCAAATGATGAAGCATTAAGATTAATACCAGAAATATTTTCAACAAGGAAAGGTATATCATCCAAATAAGTTCTAGAGGATCCTCTCTCAATGCTCTTAGGTTCACTATTTTCATCAAAAGGGTTTTCAGGAAAATTCAAATCAAGATTCTTTTCTATGGCTTCATGTATTGCTACTAGTTTAAAGGGTATTGGTATCTTAGGTTCCTCCCCATTAGGTTCGGTTTTGTTCATCTTTTGTTGTGTACCAACAACATCTACACATGAGCCTAGCATATTGAAACGTTCAAAGACTTTTCTAGCTTCCCTGGCAACATCATAGAACTCCTTAAACAAAGTTTCTAGAGTGAAATCCCTCTTTTCAGGGTCCTCAATTTCTTTAAGCTTAAGAAACATTGCTTGCATTAAGGGATTGAGGTTAACAAACCTAGCTTCTAACATGTGAATTAAAGAAGCTGCAGCAATCTCATAGTTTGGAGCAAGTTCTGCAAGGGATCTATCCTCAGTATCTTCATGCTTACTAACATGATTAAAGAATTCTTCAATATTATCTTTCCCAATTATAGAACCACTACCAATTGAAAGGTCTTTCAGGTTGAATATAGGGATCAACATGGTGAGATAAGGAAGAGGTGACAACTAAAGGAGACTTAATTTTTGTGTCTCTTTGATAATGAAGCAGACTAGTAAAACTAATTTTTTGTGTTTTTGATAACAAAGGAAGTAAACAAAGCAAAAGGAAACTAAGCAAAACAAAAATAACAAAGTAAAGAGATTGGTTATGAGGGACTCCCCTTGTTAAGATGTCCTTGAATCCCCGGCAACGGCTCCAGAAAAATTCTTGATGGCTCGGTGTTGATGTAGAGCTCATTGGGAACCGCAAGAGGAAGGTATGATGAGCACAGCAACAAGTTTCCCTCAGTTATGAAACCAAGGTTTAATCGAACCAGTAGGAGCACGGAAACACCAAAAACGTGTTGCTAGCTGAGCCTTAGCAAGGCGCACTACCGGTGCTAGTAGCAACGTGGAGACCTGCACAACACAACCACAGAACTTTGTCCCCAACTTGCGATGAGGTTGTCAATCTCACCGTGTTTAGCTGAAAACAAAGGATGAAACGTATCGAAT
The DNA here is from genome assembly GCA_910589775.1 of Avena eriantha. Lineage (NCBI taxonomy): Eukaryota > Viridiplantae > Streptophyta > Magnoliopsida > Poales > Poaceae > Avena > Avena eriantha. Next base: position 470,610,802 of record OU342745.1, read on the forward strand.
GGAAGGAAGTTATAGTTTGTAGAAAGTAAACACAAAGCAGTAAACAGTTTATAGATTGTATGTAAAAGACAAGGACCGGGATCCATAGTTCACAAGAGGCGGCTCTCCTTAAGATAGATAACATGCTGGGTGAACAAATTACAGCGGGGCAATTGACAAACATCGAGAAAGCAATACATGCATATACTAATCATCTTGACTCCTTTGAGACTTGATTTGGCATTACAATAGTATATATAGACCGCCATCCAACTACATATATGACTAATAATCCACCTTCGGGTTATCATCCGAAGCCCCTCCAGTATTAAGTTGCAAGCAACAGATTATTGCTTTTCGAATTGCGTGTAAAGTAGACAATACGATTGTTCTATGAACAAAGGATTGTTGTTTTCTCCGTAGTAGCAAAAACACATCTAGTACCTTAGAGATTTCTGTCACTTCCCCAGATTACTAGAGCCATGAACCCACTATCGAGCATAAATACTAACTCTTGGAGTTGCTAGCATCTACTTGGCGAAGATAGCTACTAACAACGGAAAGCATGCAAGATCACAAAAACAAAGACATGATAGAATCAATAATCAAACTGAAATAGCATCTCAATATCCATCGGATCCCCGCAAACACAACATGTAGAATTACAAATAGATGATCTTGATCATGAACGGAGCTCAGAAGATCTAAACATGAAAGCACAAAGGAGGAGAACCATCCAGCTAGCTACTACATGGATCCGTAGTCCAAGGATGAACTACTCACGCATGACACCGGAAGCTTGTATGGTGATGAAGAAGGCCTCCAGGGTGAATTCTCCTCTCTGGCAGGGTGCCGGGAAGAGCTTTAGATCCCTCCCGATCTTGGGATGGATATGACGACGGCTATAGACTCTTTCGTGGATTTTTGATCGCGTACTTAGGGTTTTCGTCCCGAGGGCATCTTATAGGCCGAAGGAGTGGCCGTGGGGGTGCCTGGGCTGCACACCACCCCTGGCATGGCCAGGCCTAGGCTGCGTGGCCAGGTGGTGTGATGGCCCCCTGGCTCCTCTCCGTCTCGTATTCTGACATCTGATGACTTCCGGAAAAATAGGAACTTTCGCTTTTGTCCTGTCCAATTCCGAGAATATTCATTTTCTGACTTTCCTGGAACCAAAAACAGCAGAAAACAGGCAGCTGGCACTGTGGCTCTTGTTAATAGGTTAGTCCAATAAATCATATGAAAAGTACTCCAAAGTGTGGACAAAACAAAATAAAGTAGATAAAACCAAGCATGGAACATCAAAAATTATAGATACATTTGCAATGTATCAATCGCCCACAGTTTTGGGGTTCTAGGGCGATTTACAATGATAGTAAGACCCTATACATGTTTGAGAGATATGACCAAAAACTCGTCGTATTCGCGTTTTCTGGCCGTTTTCATGAGCTATTACCCACGGTTTTGCAGTGCTAGGTCGATTTACAACGATAGTAAGACAGGATACATGTTTGAGAGATATTACCAAAAACTCGTCGTATTCGCACTTTATGGCCATTTTCATGAGCTATTATCCATAGTTTTGGGGTTCCAGAGCGATTTACAACGACAGTAAGACCCGATACATATTTGAGAGATATGACCAAAAACTCGTCGTATTCGCGTTTTATGGCCGTTCTAATGAGCTAATGCCCACGATTTTGGGGTTCTAGGGCGATTTACAGCGACCGTAAGACCCGATACATGTTTGAGAGATATGACCGCAAACTTGTCGTATTCGCGTTTTATGGGCGTTTTTATGAGCTAATGCCCACGGTTCTGGGGTTCCAGGGCGATTTACAGCGACCGTAAGACCCGATACAGGTTTGAGAGATATGACCGCAAACTCGTCGTATTCGCATTTTATGGCCGTTTTCATGAGATATTACGCACAGTTTTGGGGTTCCAGGGCAAATTACAATGTTTTATGGCCGTTTTCATGAGCTTTTACCCACAATTTTGGGGTTCCAAGGCGATTTACAATGACTGTAAGACCCAATAAAAGTTTGAGAGATATGACCAAAAACTCGTCGTTTTCGTGTTTTATGGGCATTTTCATGAGCTTTTACCCACAGATTTGTGGTTCCAGGGCGATTTACAATGACTGTAATACCTGAAACAAGTTTGAGAGATATGACCAAAAGCACGTCATTTTGTTTTATGACCGTTTTCATGAGCTATCGCCCATAGTTTTGGGGTTCTAGGGAGATTTACAATGACAATAAGACCCTATACATGTTTGGGAGATATGACCAAAAACTCGTCGTACTCGCGTTTTATGGCTGTTTTCATGAGCTGTTGCCCACAGTTTTGGGGTTCTAGGGCGATTTACAATGACAGTAAGACTCGATACATGTGTCGTCGGATTGAGGACAAGTACGCCATGAGGGTGTCCTCGAGGCGTGTGGAAGAGAGGGGTGTGAGACGTACGGTATTCCGGGACGGTGAGCACACAAGTTTACCCAGGTTCGAATCCGCCGGCTTTGGACGAATCCTACTCCTGCTAGCAATCCAGTAATACGGCAGAGCCGGAATATGGGTTACAAGGGTATCGCCTGTGCGAGTTGAGGGTCTAAAGTATTGGTGTTATGTGTTATGCCCTAAAGGCTGTCCCTAGGACGGCTTATATAGATATCTGGCCTAGGGTTTACATGAGAGATCAATCCGTCTACGACTAAGAGTTGGTGACAGAGTACATTTTAAACTACAAGTAACATTATGGGCCTAAGTCGGTAAGTCATCTGGGCCTTCCCGTAGCCGGACTAGACTCCGTCTTCTCTCTCTGACTAGGACGCCCGTGAAGCAAAGCTCTAACCCGAAGTGGGCCACCCTGGTCAGTGAGGAACTGTGAGGATACCCGAAAAGTATATCCCCAACACCAGCCCCCGGAGGCCTCCAAGATCCAAAGTCGGATTTCATCATCGTCTAGCTTGATCTTCGGCTTGCAGAATCTTGAAGGGTTCCTGAAACTTCACAACAAAAAATACGATCCGGGTCTTAAAAATAAGTAAGACCTTGCAAACAAGTTCTTCTAATTTTCCAGCTTGATTTCAAACTTAAGCCGGAACTTGGTCTCTAACGCCACCTGACACAAGCATGGTCAAGTCACGTCATCTGACAGGCGTGCCGTCAGCACGACCGTTGGCGGGCCCGTAGTTCGTGGAACCGAGGCGCCGTTTCAATGCGTGCGTGGAGATCGAGGAGATGCAATCATCGCGTGGGTCCTTCCCACTCCTTTCCACGACACGTGGCGGTTACACTGTAGCATTTGCACGAATCTTGGCGCAGGTAGGTGGATATAAGGGGTTCGGATTTCTTCTTCTCCTTTCCACCAGTCCCTTCCGTTTCCTTTCCTCCCAATCTTCCTGCGCGCACAGAACCTCCTCGTCCTCCTCCCACAGAGCTCCCAGTGCCGCCCCTTTAAGGTCACCCTTTTCACCGGATAAAATGGCTTCATCATCTTCTTCCTCCGGTCTGGCGGCGGCAGCAGCGGCGGCGACGATGGAAGTTGCAGCGGAGAAGGAGAGCTTCCGGGGAATCTAGATCCCCTGCGCCCTCGACGAGGTTGGCCTCAAGAACGTGGAGAAGGAGGGGCTTCTCACCGCCGGTGACTGGCAGACCGGCTCCGGCGAAACCATCCCCAACCCGCGCGACGGCGAGCGGGTCCACTTCGGCACCCATCTCAACCGAGGTCTGTCTTTTCCTCCCTCGGAGTTCTTCTCCGAGGTGATAGATCATTACGGAGTTCAACTCCACAATCTTCCTCCCAACTCACTGCTAGAAATGAGTGCGTATGTGTCGCTTTGCGAGGGCTTTCTCGGCATTAGGCCGAGTTTGCTTCTCTTCCGGTACTACTTCCATGTCCGGAGGAATTCCATCACTGCAGGTGTTCCTTACATCACCGGCACCATTATCTTTTCTCTTAGACGAGACCGGGCCTATCCCAAAATTGCTGCCAGTGACTCGGTCAAACAATGGACAACCACTTTTTTCTACCATAGGGATATTCTGGCTCCCGGCAAAGCTACTGCTTTGCTGGCTTTTGTCGACGGAGCCGCCACGGCCCAGCTTTCCTGGGACGAGGCTGCTCCGACTCTCACCGATGATCTGATCCTCGCGAAGAGGCGGATCGAATATCTGATCAAGCACAAGGGTCTGAAAGGACCCGACTTGGTCCAGTGCTGGGTCTCACGTCGGATCCAGCCACTGCAATACCACGGGGATAGACTGATGCACTCCATCACGTCTTCCAAAAAAGACTACCTCCGCATCAGCCCCAAATCCTACACCACCCAAGGCTACATCAGCCAAATCAAGTGGCTGATCAAGGAGCGGATCGAGAGAAGAATTCTGGAGGTTCCTCTAGACATGCACACGGCGGACGACCCCATGGCGCCGGTAAGCTTGCATGAGTACATATTTTATGTGCTTCGATCTTCGAGTTAAGTTGCAATACTGATATGTTTTCTTGTTTTCAGCTTGCTGACCTCCCCGAGTCGGAACTTTCTCCGCTCGAAGGATATCCTCCTGAGTTTTCTCAGGAGACAGAAGTAGTCCCACTGCTAGACTTGGCGCTCAAGAAGCGCAAAGCTCTGACAGTGGCAGTTGGCACAAAGGAGGTGCCTGTCGTGAAGAGGTAATCTTTCAGTCACAATTTCCGCCTTTGTACCTTTCTCGAAAATCTTTTCCAAGATGTAATGTTTTCGACTTTACTCCATTTATCAGAGCAAAGCCGCTCGTCAAGGGCAAAGGGAAGGGGACTTCTTCGAAGCCTTTACGTTAGACGAAGCTTACCATAGCTTCCTGATGACCCACAAGTATAGGGGGTGTATCGCAGTATTTTCGAGGGAAGTGAAACCCAATTTATTGATTCGACACAAGGGGAGCCAAAGAATATTTATCAGCCTTAACAACTGAGTTGTCAATTTAGCTGCACCTGGAAACAATCTTGCTCACATCAGTTTATCAGTAGCAACAGTTTTGTAGTAGGAATAGTAAAGCAGGAGCAGTAGTAAAGCAAAGACAGTAGTAACAAAAGCAGTAAACAGTGGGATTCGAGTGCGGTAGGCATAGGGATGGATGGAAGAGCGTTGCATGGACAAGATAATTCACATAGCACTCAGAACATAGGGCAATTGCAGATAAATAAGATAAAGCACCCAAGTACTAGACAATCCTAGGCATATGTTCCATATATAGTCATACGTGCTCGCAATGAGAACTTGCACAACAGCTTTTGTCCTGGCAGCCCATTTGCAGCGGGGCCTCTAGGGAACTACTGGCAATTAAGGTGCTCCTTTTAATAAAGCACCGGAGCAAAGCATTAACACTCCGTGAACACATGTGATCCTCACATCAAAGCCTTTCCCTTCCGGCTACCCCGTTTTCTATCACTTCGGGACCATAGGTTTCGGACAATGACGTGTGTATACAACTTGTAGATAAGACCCAAAACAATACTATCATGATGAATCAATAATAAGTTCAGATCTTAAATCATGGCACACGGGCCCTAGTGACAAGCATTAAGCACAACAAAGTTGCAACAAAGTCATAAAGTACTAATAGAGATACTAGGCACTATGCCCTAACAATCTGATGCCATTACATGAACGATCTCATCCAATCCCTACCATCCCCATAGCCAATAGCGGGGGATTACTCACTCATAGATGGGGGAAACATGGATGGTCGATGGAGAAGCGATGGTGATGATGATGGTGATGATCTCCTCCAATTCCCCGTCCCGGCAGGGTGCCAGAACGGAGTTTCTGGTGTTGTTTCGTGGAATCTAGTGGTGGCGGCGGAGCGGAACTCCTTCTGGAAAAACGTCGAACCCCCCGAAGTTTTTAGGTCAGAAGGCTCCTTATAGGCGAAGAGAGAGGCCGAGGGGGAGTCTGGGGCGGCCAGACCACCCCTGGCGCGGCGTGGGCTTGCCCGCGTGGCCAGGTGGTGTGGCCTGGGCCCAGCCCCCTCTGTCTCGTATTCTGGCTCCGGGAGTCTTCTGGTGAAATAGGATTTTTGGCATATTTTTCGGGATTTTTCCTGATAGTTGATTTTCTGCACAAAAAGTAGACACCAAGGAAATTCTGCTGAAAACAGCGTCAGTTCGCATTAGTTGCATCCAAATCACACAAGTATAGAGGAGAAACAACAGCAAAAGTGTTCGGGAAAGTAGATACGTTTTGGACGTATCAACTCCCCCAAGCTTAGCTTATTGCTTGTCCTCAAGCAATTCAGTTGAAAACTGAGTGCGATAAAAGAACTTTCACGAACACATTTGCTTCATATGATGTAAATAATCTCAGCAATGTGATCAACTACTTAGACAATTCATAATAAAGAGTATGCAACTGAGTCTACTCAATAGTCATTGCAAGCTATGAAGAGATTCCAACTCAATAATAATAAGTAGCATAAAGCACGAACATAAGCAACATTATTATGCTCATAGAATGGTATGATAGGGTGGTATCTCGCTTGCCTTTGATTATGAATGTCAAGGCACCTCTAAAGTTCAAATAATGACTAGAAGTAAAGATATCAAGGATACAAGCATCAAAGTTATAACACAAATAATCAAGTAATGGAACAATCACAAAAAATGACAACTAATGCTCTCAAGAAGGTGCTCAAAGAATATGTGGAGACTCAACAAGTAGAAGAAAAAGGTTATGAATAATTTTGAAAGGCTTCCAAATGCTGAAAGTATGGTACTCATTAGCTTTGAGCTCTCATTGCCCCTATCATAAGCATCTTTAATGTGGTTAAGGTGAAAGTGACACAACTAAGAGGATATGCTTGACAAGTTATAAATTGAAGTCTCATGCCCCTTACTTACGAAGACCGATCCTCATGCTACTCAACTTCAGTCACAAGTAAGCTCTTGTCATTGTAAGTATATACATATCATAGAGAACCGCCAACGGGGTACCCCTTGCACATGACACGGGAGCTATCCCATAATCAAAATACAAGGCAAGCAGACAATGAGCATCTCAGCGATCTTTTTATTTACTATGTGCATAGATTTTTATTGAGGATGCTTCATAGAATGCTCATTATGGTTATGCTGCAAGTTTCCACCATGATTAGGCATGGCTTAGGCTAGCAGCCCAGGCGTTTCTCTAACATACATACAAACTCCATGATCTTACAAGTTCCACTTTTATTTCACACCGCCGGGATCCATAAGCAAAAGAGCATGATATCAACTAGGTAGAAAGTACCTATGAAGCGTTGAAAGCAGTCCCCATGATACATGGTTCTGCTAACTTCAACTCATAAAGCGCAAGCATATGCACAACAAAGAAGGACGCAATGGTTCAGGTTTATTAAGTGCAAGAAAATAAAGTGTGCCATCAAGTTCGTGAGAGCTTTACTAACTAACTTTCTTATAGCAAGCAAACATTTTATTCGGAAGAAAACAAGGCATATTGAATATGCACGAGAGTAGCAAATGATGCTAATGGGTAGGTATGGTGGACACTTTGGAAATATTTGGTTTAGGGAGTTGGAAACATGAGTAAAACACTCAGTGGAAATGAAGGCTAGCAATAGTAAGGGAGCGACAAACGAGAGAGCAATAGCTGTCATTATCATGCTTACAACAAAACAAGACAACCCAACAAGCGAAGCTGCTCGTCCACCTCCTCCTTGGAGCGCGACCACGGTCTCCTGTCAACACTGAACAAAGCAGGCTGGGGCAAAAGGATCTCCCTTTCATCCCCGTCAGTGAAAAGCATCCTATATACTAGATTGTTCAAATCAGAGGTAGCAGTGAAAAAGTGATGACTTTTCATGGCAACAAGGTCTAGCCTTTGTGGTGCTAGCATAACATCATCAGGAGCCACAGAAAGATCTAATGCATCAACTACACGCGAAGCAATCCTGCCCCCATAGATAGGTCCCCTAGCAGCTAGGCGGCGAGCAATAAGAGAGCCAAGATTGTACCGAGTATCATTGCTGAGCGCAGCAGCAAGGAAAGATAAGTGATAGTTGGAGATATTACTAGTGTTCTCCCTACCCAATACACTAGTGTCAAGGTAGTATGCAAAGTATCTAAGAGTAGGGAGTTGGATATTTCTTATCTTTCCGCGCTGCACTACGCGGTCATCATCGTTGGTCACCCCTCGGTAAAGCTCCAACAAATCAGCGCCCCCCCTTGAATTTTCTTCATGGTCCCTGCCATACGCACACCTACAATACCGCAAAATCTCTCCAAAGGCATGGTGAAGGGCATATCATAGATCTTAAATGAGATAGTAGAATGATAGGATGTGTTAGAAAATGAGAAACTCTCAACAAAAGTTTTGGTGAGCAGAGCGTATTGTGCGCTCTCATCTTGCATATAAGAGTTCAAGCCAACCCTCTCAATCAGTAGCAAGAAATCATCAAGAATACCTGCAGCTTGCAAGAAAGTAAAACAAGGGAAAGAGGATGGGCGAGCATCTCCATCATCTCTTTCACTGCCAGTACGTGATGCAATGAGGTCTTCATTATATGATGGCCTAGCTTGAGAGGCTGTTCTTGAGGGCCTTGTCCTCCTAGGTCATCACTCTCAAATATCTCTCCAAAAGTGTCGTTGTTCATGCTTGGTATTCTGAAATTTAAACACCTATTAAACAAGTGATTGCAAAGTAAATATAATGAAGGATTCTACTCAAAGGGACTAGCAAGAGGCCTAAACATGTATCAAAACTATATCTCTAAGCATCAAACAAGCTTACAAGCCCTCAAAACCAGTCACCTACAGCAGCAAAATACTCAACATACGATCTACTAAACACAAATCTACTTGGACAAGGGGAGGAGTCACATACCAAGGAACAATTGCTCCAAATTTCAGCAAGAAAGATGGGTTGAGCAAAGAGATCGAAGAAATCGAGGGCAACCACAGAGAGAACGCAATTTCGAGCTATGAACTGGAGCTTACTCGGGAGAGAGAAGAAAGTGGCAGGAGAGAGAGGTAGTGGGGGCCAGGGGTGGCCCACACCAGGGCATGGCGCCACCCAGGTCTGGCTGCGCCACCATGTGGTGTGCCTGCCTGGTGGGCCCCCCTGGTACCTACCAGGTACTCCTCTGCTCCTTTTTTCACGTAAAAATTTATTATCAATTTTCTGGAATTTTTCGAGACACTTTATTTTTGGGCATTTTTCAGAAATAAAAGAATGATTTTTCTAACAGACAGATTTTTTTCTTTTTGGAAACATGATGCAAGGACAAAAACAAGGCTAGAACTACAGAAGTTCTAGCATGCAAGCAAACTAACAACACAAAGGAAACTAAACGAAAGCAAAAACTAAAAATGCAAAGGATAGAAATAAACGGGGATAATCATAATGAAAACATTGTTTTGTTCAATGGAATCCTTTTGTTAACAAGGTTGATCAAGTCTTGCTACCAAAACAATTGCATATGAGACAAAACTTTGTATTCCACTAATGATTATGTTACCTCAACCTTGATAGCATTAGTCCCAATCATAATAGTTTCAAATTTTTCTTTTGGTATGGGACAATATATTTCTCCAACTTGAATGCCTTCAACACGTTCAATTGAATTTGAACCATAAGTCCTTTCAATCTTCTTAGGGAAATAGACAGTATGTTCCTTGTCATTGTCATTGAAGGTCACCTTTCCTTGATTACAATTAATAATAGCTCCTGTAGTATTAAGAAAAGGTCTCCCAAGAATAATAGACATATTATCATCTTCAGGCATTTCAAGCACAACACAATCAGTTAATATCAAGCAATTATGAGCCACCTGGACAGGTACATCCTCACATATACCCACAGGAATAGTGGTAGACTTATCAGCCATTTGCAAAGATATATCAGTTGGTATCAATTTTTCAAGCTGAAGCATCTTATAGAGAGAGAAAGGCATAACACTAACTCCAGCTCCCAAATCACACAAAGCAGTTCTATCATAACTGTTCTTAATAGATCAAGGGATAGTTGGAATCCCTGGGTCTCCAAGTTTCTTAGGAACCTTACCATTGAAGGAATAATTAGCAAGCAAAGTAGAGATTTCTTCATTAGGGATCTTCCTTTTATTCGAGACAATGTCCTTCATATACTTTGAATAAGGAGGCAATTTAATAGTATCCCTCAAAGGAATTTGCAAGAATAAAGGTTTCATCCACTCACAAAACTTATTATAGTGTTCATCTTCCTTTGACTTGTGTTTCTTATCAGGGAAAGGCATAGGTTTTTGGACCCAAGGTTCTCTTTCACTACCATGTTTCTTAGCAATAAAATCTTCTTTGGTGTATTTAGTAGTCTTAGTGTGGTTTTCAGGTTCTTCTTCAACTTTTTCTTCATTAGGAACTTCATTTTCTTCATTACCACTTTCAGTTTCAGCATCAGAGATAGATATACTATTAGGATCTATAGCAGGTTCAAAGGGTTCTACAACAGTTTTATGTTTCTTTTTCCTTTTCTTATGAGTAGAACCACTATTTTCAGCTTGTTGAGAATCCTGCTCAATTCTTTTGGGATGCCCCTCAGGATATAGAGGATCCTGGGTAGCAGCACCACTTCTAGTTCTAATTTCATAAGCATGTTTTTCTTTAGCAGCATTAACTAGCAAGTCGTTTTGCACTTTAACGAGTTGATCTATTTGAGTTTGAACCATTTGAAAGTATTTAACAATCATTTTAACATCATTAGAGGTTCTTTCCACAATATATTTCAACTCAACAAAAGCTCTAGTGTTTTCCATTAGATGATTTTGCACCCTTTTATTAAAGTTATCTTGCTTAACAATAAAGATATCAAATTCTTCTAAGCATTGATCAGGAGGTTTCAAGTAAGGGATATCACCTTCATCAAAGTGTTGGAGAGAGTGTACCTCAATAGTGGGTGAATAGGGAATAGGTTTACATGACTCTTCTATAGGAGGTAAATTCTTGACATTTGCAGCTTTAATTCCCTTCTCCTTAAGACATTTCTTAGCTACCTTCATCACTTCATCATTTAATTCAATAACTCCCCTCTTCTTTGATGTTGGAATAGGCACAGGAATAGATGGTTCAGGCACAATTACTGCAGGTGTAACTTGTTTAGGAGGAGTCCAATCTTCATAATTCTTGCTTATTTTAGCCATTAATTCCTCAGCTTCCTTGGGAGTCCTATTTCTGAAAACACAATCATCACAACTATCTAGGTATGTCCTAGATTCTTCGGTTAGTCCATTATAAAATATATCAAGTAGTTCATTCTTAGGTAATGGACTTACAGCCTATGCATGAATCAAAGCATAAAACCTTGCCCAAGATTCGGGCAATACCTCTTTTTCTCCCTGTTTCAAATCAAAAAGTTCCTGCAAAACAGCATGTCTAGCACTAGGAGGAAAATGTTTCTGTAGGAAAGTATTAAACAAGCACTCAGGGCTATCAATAGATCCAGGAGGTAAATTACCAAACCATGTTTTAGCTTCTCCTTTCAGTGAAAAAGGGAAAATCTTAGCAACAAAGTAAGTACGCATTTTAATATCATCAGAACACAAGCCACTCATGGTAGAAAATTCATTCATATGTGCTACCGCACTTTCATTCTTAGTCCCGCCAAAAGGTTCTTTCTCGACAATAGCTATGTAGGATAGACCGAGAGAGAAATCATAATCTTCATCTATAATGTTTACAGGAGAAGCAGCAAACTTAGCAGCAGGAGATAATTTGGGTCTAATAGTACGCCTCTCAAGGAGATTCTTAGCAGCGCTCCTATCATGGGTGTTCCTACATTCTTCAATAAACTCATTAGTCATCTCAACATAATCTTCTTCAGCATCATAACTCTCACTAGAGTCAGGTGAGCTAACAGGTGTAGCAGTGTGTTCATTAGGAGTTTCGGTATTTCCAACTATAGTTCTAGCAATCGTAGCATCTAGGAAAGGACCTAATGAACCACTCTTATCAAGCACAGTAGAAGCAGCATCATAAGCATCAGAAGTTTCAGATTCAGCAGTAGTAGCAGTGTGTGGAGCATGTGTATGTGGTGGTGTAAGGAACTTACTCAGAACAGACGGTGAATCAAGAGAAGTAGAGGTGTTCAAAACCGTACCTCTTCTTGTAGTGGATGGTAAAATAGGAACCTTTCCATCACGAGACTTACCCATGATGGATGGATAGCAGCGAACAATAGAGAATCCATGTGAACTTAATAAATAAAGTTATGCTCCCCGGCAACGGCGCCAGAAAATAGTCTTGATGCCCACAAGTATAGGGGGTGTATCGCAGTATTTTCGAGGGAAGTGAAACCCAATTTATTGATTCTACACAAGGGGACCAAAGAATATTTATCAGCCTCAACAACTGAGTTATCAATTCAGCTGCACCTGGAAACAATCTTGCTCACAAAAGTTTATCAGTAGCAACAGTTTTGTAGTAGGAATAGTAAAGCAGCAGCAGTAGTAAAGCAAAGACAGTAGTAACAAAAACAGTAAACAGTGGGATTCAATTGCAGTAGGCATAGGGATGGATGGACGGGCATTGCATGGACAAGACAATTCACATAGCAATCAGAACATAGGGCAATTGCAGATAAATAAGATAAAGCACCCAATTACTAGACAATCCTAGGCATGTGTTCCATATATAGTCATACGTGCTCGCAATGAGAACTTGCACAATATCTTTTGTCCTGCCAGCCCGTTTGCAGCGGGGCCTCTAGGGAACTACTGGCAATTAAGGTGCTCCTTTTAATAAAGCACCGGAGCAAAGCATTAACACTCCGTGAACACATGTGATCCTCACATCAAAGCCTTTCCCTTCCGGCTACCCCGTTTTCTATCACTTCGGGACCATAGGTTTCGGACAATGACGTGTGTATACAACTTGTAGATAAGACCCAAAACAATACTATCATGATGAATCAATAATAAGTTCAGATCTGAAATCATGGCACTCGGGCCCTAGTGACAAGCATTAAGCACAAAAAAGTTGCAACAAAGTCATAAAGCACTAATAGAGATACTAGGCACTATGCCCTAATAATCTGATGCCATTACACGAACGATCTCATCCAATCCGTACCAACCCCATAGCCTACAGCGGGGGATTACTCACTCATAGATGGGGGAAACATGGATGGTCGATGGAGAAGCGATGGTGATGATGATGGCGATGATCTCCTCCAATTCCCCGTCCCGGCAGGGTGCCAGAACGGAGTTTCTGGTGCTGTTTCGTGGAATCTGGTGGTGGCGGCAGAGCGGAACTCCTTCTAGAAAAACGTCGAACCCCCCGAAGTTTTTAGGTCAGAAGGCTCCTTATAGGCGAAGAGAGAGGCCGAGGGGTAGTCTAGGGCGGCCAGACCACCCCCTGGTGCGGCCTGGGCTTGCCCGCGCGGCCAGGTGGTGTGGCCTGGGCCGAGCCCCCCTCCGTCTCGTATTCTGGCTCCAGGAGTCTTCTGGTGAAATAGGATTTTTGTCATATTTTCCGGGATTTTCCTGATAGTTGATTTTTTGCACAAAAAGTAGACACCAAGGCAATTCTGCTGAAAACAGCGCCAGTTTGCATTAGTTGCATCCAAATCACACAAGTATAGAGGAGAAACAACAGCAAAAGTGTTCAGGAAAGTAGATACGTTTTGGACATATCACTTCTGCTACCGTGGCTCCTCCGACTCCGGCCCCTCAACCTTCTGCAACTCCGGCGATCATTCCTTCTCTGGTGGTTGCAGAAGATCCGGCTCCTCCAACGGAGCATGCGATCCTTGGGTCGCAGACTGACGTCACCGTGGGTGCATCAGCTTAAGATAAGGGTGAACCCTCTTCGGATAATGATCCCTCGACTGAAGTCTTCGCCGACAACCTCCTCAGCAATCCGGGACTTACCAAGTTTGGCCTGTCCCGAAAATCTGCAGAGGAAATCCAGCGGCTGGCCAGGCAAGTCCTAGACAAAAGCGATTTATCCCCCAAGAGGAAGCGCAAGAAGCAGAGGACGTCTAGTTCTCCCACCTTCTTGCTCAAGTCCGCCTTCGCGATGAGAGGATTATGACTGGCGAGCTTTCAACAGCCCCAGTAATCCCTCTTACCCTCGCCGAGAAGGTGGCAGCTGAAGTGAACGCGGGTTTAGACAAACTCACCCGCGAGCAATATGTAAGTCGGAATTCCAACTCTTGTTTTTACATTATGTTATATCATATCCTCTAGCCCCCAAGCATGAAGTAGGATATAGAATCCGGGTTTATGTTTTCATTAGGGTGCCAAAGAACGAACTAGTGTAGCCCCCAAGGCTCGTGCTGATATTTAGCAAAAAATATTAGCCCGAGTCTTAAGTAGCTTTCTGACTTTGGGTATTCTGACTTACAGAAAGTATGTTCCTATAACCAGGAATTATTGACCAATGTCTGTGATAAGCAGAGAGATATCAAAGCTCTCCAGCTTAAAAATGCTGAACTCAAAGTAGCCAAGGATGAAACCGAAGGTAAACATTTCAAGATTCAAACCTTGTCTTTTTCTTTTTCAATGTCGAATTTTTCCTGAACTTTTGTTCTTTTTTGACTTACAGCGCTGGTGAAACAATCCATCGCTATGATTGAAGAGGCCAAGAACCTCAAGACCCTGGTGGTGGAGAACAAGGGACTTCGCCAAGAGCTGGATAAGCTCAAGGCGGATCATGAAAGGAGGATAGCTCAAGTCCTTGAATCTGCCTCCATGGCCGCTGATGAGTGTGATCGCAAGATTGCCGCTCAAGATCAAATAATCTCGGACCTCATGAATGATCTTCGCAGAGAGAAGGACATATCCCAGGCGCTCCAGGCTGAACTCCAGAGTCTCCGGGAGGAGAAGACCAAGGTTGACGACGTCATTTCCTGTATGTTCCTCCTCTCTGACTTATCTTTTTTCTTCGACTTCTATCAATGTCGGTTTTTTCTTAACTTTATTCTATGTATAGGTCCTCTGAACTTGACGGACTCTTACTCATCCGAGCCCCACACTCACCGGCTTACCCAAGTCGGTGATCTTCTTCATGATTACCGGCAGTCCCTTGAGGACATTGGCGAGTCTCTCAGGATTCCGGACATGCCAAGCATGTCGGATTTTCAGGTGCGGGAGAAGGCCAAGGAGATGCCGCAGCTTATTCAGGACTGGAACATGTCCTACGCGCAGACTGCTGCACAAAACGCTCTCACCGTGGTCATGAGCCACCATGGAAACATGGAGATGTGGCAAGTGACAAGAGGGTATTGCAAGGTAGATGAAGACGGCCAGGAGTAAGACCTTCAAGCCATCATGCACTCCTGCGTCGGATATGGGTGCCATGTAGCTGATCTGACCAGCTACAAGATCCCCTTCTTCACCCGCGTAGCTACTCCGCCACCTCCTCTAGAAGAAGCCGAAGAAGTTTCCAACGATGAATGGACCACCTCAGATCCGGACATCTCGGAATGATATCAAGGTGGAGTAGCTTGTGAGCCGGCAGATCCTTCATCTCCTCCTGCATCATAGACCAGAAAACTATGTAATATTCCGGAAAGAACATGATGCGTTTTGTAAATATTAAGTTCTATTGATTTTGCTAGTGCTAAGTTTTTTATCTATTCAGCACTTTTGACTTTGATTTTTTTTTCGTGTGCCTGAAATGTTTACATAAGCACTTGAAATTTCTACTTATCGTTTATCTGGCTTTCCGCCTCGTCCCTTTCGTGAGCTGGTTAAACCTTCAGCCGGAAACTTTGCCGAGCAACGGAGCTCAATTGCTAAACCAGTTTAAACTCGGAAACAAAACCGGCTTCCAGTACCAACAATGCACTACTCAGAAAATACTCGCATCCAACAATCAGACAAATAACCCAAGTAAAGACTAGAATTTTTAGAGTTATACTTGAAGGTAGCAGTTTTAGAATCGGAAATCTAAACCAGAACTAACATGAGCATAAAGTACTTTCAAGCATTATGGGATTTTCGACTATGACATGATCATTAGGAAATAAGATGGTAAAAACTTCTCAGAAAAAACTTGAGGCAACCAAATTTTTTATTTCTCACAGAACATGTACATATATATGATTACAAAGAAGGATAGACTAAGAATAAAAGGGACGTAGCTGAGCAATAATCCACGGTCTGCCTAACTCATCCGGATTTGTACTGCCTCCAGCTCTCTTTCTCTTCTCAGTAGCAGGTCTTTCTTTGACTGGCCTCATGTCAGTTAAGTAGTACGATCCATTATGCAATACTCGACTAACAAAAAAGGGCCCTTACCATACCGGGGAAAGTTTGTGCTTTCTTTGTTGCACAAGCCAGAGAACCAAATCACCTTTATTGAAAGATCTAGTTCGGACTCTCTGGCTATGATACTTGCGTAACTTCTACTGATAGGCTGTAGATCTCATTTCAGCAACGACGCGAACTTCTTTGACTAAGTCGAGATCATTTTGTCGAGAATTCTCGGCATCCTCTTCGATATACGCGGCCACTCTAGGAGAAGTATGAATTAAATCGCTAGGAAGAACTGCTTCTGTGCCATAGACCAAGAAGAAAGGTGTGTATCCAATTGAGCTGTTCGGAGTTGTTCGTAAACTCCAAATTACAGGGGGTAATTCCTCTGCCCAAGCCCCCGCAGCACGTCGTAGTGGTGCTTCGAGTCTTGGTTTTAGGCCTTGTAGAATTAAACCATTTTCTCTTTAGACTTGCCCGTTAGCCTGTGGATGTGCGACTGACGCAATGTCATGTCGGATATTTTGCTCGTCGCAGAATTCAGCTAATTCTCCCATGGACAAATTACTCCCGTTGTCCGTGATAATGTTATGCGGATAACCATACCGGATTATAACATCCTCGACAAATCTTTTGGCTGTTGCTCCATCACACCTAGTGACAGGTTTAGCCTCGATCCACTTTGTGAATTTATCCACCATCACTAAGAGGTGAGTGAATCCACTTGGAGCTCGTTTAAAAGGTCCTACCACATCAAGCCCCAGACCGCAAAAGGCCATGTTATAGGTATTGTTCGCAGCTGATCAGCCGGAACATGAGCTCGCTTGCCGTACTTTTGGTAGCCTTTGCATGTCTTGACTAATCGTTCGGCATATGCCTGAGCTGTAAGCCAGAAAAATCCATGTCGAAAAGCTTTTGCCACTAAAGATTTGGCTGCAGCGTGGTGACCACACTCGGCTTTGTGGATTTCCCTTAAGATTTCCACTCCTTCTTCCGGAGATACACATCGCTGAAAAACCCTAGAAACACTCCGCTTATGGAGCTCACCTTCAACAATAGTATAGGCTTTTGCTCGTCGGATGATCTGTCGGCTCAGCACCTCGTCTTCGGGTAATTTGCCATCTACCAAATAATCAAGGTAGGGTTGAGTCCAGCTGGGAATTACAGCCAGAACTGCTATCAAAGGTAAGTCAGATTTGGTGGGATATTCCTCATCTACTCCCTTTATCGAGGGAACTTTGAGGTGCTCTAAAAATGCGCCATCCGGGACCTCTTTCCGCACAGAGCCTATTCGGGATAGTGCATCTGCTTCCTCATTTTCTGCTCGAGGGATGTGTTGAACCTCAAACCCCTCGAACGATTTAGATAGATCATCCACGACAGCTTTATATGCTACCATGTGCTTATTTGCATTACAAATATCCGAGACTTGTTGAGCAACAAGATCTGAATCTCCGTAACACATCAAACGTCGGATGCCAATATCCTTAGCGATCCGGATTCCATGCAGTAGTGCTTCATACTCGGCAATGTTGTTTGTCGCTGTGAAGTGGATCTACACGTATACAAGTTTATCTCCTTGGGGTGATTTGAGCACCACGCCAGCCCCCAAGCCCCCTCGAGCCTTAGACCCATCAAAAAATAGGGTCCAATATTCCGACTCAGGGAGGACCATGTTCTCCTTGGTCTCTGTCCAATCAGCGACAAAGTCAGCAAGGATCTGGGATTTGATTACTGCCCGAATGTTGTACTCAATATCGAAAGCTGCAAGCACTATGCCCCATTTGGCGACGCGTCTTGTGGCGTCGCTATTGTTGATTATATCTCTCATGGGAGCTTTGCTCACCATGGTAATTGGATGCTCCTGAAAATAGTGTCGTAACTTACGAGATGCTAGAAAAACACCGTAAGCCAACTTTTGATAGTGCAGATACCGCTTCACTGACAAAGTACGTCGGACGCTGCACCAGGTGTTCCTGATTTTCCTCTGGTCTCTCTACCACCATGAAGATACTGACAACCTTATTTTTCACACCAATGTAAAGCAACATTGGTTCCTGAGGTTCTGGCGCTGCAAGGATAGGAGCAGATGAGAGTACTTTCTTCAGGTCTTATAGTGCAGCTTGAGCTTCGTCAGTCTAGAGAAAATCCTTGGTCTTCTTCAGGAGTTTGTATAATGGTGCGGCTCTTTCACCAAGCCGGCTTACAAATCGACTGACCGCAGCGATGCAACCAGTTAATCTTTGTACGTCCTTCAGGCGAGTTGGCCTGGAAATATTGAGAATAGCCTTGATTTTGTCTCGGTTCACCTCTATGCCTCTTTGAGACATGATGAAACCTAACTATTTTCCGGCTGGTATTCCAAAGAAGCATTTCTTCGGGTTAAGCATGATGTTGTATTTTCGTAGATTGTCGAACGTCTCCTCCAAGTCAGAAATCAACGTTTCCTTCTTTTTTGACATGACCGCGATATCATCCACGTATGCATGTACATTGCGTCCGAGTTGGACATGGAGGCAACGCTGCATCGTGCGCTGGTACGTAGCTCCTACGTTCTTCATCCCAAAGGGCATCGTAACAAAACAGATGGTTCTGAAGGGGGTTATGAATGAAGTTTTGACTTTGTCAGATTCCTTCATCCGGATTTGGTGATAACCGGAATATGCGTCGAGAAAACAGAGGAGTTCCGAGCCTGCCGTAGAATCAGTGGTGTCCTTTTTAGGGACCATTACAGGGTTGGCCGACCAATCAGTATGGATGACCTCTTCTATGAATCCGTCTAACTCGAGCCATGCTAGTTCCTTAGCTATTGCCCAACGCTTTTCATCGCCAAACCGTCGTAAGGACTGTTTAACGGGTTTAGCGTTCGGGTTTAAATTTAGAGAGTGCTCGGCAAGTTCCCTAGGTACTCCGGTCATGTCAGATGGCTGCCATGCGAAGACATCTTGATTTGCTTGGAGGAACTTGACGAGCACGCTTTCCTATGTGCTACTTAGGCCTACGGCTATCTGGGTCACCTTGGAGGGGTCATCATCCTTCAACAGCGTCTGCTTCATCTCTTCTGATGCCTTGAACTCTAGATTTGGCTTTGTCACCTCCTTCTTTGTTGCGGGCATCTCGGATGGATCTATGCTCTTCTTGATCTCCAGGTACTCCTAGGCGTGCAGCACGGCTTCGGCAAAGCTGGCATTTCCATCTTCGCACTCTCGCGCCTTCTTCGGGTCTCCCCTGATAGTGATCACGCGGTTGGGACCTGGAATTTTCATCATATTGTAAATGTAACACGGACGAGCCATAAAGGCCTAGTAAGCCGGACGTCCGAATATAGCGTGGTATGCGCTCTTGAACGGGACCACTTCGAAGGAAAGTGCCTCCGTCCGATAATTCTTTGGTGTTCCAAAGGTAACATCCAAAGTGATCTCTCCCAGGGAATTAGCTTGTCTTCCTGGGACAACTCCGTGAAAGATCACAGTGCTATGGTTCAGCTGTGTTTCCAAGATCTTCATCCGGCGTAGCGTTTCGACATAGAGAATATTGATGCTGCTACCACCGTCCATGAGGGTCTTGGAGAAACCATAAGCGTCAATAAGTGGATTGACGATTAAGGCGTATTTTCCTTGCCTGTGTAGCTTAGGCGGATGATCAGCGCGGTCAAACGTGATTGCCACTTCCGACCAGTCCAGATACTGAGGGACAGCCGGAACTGTTGCGTTGAGCTCGTGGAGAACTGCTTTCTTGACCTTTGTTGGTTGAGATCCGAGGAAGGTGACGTAAGTGTCCTTTTGGGTGGGAAAAGTTTTCTTCCCTTCCGACTTGGGGTTTGAAGCATCAGCTTCCTCCATGTCAGAATCTTCCTTGGTCTCTTTGTCCTTTTCGGGATTTTTCTTTCCCTTCTTCCGCTTAGCTTTGTAGCCCGCGGTATCATCTCTCTTGATGTCGTCGTTAAAACGACACTCAGCGTTGGTGTGGGACGAGCCCCCATTGGCGTCCAAGTGATGCACACATGGGTATTGGCAATGTCGGCCAAAGTGTAGGTTTTGCCTGGTTGTTGCTCTCCTCTACCTTGGACCCTTGATGTCCCACGGCCATGCCCGCAGTCTCCGCCACGTCCTCCTCGTGCTCCAGACCCGGAAACAGTAGTGACCACTTCTGTCTCCGCGTTGGGTTTTTCTTCCGAGGTATTTTTGCGCTTCTGAGCTTGTTGCTTTGGTTGTTTTGCCGACTGAGGCACAGCCAGGACATTGACTAATCCCTCTGCGTCGTCATCAGCATCTGCATACTTGCTCGCTGTTTCTATCATTTCTCTTAGATCAGTAACCTTGTCACACTTCAAGCGATGGCGCAGTAATCCAATTGAGAGGCCTGCGATGAAAGCTTCAAACGCAGTTTGATCATTTTCTCCTTCAAAGGAGTTCTTGGTGTCGATCCATCGTCCAAGGTAATCTCGACAAGTTTCTCCGGCTTTCTGCGTGCAACGCTGTAGGTCTCCAACCGTACAGGGCCTTCGATATGTGCCTTCGAAATTCTGAAAGAACGCACTTTGCAAGTCATACCAGTTGTGGATGGTGTTTGCCGGAAGTTCATTGAGCCATGATCGTGCCATCTTCCGCGACATAAGTGGGAGATATCGGGATTGCGACCAAGGTGTTTCCGCCTTTGGCGATGCAGCAAGCTTGGAAGAAATCCTGTAACCAGGTGTCTGGCCAAGCAATGCCGTCGTAGGCTTGGATATGTCTTGAGATAGCAAATCCTTCTGGGAATTTTGTAGCTCTGATGCGTGGTCCGAAGCACTTTGGGCCCACGTACATGTCATCGTTTTAATAGCGCCGAGCCTCTATGTTGGAGTTGATCCTGTGCCTTGCGTCGTTCGGGGATAGGGATCATCCCGAATGTCGGCTGTGGCTGCGGTGCCTTGGAGCCGGACTTCGGCTTCTGCCACCACCTCCTCCGCCATGTTGTCCTCCTTGACCTCCTTGGGGGCCGTTGTGATAACTGTGTTGTGGAGAGGGTGGTGCAGCTGGGTTGTTTCCGGCTGATCGCCAGCCTCTGTCCGGAGCGTCGTTATTCTAGTTCCGAGGAGGTTCTTCACTATGACGAGCCCCATGCCGGCTTGTGCCAGCGTGGTTTCCGTCGTTCCTTCGTCCGTCGTTCCCTCGTCCGTTGTTCCCACCATGGCGAGGCTCAGCCGGACGATTTTCATGTCTAGGAGGTGGCATTCTCTGACGATCCTCCTCCCGACGTTTCTCTTTATCTTCTCCCTGGGGGGGGATTCCTTGGATTCAATGCAGCGATCGCGTATTTCTCGGCTATTGGAGCGATGTTGCTCCAGTTATGTGTAGCTCTGCGATGTTGTCCCGATGATCCGGTTCTTGAATAATTGTCTTCCCTGCGTTCGGGGTGACGGTACTGCGCCCGAACGTAATGGGATCTTATGTCAGCCCATGCCGGATCTGTGCGACATTGGTCGGAATCTGAGACCAGCTTTTGACTTCCAGACAGGGCGACCTTTTGCTCCTCCAGTCCCTTGTTGAGTAGCTTGATACCCAAACGTATCTCCTCTGGCCCTGGATTAGCCGATAGGATTTCACTGGGTGCCACGGTATTTTGCACTTGTGTTGGGTATACCCAATCTCCGTTGCTATCCTTCCGTGGCTTCCCCATCTCATCTCCAAAAAGGACGGCACGGACATGTGGGAATTGGTTGTCATCTATGTGACGCTTCTGTGTCTTCTGATGTAGACGAGACATGTACTCCTTGTTTGACATGCGCTTCTTCTCCACCTCGATGTTTTTGGCTTCATCGAGGAGTTGTTGACGACGCGCTTCTAGGGCCTGGGCCCTTTCGTCCAGCTCATCTGCAGTAAGTTCTGCAGCTGTAGGGATAGGTGTGGTTAATCCGGCATCGATGAGTTTACGTGCACCCTCAGTGATCACGTGTCCATCCACCGATGCTTCTTTTTTCGGCTCTTCTGGGATAAGCGCTCCATCCGAGGCTTCTTCGTATTCCTCGGTGATTACCTCCTCTGTGAGAGGATCTTTTGCTGGGGTCTTGTTTTTCTTGTTCTTCTTCTTTGCCTTCTTGGCAGCGCCGGTAGCAAAGACGGCTTTAGGTCCATTTCCCGGAGTCAAGCTCTGATCGGTACTTTCGGACATCTGAACTTTGGGCTTATCTCCAACGTCCATGTCATCCTGCGCTTTGGGAGAGTGTTCCCCGGATCCTTCATCCATGGATTCTTCTTCCTCTGCAGCTTTGGAGTTGTACTCCTCTTCATATTCCGTGGAGAACTTTCGGAAATCTGCCGACGTCATAGATTCATCCGAGGATGCGGGAACGTCGGCGTTTGTTCCAATTGCCTCCAGCATCGGATCGGTGTTTGCTCCAGCATCGGCAGAGCCAGATCCGGATCCAACATATATGACGAAGTGCGACACGTGCTTCCTGAGGTACCTGCGACTTTCACGATCAGCCATATCGAAACTTTTAATGGTCTCTAGGATTGCATCAGCGCTTGCGCCTTGCAGTATCCTACGTCTTAGTGTGTACCTGAGGAAAGGCCTGTCTGTCCCGGCATCGTCAGAGCCGCAATCAGTGTCGTTGATATGCTCCTCCTGGATTTTGACTTCCACGGGTGGGTCGATCCGGCTTCTCCAGGGAGATCCACTCCAGATTCGACTTGGACCGTGATTTCTCCACTATTTCCTCAACTGGAGCGGGCTGGGTGGGATTAGGGTTTTCTGACATCCGGAACTCTGCCGCCTTCGCAGACAAAGGGGACCCAGAAGATTCTTCTGCCTCTATCATCACCGCTGGGGTGGGTTGGGCAGGTTCAGCGAAACCGATATAAACATCGATCTCACCAAAAGACATGATTGTGTAGGCAATCACGGTCTCCCTAGCCGGAATCCAAGTCTCGTCGAGAACGATGAGAGGGACGTCGCTGGCGTAGAGGATGCGACTGACGGCGATGGTCTCGCCGATTTCGATTCTTATAGATTCCGCTCGGAACGCCGCTTCGAAGCTCACTTGACCCACGGTGGGCGCCAACTGTCATCGGATTGAGGACAAGTACACCATGACGGCGTCCTCGAGGTGTGCGGAAGAGAGGGGTGTGAGACATACGGTATTCCAGGACGGTGAGCACACAAGTTTACCCAGGTTCAAATCCGCTAGCTTTGGACAGATCCTACTCCTGCTAGCAATACGGCAGAGCCGGAATATGGGTTACAAGGGTATCGCCTGTGCGAGTTGAGGGTCTAAAGTATTGGTGTTATGTGTTATGCCCTAAAGGCTCTCCCTAGGACGGCTTATATAGATATCTTGCCTAGGGTTTATAGGAGAGATCAATCCGGCTACGACTAAGAGTTGGTTATAGAGTACATCTTGAACTACAAGTAAAATTATGGGCCTAAGTCGGTAAGTCTTCTGGGCCTTCCCGTAGCCGGACTGGACTCCGTCTTCTCTCTCTAACTGGGTCGCCCGTGAAGCAAAGCTCTAACCCGAACTGGGAAACCCTGGTTAGTGAGGAACTGTGAGGATACCCGGAAAGTATATCCCCAACAACATGTTTGAAAGATATGACCAAAAACTCATCAAATTTCCGTTTTATGGCCGTTTTCATGAGCTATTACCCACAATTTTGGGGTTTCAGGGCGATTTATAATGACCGTAAGACCCGATACAAGTTTGCAAGATATGACCAAAAACTCGTTGTTTTCGTGTTTTATGGCTGTTTTCATTAGCTATTACCCACAGTTTTGGGGTTCCAGGGAGATTTACAATGACTGTAAGACCCGATACAGGTATAAGAGATATGACCAATAACTCATCGTATTCGCGCTTTATGGCCGTTTTCATGAGCTATTGCCCACAGTTTTGGGGTTCTAGGGCGATTTACAATGATAGTAAGACCCGATACCAGTTTTATTGATATGACCAAAAACTTGTCGTTTTCGTGTTTTATGGCCGTTTTCATGAGCTATTACCCACAATTTTGGGGTTCCAAGGCGATTTACAATGACTATAACACGCAATACAAGTTTGAGAGATATGACCAAAAACTCGTCGTTTTCGTGTTTTATGGCCGTTTTCAGCTATTACCCACATATTTGTGGTTCAAGGGCGATTTACAATGACTGTAATACCTGAAACAAGTTTGAGAGATAAGACCAAAAGCACGTCGTTTTCTTTTATGACCGTTTTCATGAGCTATCGCCCACAGTTTTGGGGTTCCAGGGAGATTTACAATGATAGTAAGACCCTATACATGTTTCTTGGTCATCAATACGACGATCTATTCTTCATAGAACCGATCTTATTTTCACTACAAGAGGAATTTCGTGCTTCTGCCGGATCCTCCCTATCTCCTGATCGAGCTTGTGTAGGTAGATATTGCCTGGTAGGGCCGACCAAAAACTCATCGTATTTGCGTTTTAGGGTCGTTTTCATGAGCTATTACCCACGGTTTTGAAGTGCTAGGTCGATTTACAACGACAGTAAGACAGGATACATGTTTGAGAGATATGACCAAAAAACTCGTCGTATTCATGCTTTATGGCCGTTTTCATGAGCTATTATCCATAGTTTTGGGGTTCTATGGATTTTTACAACGACAGTAAGACCCGATATAGGTTTGAGAGATATGACCAAAAACTTGAAGTATTCGCGTTTTATGGCCGTTTTAATGAGCTATTGCCACGGTTTTGGGGTTTTAGGGCGATTTAGAACGGTAGTACGACCCGATACATGTTTGAGAGATATGACCAAAAACTCATCGTATTCGCGCTTTATGGCCGTTTTCATGAGCTACTGCCCATAGTTTTGGGGTTCTAGGGCGATTTACAACGACAGTAAGACCCGATACATGTTTGAGAGATATGACCAAAAACTCATCGTATTCGCGCTTTATGGCTGTTTTCATGAGCTATTGTCCACAGTTTTGGGGTTCTAGGGCGATTTACAATGACAGTAAGACCCGATACAAGTTTGATTGATATGACCAAAAACTCGTCGTTTTCGTGTTTTATGGCCGTTTTCATGAGCTATTACCCACAATTTTGGGGTTCCAAGGCGATTTACAATGACTATAACACGCAATACAAGTTTGAGAGATATGACCAAAAACTCGTCGTATTCGTGTTTTATGGCCGTTTTCATGAGCTATTACCCATAGGGGTTCTAGGGAGATTTACAACGATACTAAGACCTGATACATGTTTAAAAGATATGACCAAAAACTCGTAGTTTTATGTTTTATGGCCGTTTTCATGAGCTATTGCCCACAGTTTTGGGGTTCTACCACAATTTACAACAACAATAAGACCCGATACATGTCTCAGAGATATGACCAAAAACTCGTCGTATTCGCGTTTTATGGCCGTTTTCATGAGCTATTGCCCACAGTTTTGGGGTTTTAGGGCGATTTACAACGACAGTAAGATCCGATACATGTTTGAGAGATATGACCAAAAACTCATCGTATTTGCGTTTTATGGCCGTTTTCATGAGCTATTACCCATAGTTTTGGGGTTCCAGGGCAATTTATAATGACCGTAATACCCGATACAAGTTTGCGAGATATGACCAAAAACTCGTTGTTTTCGTGTTTTATGGCTATTTTGATGAGCTATTACCCACAGTTTTGAGGTTCCAGGGCGATTTACAATGACTGTAAGACCCGATACAGGTTTGAGAGATATGACCAGAAACTTATCGTTTTCGTGTTTTATGGCCGTTTTCATGACCTATTACCCACATATTTGCGGTTCTAGGGCGATTTACAATGACTGTAATACATGAAACAAGTTTGAGAGATATGACCAAAAGCACGTCGTTTTATTTTATGACCGTTTTCATGCGCTATCGCCCACAGTTTTTGGGTTCTAGGGCGATTTACAATGATAGTAAGACCCTATACATGTTTGAGAGATATGACCAAAACTCATCGTATTCGCGTTTTATGGCCGTTTTCATGAGCTATTACCCACGGTTCTGAAGTGCTAGGTCGATTTACAACGATAGTAAGACATGATACATGTTTAAGAGATATGACCAAAAGCTTGTCGTATTCATGCTTTATGGCCGTTTTCATGAGCTATTATCCATAGTTTTGGGGTTCTATGGATTTTTACAACGACAGTAAGACCCGATACATGTGTGAGAGATATGACCAAAAACTTGCAGTATTCGCATTTTATGGCCGTTTTCATGAGCTATTGTCACGGTTTTGGGGTTCTAGGTCGATTTAGAATGAGAGTACGACCCGATACATGTTTGAGAGATATGACCAAAAACTCATCGTATTCGCGCTTTACGGCCGTTTTCATAAGCTACTCCACATAGTTTTGGGGTTCTAGGGCGATTTACAACGACAGTAAGACCCGATACATGTTTTCAGAGATATGACCAAAAACTCATCGTATTCGCGCTTTATGGCTGTTTTCATGAGCTATTTTCCACAATTTTGGGGTTCTAGGGCGATTTACAATGACAGTAAGACCCGATACAAGTTTGAGAGATATGACCAAAAACTCGTCGTTTTCGTGTTTTATGGCCGGTTTCATGAGCTATTACCCAATTTTGGGCTTCCAAGGCGATTTACAATGACTGGAAGACCCAATACAAGTTTGAGAGATATGACGAAAAACTCGTCGTTTTCGTGTTTTATGGCCGTTTTCATGAGCTATTACCCACAAATTTGTGGTTCTAGGGCGATTTACAATGACTGTAATACCTGAAACAAGTTTGAGAGATATGACCAAAAGCACGTCGTTTTTTTATGACTGTTTTCATGAGCTATCGCCCACAGTTTTGGGGTTCTTGGGAGATTTACAATGACAATAAGACCCTATACATGTTTGAGAGATATGACCAAAAACTCGTCGTACTCGCGTTTTATGGCCGTTTTCATGAGATATTACCCACGGTTTTGCAGTGCTAGGTCGATTTACAACGACTGTAAGACCCGATACATGTTTGAGATATATGACCAAAAACTCGTAGTATTCGTGCTTTATGGCCGTTTTCATGAGCTATAGCCCATAGTTTTGGGGTTCTAGGGCGATTTACAACGATAGTCAAACCCGATACATGTTTGAAAGATATGACTAAAAACTCGTCGTATTTGCGTTTTATGGCCGTTTTCATGAGCTATTACCCACAGTTTTGGGGTTCCAAGGCGATTTACAATGATCGTAAGACCCGGTACAAGTTTGAGATATATGACCAAAAACTCGTCGTTTTCGTGTTTTATGGCCATTTTCATGAGCTATTACCCACAGATTTGTGGTTCCAAGGCGATTTACAATGACTGTAACACCTGAAACAAGTTTGAGACATATGACCAAAAGCACGTCGTTTTGTTTGATGACCGTTTTCATGCACTATCGCCCACTAGTTTGGGGTTCTATGGCGATTTACAATGACAGTAAGACCCTATACATGTTTTGAGAGATATGACCAAAAACTCGTCGTATTCGCGTTTTATGGCCGTTTTCACGAGCTATTACCCACTGTTTTGCAATGCTAGGTCGATTTACAACGACAGTAAGACACGATACATGTTTGAGAGATATGACCAAAAACTCGTCGTATTCGCGTTTTATGGCCTTTTAATGAGCTATTGCCCACGGTTTTGGGGTTCTAGGGCGATTTACAACGATCATAAGACTCGATACATGTTTGAGAGATATGACCAAAAACTTGTTGTATTCGTGTTTTATGGCCATTTTCATGAGCTATTGCTCAAGGTTTTCGGGTTCTAGGGCGATTTACAACGACAGTACGAGCCGATACATGTTTGAGAGATATGACCAAAAACACGTCATATTCGCGCCTTTTGGCTGTTTTCATGAGCTATTGCCCACAGTTTTGGGGTTCTATGGCGATTTACAATAACCGTAAGAGCCGATACATGTTTGAGAGATATGACCAAAAACTTGTGGTTTCCACATTTTATGGCCGTTTTCATGAGCTATTGCCCATAGTTTTGGAGTTCTATGGTGATTTACAATGATCGTAAGAGCCTGTGCATGTTTGAGAGATATGACAAAAAACTCGTCGTTTTGGGGTTCTAGGGGAATTTGCATGGCCCGTAGGACCCAATACATTTTGAGAGATATGACCAAAAGCACGTCATGTTCACGCTTTATGGTCGTTTTCATGACCTATTCCCAACATTTTGGGGATCCATGGCGAGTTACAATAACAGTAAGACCCGGTACGTGGTTGAGAGATTTGACCAAAAACTCGTCGTTTTCGCATTTTACTGCCGTTGTCAAGAGATATTGCCTACAGTTTGAGGGTTCTAGGGTGATTTACAATGCCGTAATACCCAATAAAAGTTTGAGAGCTATGACCAAAAGAACGTCGTTTTCGCGTTTTATGCCCGTTTTCATGAGCTATTGCCCATGGTTTTGGGGTTCTAGGGCGATTTACAAGCGACTGTAAGATCCGATACATGTTTGAGATATATGACCAAAAAATCGTAGTATTCGCGCTTTATGGATGTTTTCATGAGCTATTGCCCACAGTTTTGGGGTTCTAGGGCGATTTACAACGATACTATGACCCGATACATGTTTAAAGATATGACCAAAAACTCGTCGTTTTGTGTTTTATGGCCGTTTTCATGAGCTATTGCCCACAGTTTTGGGGTTCCATGACAATTTACAACGACAATAAGACCTGATACATGTCTGAGAGATATGACCAAAAACTCGTCGTATTCGCGTTTTATGGCCGTTTTCTTGAGCTATTGCCCACAGTTTTGGGGTTCTAGGGCGATTTACAACGACAGTAAGACCCGATACATGTTTGAGAGATATGACCAAAAACTGATCGTATTTGCGTTTTATGGCCGTTTTCATGAGCTATTACCCATAGTTTTGGGGTTCCAGGGCAATTTATAATGACCGTAAGACCCGATACAAGTTTGTGAGATACGACCAAAAACTCGTCGTTTTCGTGCTTTATAGCCGTTTCATGAGCTATTACCCACAGTTTTGGGGTTCTAGGGCGATTTACAATGACTGTAAGACCCAATACAAGTTTGAGAGATATGACCAAAAACTCCTCGTTTTCGTGTTTTATGGCTGTTGTCATGAGCTATTACCCACAATTTTGGGGTTCCAAGGCGATTTACAATGACTGTAAGACGCAATACAAGTTTGAGAGATATGACCAAAAATTCGTCGTTTTCATGAGCTATTACCCATAGATTTGTGGTTCTAGGGCGATTTACACTGACTGTAATACCTGAAAGAAGTTTGAGAGATATGACCAAAAGCAAGTCGTTTTGTTTTATGACCGTCTTCATGAGCTATCGCCCACAGTTTTGGGGTTCTATGCAGATTTACAATGACAGTAAGACCCTATACATGTTTGAGAGATATGACCAAAAACTCGTCGTACTCGCGTTTTATGGCCGTTTTCATGAGCTATTTCCCACAGTTTTGGGGTTCTAGGGTGATTTACAACGATAGTAAGACCCGATAGATGTTTGAGAGATTTGACCAAAAACTCATCGTATTTGCGTCTTATGGCCATTTTCATGAGCTATTACCCACAGTGTTGGGGTTCCAAGGTGATTTATAATGACCGTAAGACCCGATACGGCGAGATATGACCAAAAACTCGTCGTATTTGCGTTTTATGGCCGTTTTCATGAGCTATTACCCACAGTTCTGGTGTTCCAAGGCGATTTACAATGATCGTAAGAGACCGGTACAAGTTTTAGATATATGACCAAAAACTCGTTGTTTTCGTGTTTTATGGCCATTCTCATGAGCTATTACCCACAGATTTGTGGTTCCAGGGCGATTTACAATGACTGTAATACCTGAAACAAGTTTGAGAGATATCACCAAAAGCACGTCGTTTTGTTTTATGACCGTTTTCATGCGCTATCGCCCACTATTTTGGGGTTCAATGGCGATTTACAATGACAGTAAGACCCTATACATATTTTGAGAGATATGACCAAAAACTTGTCGTATTCGCGTTTTATGGCCGTTTTCATGAGCTATTACTCACAGTTTTGCAATGCTAGGTCGATTTACAACGACATTAAGACACGATACATGTTTGAGAGATATGACCAAAAACTCGTCGTATTCGCGTTTTATGGCCTTTTCATGAGCTATTGCCCACGGTTTTGGGGTTCTAGGGCGATTTACAACGATCGTAAGACTCGATACATGTTTGAGAGATATGACCAAAAACTTGTTGTATTCGTGTTTTATGGCCATTTTCATGAGCTATTGCTCAAGGTTTTCGGGTTCTAGGGCGATTTACAACGAAAGTACGAGCCGATACATGTTTGAGAGATATGACCAAAAACATGTCGTATTCGCGCTTTTTGGCTGTTTTCATGAGCTATTGCCCACAGTTTTGGGGTTCTATGGCGATTTACAATAACCGTAAGAGTCGGTACATGTTTGAGAGATATGACCAAAAACTTGTGGTTTCCACATTTTATGGCCGTTTTCATGAGCTATTGCCCATAGTTTTGGAGTTCTATGGTGATTTACAATGATCGTAAGAGCCTGTGCATGTTTGAGAGATATGACAAAAAACTCGTCGTTTTGGGGTTCTAGGGGAATTTGCATGGCCCGTAGGACCCAATACATTTTGAGAGATATGACCAAAAGCACGTCATGTTCACGCTTTATGGTCGTTTTCATGAGCTATTGCCAACATTTTGGGGATCCATGGCGATTTACAATAACAGTAAGACCCGGTACGTGGTTGAGAGATTTGACCAAAAACTCGTCGTTTTCGCATTTTACTCCCGTTTTCAAGAGCTATTGCCTACAGTTTGGGGGTTCTAGGGTGATTTACAATGC
>OU342745.1:470642824-470867957 GCA_910589775.1 Avena eriantha
TTTTAAGGCCGTTTTCAAGAGCTATTGCCTACAGTTCGGGGGTTCTAGGGTGATTTACAATGACCGTAAGACACAATAAAAGTTTGAGAGATATGACCAAAACCACGTCGTTTTCGTGATTTATGCCCGTTTTCATGAGCTATTGCCCACGGTTTGGGGGTTCTAGGGTGATTTACGACGACAGTAAGACCCGATACATGTTTGAGATATACGACCAAAAACTCGTAGTATTCGCGCATTATGGCCGTTTTCATGACCTATTGCCCATAGTTTTTTGTGTTCTAGGGCGATTTACAACGATAGTAAGACCCAATACATGTTTGAAAGATATGACCAAAAACTCGTCGCTTTGTGTTTCATGGCCGTTTTCATGAGCTATTACCCACAATTTTGGGGTTCTATGACAATTTACAATGACAATAAGACCCGATACATGTTTGACAGATATGACCAAAAACTCGTCGTATTCGCATTTTATGGCCATTTTCGTGAGCTATTGCCCACAGTTTTGGAGTTCTATGGTGATTTACAACGATCGTAAGACCCGATACATGTTTGAGAGATATGACGAAAAACTCGTCGTTTTGGGGTTCTAGGGAGATTTACATGGCCCGTAGGACCCAATACATTTTGAGAGATATGACCACAAGCACGTCCAGTTCATGCTTTATGGTCGTTTTCATGAGCTATTCCCAACATTTTGAGGATCCATGGCGATTTACAATAACAGTTAGACCTGGTACATGGTTGAGAGATTTGACCAAAACCTCGTCGTTTTCTCATTTTACGGCCGTTTTCAAGACCTATTGCCTACAGTTTGGGGGTTCTAGGGTGATTTACAATGACCGTAAGACACAATAAAAGTTTGAGAGTTATTACCAAAACCACGTCGTTTTCGCGATTTATGCCCGTTTTCATGAGCTATTGCCCACGGTTTGGGGGCTCTAGGGCGATTTACAACGACAGTAAAACCCGATACATGTTTGAGATATATGACCAAAAACTCGTAGTATTCGCGCTTTATGGCCGTGTTCATGAGCTATTGCCCATAGTTTTTGGGTTCTAGGGCGATTTACAACGATAGTAAGACCCAATACATGTTTGAAAGATATGACCAAAAACTCGTCGCTTTGTGTTTTATGGCCGTTTTCATGAGCTATTACCCACAATTTTGGGGTTCTATGACAATTTACAACGACAATAAGACCTGATACATGTTTGAGAGATATGACCAAAAACTCGTCGTATTCGCGTTTTATGGCCGTTTTCGTGAGCTATTGCCCACAGTTTTGGGGTTCCAGGGGGAATTATAATGACCGTACGACCCGATAAAAGTTTGTGAGATATGACCAAAAACTCGTCGTTTTCGTGTTTTATGGCTGTTTTCATGAGCTATTACCCACAGTTCTGGGTTCCAGGGCGATTTACAATGACTGTTAGACCCGATACAAGTTTGAGAGATATGACCAAAAACACGTCGTATTCGCGCTTTTTGGCTGTTTTCGTGAGCTATTGCGTACAGTTTTGGGGTTCTATGGCGATATGCAATAACCGTAAGACCTGGTACATTTGTGAGAGATATGACCAAAAACTTGTGGTTTACACATTTTATGGCCGTTTTCATGAGCTATTGCCCATAGTTTTGGAGTTCTATGGTGATTTACAACGATCGTAAGAGCATATACATGTTTGAGAGATATGATGAAAAACTCGTCGTTTTGGGGTTCTAGGGAGATTTACATGGCCCGTAGGACCCAATACATTTTGAGAGATATGACCACAAGCACGTCCTGTTCATGCTTTATGGTCGTTTTCATGAGCAATTCCCAACATTTTGAGGATCCATGGCGATTTACAATAACAGTAAGACCCGGTACATGGTTGAGAGATTTGACCAAAAACTCGTCGTTTTCGCATTTTACGACCGTTTTCAAGAGCTATTGCCTACAGTTTGGGGGTTCTAGGGTGATTTACAATGACCGTAAGACACAATAAAAGTTTGAGAGATATGACCAAAACCACGTCGTTTTCGTGATTTATGCCCGTTTTCATGAGCTATTGCCCACGGTTTGGGGGTTCTAGGGTGATTTACGACGACAGTAAGACCCGATACATGTTTGAGATATATGACCAAAAACTCGTAGTATTCGTGCTTTATGGCCGTTTTCATGAGCTATTGCCCATAGTTTTTGGGTTCTAGGGCGATTTACAACGATAGTAAGACCCAATACATGTTTGAAAGATATGACCAAAAACTCGTCGCTTTGTGTTTCATGGCCGTTTTCATGAGCTATTACCCACAATTTTGGGGTTCTATGACAATTTACAATGACAATAAGACCCGATACATGTTTGAAAGATATGACCAAAAACTTGTCGTATTCGCATTTTATGGCCATTTTCGTGAGCTATTGCCCATAGTTTTGGAGTTCTATGGTGATTTACAACGATCGTAAGACCCGATACATGTTTGAGAGATATGACGAAAAACTCGTCGTTTTGGGGTTCTAGGGAGATTTACATGGCCCGTAGGACCCAATACATTTTGAGAAATATGACCACAAGCACGTCCAGTTCATGCTTTATGGTCGTTTTCATGAGCTATTCCCAACATTTTGAGGATCCATGGCGATTTACCATAACAGTAAGACCCGGTACATGGTTGAGAGATTTGACCAAAAACTCGTTGTTTTCGCATTTTACGGCCGTTTTCAAGAGCTATTGCCTAGAGTTTGGGGGTTCTAGGGTGATTTACAATGACCGTAAGACACAATAAAAGTTTGAGAGTTATTACCAAAACCACGTCGTTTTCGCGATTTATGCCCGTTTTCATGAGCTATTGCCCACGGTTTGGGGGCTCTAGGGCGATTTACAACGACAGTAAAACCCGATACATGTTTGAGATATATGACCAAAAACTCGTAGTATTCGCGCTTTATGGCCGTGTTCATGAGCTATTGCCCATAGTTTTTGGGTTCTAGGGCGATTTACAACGATAGTAAGACCCAATACATGTTTGAAAGATATGACCAAAAACTCGTCGCTTTGTGTTTTATGGCCGTTTTCATGAGCTATTACCCACAATTTTGGGGTTCTATGACAATTTACAACGACAATAAGACCTGATACATGTTTGAGAGATATGACCAAAAACTCGTCGTATTCGCGTTTTATGGCCGTTTTCGTGAGCTATTGCCCACAGTTTTGGGGTTCTAGGGCGATTTACAACGACAGTAAGACCCGATACATGTTTGAGAGATATGACCAAAAACTCGTCGTTTTGGGGTTCTAGGGCGATTTGCATGGCCCATAGGACCCAATACATTTTGAGAGATATGAGAAAAAGCACGTCTTGTTCATGCTTTATGGTCGTTTTCATGAGCTATTCCCAACATTTTGGGGATCCATGGAGATTTACAATAACAGTAACACCTGGTACATGGTTGAGAGATTTGACCAAAAATTCGTCGTTTTCTCATTTTACGGCCGTTTTCAAGAGCTATTGCCTACAGTTTGGGGGTTCTAGGGTGATTTACAATGACCGTAAGACACAATAAAAGTTTGAGAGATATGACCAAAAGCACGTCGTTTTCGCGTTTTATGCCCGTTTTCATGAGCTGCCCACGGTTTGGGGTTCTAGGGCGATTTACAACGATAGTAAGACCCATACATGTTTCAGATAAATGACCAAAAACTCATAGTACTCGCTCTTTATGGCTGTTTTCATGAGCTATTGCCCACAGTTTTTGGGTTCTAGGGCAATTTACAACAATAGTAAGACCCGATACATGTTTGAAAGATATGACCAAAAACTCGTCGTTTTGTGTTTTCTGGCCGTTTTCATGAGCTATTGCCCACAATTTTGGGGTTCTACGACAATTTACAACTACAATAAGACCCGATACATGTTTGAGAGATATGACCAAAAACTTGTCGTATTCGCGTTTTATGGCCGTTTTCATGAGCTATTGCCCACAGTTTTGGGGTTCTAGGGCGATTTACAATGACAGTAAGACCCGATACATGTTTGAGAGATATGACCAAAAACTTGTTGTATTTGCATTTTATGTCCGTTTTCATGAGCTATAACCCACAGTTTTGGGGTTCCAGGGCGATTTATAATGACCGTAAGACCCGATACAAGTTTGCGAGATATGACCAAAAACTCGTCGTTTTCGTGTTTTATGGTCGTTTTCATGAGCTATTACCCACAGTTTTGGGGTTCTAGGGCGATTTACAACGACAGTAAGACTCTGTACATGTTTGAGAGATATGACCAAAAACTCGTCGTTTTTGTTTTATGACCGTTTTCATTGGGTTCTATGACAATTTACAACGACAATAAGACCCGATACATGTTTGAGAGATATGACCTAAAACTCGTCGTATTCGCGTTTTATAGCCGTTTTCATGAGCTATTGCCCACAGTTTTGGGGTTCTAGGGCGATTTGCAAACGATAGTAAGACCCGATACATGTTTGAGAGATATGACCAAAAACTCGTCGTATTTGTGTTTTACGGGCTTTTTCATGAGCTATTACCCATAGTTTTGGGGGTGCCAGGGCGATTTATAATGTCCGTATGACCCGATAAATGTTTGCGAGATATGACCAAAAACTCGTCGTTTTCATGTTTTATGGCCGTTTTCATGAGCTATTACCCACAGTTTTGGGGTTCCAGGGCGATTTACAATGACTGTTAGACCCGATACATGTTTGAGAGATATGACCAAAAACTCGTCGTTTTCATGTTTTTTGGCTGTTTTCATGAGCTATTACCCACAGATTTGTGGTTCTAGGACGATTTACAACGAATGTAATACTTGAAACAAGTTTGAGAGATATGACCAAAAGCACGTCGTTTTGTTTTATGACCGTTTTCATGCGCTATCGCCCACTATTTTGGGGTTCTAGGGCGATTTACAATGACAGAAAGACCGATACAAGTTTGAGAGATATGAGCAAAAACTCGTCGTTTTCGTGTTTTATGGCCGTTTTCATGAGCTATTACCCACAATTTTGGGGTTCTAGGGCGATTTATAACGACAGTAAGAACCGATACATGTTTGAGAGATATGACAAAAAACTCGTCGTACTCGTGTTTTATGGCCGTTTTAATGAGAAATTACCCACGGTTTTGGGGTTCTAGGGTGATTTACAACGACCGTAATACCCGATACATGTTTGAGAGATATGACCAAAAACTCATCGTATTTGCGTTTTATGGCCGTTTTATGGACTACGGATCCATGTAGTAGCTAGATGGCTGGTTCTCCTCCTTTGTGCTTTCATGTTTAGATCTTGTTAGCTCCGTTCATGATCAAGATCATCTATTTGTAATTCTGCATGTTTGTTTGCGGGGATCCGATGGATATTGAGATACTATTTCAGATTGATTATTGATTCTATCATGTCTTTGATATTTGAGATCTTGCATGCTTTCCGTCGTTAGTAGCTATCTTGGCCAAGTACATGCTAGCAACTCCAAGAGTTAGTATTTATGCTCGATAGTGGGTTCATGCCTCTGGTAATCTGGGGAAGTGACAGAAATCTCTAAGGTACTAGATGTGTTGTTGCTACTAGGGAGAAAACAACAATCCTTTGTTCATAGAACAATCGTATTGTTTACTTTACATGCAGTTCGTAAAGCAATAATCTGTTGCTTGCAACTTAATACTGGAGGGGGTTCGGATGATAACCTGAAGGTGGATTATTAGTCATAGATGCAATTGGATGACAGTCTATGTATAATGTTGTAATGCCCAATCAAGTCTAAAAGGAGTCAAGATGATTAGTATATGCATGTATTGTTTTCTCGGTGTTTGTCAATTGCCCCGCTGTCACTTGTTCACCCAACATGTTATCTATCTTAGGAGAGCCACCTCTAGTGAACTATGGATCCCGGTCCTTTTTCTTTACATACCATCTACAATATTTTACTTCTTTGTGTTTACTTTCTGCAAACTTTTACTTCTTTCCATTCGATACGTTTAATCCTTTATTTTCCGCAAAACACGGTGAGATTGACAACCTCATCGCAAGTTGGGGACAAAGTTCTGTGGTTGTGTTGTCCAGGTCTCCACGTTGCTACTAGCACTGGTAGTGCGCCCTGCCAAAGCTCAGCTAGTAACACCTTTGGGGTGTTTCCTTGCTCCTACTGGTTCGATTAACCCTTGGTTTCATAACCGAGGGAAACTTGCTGCTGTGCTCACCATACCTTCCTCTTGGGGTTCCCAATGAGCTCTACATCAACCACGCACCAAGCACTTTTCTGTGCGCCGTGCATTGAGCCATCAAGCGATTTTCTAGCGTCGTTGCCGGGGACGAAAGGTAAAAGGTATTCACACCGGAGGATTAAAGAAGAAGAACCTCCCACGGCAAACGCCGATTTTCTGGCACCGTTGCCGGAGAGTCAAGGACATCTTCACAAGGGGAGTCTTTCATAACCAGTCTCTTTACTTTGTTTTTTTTGCTTAGTTTCTTTTTGCTTTGTTTGCTTGATTTGTTATCAAAAACACACAAAAAATTAGTTTTACAAGTTTTCTTTCTTATTTCAAAAACACAAAAAAATTAGTTCCTATCTTCAAGTTGTTTTTATGTCTAGTTTTGCTCCAATCACTATTTCATTATGGATAGCCCACTCGGTTTCCTATTTGGGGAAACTACTATCACTGCAAGGTAGTAGATGAACCACCACCTACTAGAACCTCCATGGAAGATTTTATAAGGTATAGAGAATCCTATAAGGGTAAAGTCATGAGAGCCGTGTTAAAAAAGTTGGATCTAATTGCTAAAATTTTGCTTAAACGCCATGATATAAATTGTTGCTCTAAACAGGATACTAAACATCTTAAATTCCAATGTGGCTTTAGTAAAGAATTTGTAATCATGAACTATCATTGGAATAATTACATTCATCTTGGATTTGAATAAGTAGAACAATTTGTTTTGTTTATGGGAGCTGCTGAAATAGAATCCTTCATGTCTAAAAACTATGAAACTTGTGTTTCTTGTAAAGACCTTAAGGATATGGTCTCTTCTATCCTTGATCATTGCATAGAAAATTTCAGCTATAATTGTTATATCATTGATTATAAAGAGAGACTCAGTCATGCACAAGAATGTGTCCACAATTTGCAGGAGCCTATGGAAGAAGAAATTGCTGAACCTGAAAGCTCATTGGATGAAAAAGAGGAGGATAGTGATGATCAAGAGGAGGAAGAATGGATCTACCCATCCCTGCCTTCTAATGAGAGTAACTCTTTACCCCTTCATTATTTGATTGTCCCCCATGCTTACCAAAAGAGGATGAATGTCATGTTCCTGAGGATTCTTTTGAAAATGTTTATAATAAAGCTCTAGTGCTTGAAGATCATGAAAAGCATGCTTTATGTGATAGTTGAGTTTATTCATGAGGCTACTGAAAATTATTATGAGAGAGGAAAATATGGATGTAGAAGTTTTCATGGTAATGAAACACCTCTCTATGTGCTGAAAGTTTTGGAGTTGCTCTTGTTTTATCTACCCATTCTTGATACTATGTGCTTCTTTGATTTATTTTCTTACAAGATTCCTGTGCATAGGAAGTGGGTTAGACTTAAATGTGTTTTGAATTTGCTTCTTGATGCTCATTTTTTTACTTGAACTCATATTTCTTATGTGAGCATCTTCTCAAATTATCATGCCTAACTTAAAAGCGTTAAAGAAAAGTACTTATTGGGAGATAACCCAAAACTTTTAGATGAGTCTTGGAAGTTATTACCTCTGTAATAACCTCTCCTTATCCTTTTTATTTTCTTTTATGCCAAGAGTAACCTCTAATGAGAGAGAAGTAATGATTGGGAAATTTGTTGTCCCGAAACAGATTTCTATGCTTCACCGTAAACATTAGTGAGTGAGCTCTGTATGTCTGATTGAGTGGAAATTTTTTGTGCTTGTGCCCTAGGTTCTTATCTAACTTTCTTTAGTGCAACACTTTTTTATTTGAGCAAAATAAGGTTTTTGAAAAATTTCGTCTTTACCTGCTGGTCTGTTTTGACAGATTTCTGTCATTTTCTGCATTTGCTTCTTGTTGGTTCCTTCTTGAGTTCTTTTGGGGAATTGAGCTTTTTGAGGGATGTGATACAGTAGCTAGTGTTCTAATGGAAGTTTATTTGGTGTTATAACTGAACCTTAAGACTTATTTATCTTAAGTGCACTAATGTTGCTAATGAGATTGTGTGAAGTTTTGTATGAAGGAAAAATTTCAGGTGTATGGAAGGAATCAGTAATGAGATGAAGGATGGACTAAAGCTCAAGCTTGGGGATGCCATGCGTGTCACCCCAAAAAATATCTAATAAGTACAAGCGTCAAAGCTTGGGGATGCCCAAGGCATCCCCTTCTTCATCAA
Organism: Avena eriantha; assembly: GCA_910589775.1. Classification (NCBI taxonomy): domain Eukaryota; kingdom Viridiplantae; phylum Streptophyta; class Magnoliopsida; order Poales; family Poaceae; genus Avena; species Avena eriantha. Next base: position 470,651,214 of record OU342745.1, read on the forward strand.
TAAAAATCCCAGGTTTCTTCCAAACGCTTCATTTTTATTGTTTCATGCACAGTTGTGTTTTTCTTGGAGCGTCTTCTTTTTCGTTTTTGTTTTGGTTTTCGTTTGCTTGGTTTGCTTAGTTTTCTGAATAAATTGGTTGTACCCCCTCTTTCTTACATTGGTTTGCAAATAGTTTGGTTTTGTTTGGAAAAGAGTAGGAAAGTTCATGCTTATGTGGTAAAAAGAGCTCGTTTTTTACTGCGGCCTATGCTCTGTCATGTCATGCTTGATATTGTTTTGGCTTTATGCTTAGTATTCTTTGTTGTCGCAGGACTTGTTATAAACAATTGAGATTGCTTAATGTGCCTTGGATGAATCATGCGTTGTTTTAGCATATTAAAGCATAGTATAGTGGTATTCTCCTTTGATGCTTTATTTGGGTTGACTTGGCACATGCTCACACCATGTTATGACTATCTCAAGTCACCATAGCCTTTATGATCCTTTAGTTTTCAACTTGTAGTATCACTTTATGCTTTTATCAATGATGTTTTGTAGCTCTGCATGATTATGGCCATTATTGCTCTCTTAGTTTGTCGCTCCCAGTCTTTTGCTAGCCTCCACAACCAAGTATGAGTTCCACTCATGCATCCAACTCCGTAAACCAAGTTATTCCAAAGAGTCCACCATACCTACCTACTAGCTTATGCTATTCCAAGTATATTCATGCTTTTATTTACCTTCCAAATTAAACTTGTTATGAGAAAACTAGTGATTAAAGCTCTCACGAACTTGATGGCACACTTTACTTTACTTGCCTCTAATAAACTTGAACCATTGGGTCCTTCTTTGTTGCGTATATGGTTGCGCTTTATAAGTTGAAATTAGCAGAACCATGTTTCATGGGGAACGCTTTCAACATTGCACTTGTACTTTGTACCCCGTTGATATCATGTTCTTTTGCTTACGGATCCCGATGGTGTGATATAAAAGTGGGACTTGTAAGATCGTGGAGTTTGTATGTGTGTTAGAGAAACGTTTGGGCCGCTAGCCTAAGCCATGCCTAATCATGGTGGAAACTTGCAGCATCACCATAATGAGCACTCTACAAAGCATCCTCAATAAAAACCTATGCAAATAGCAAATAAAAAGATCGCTGAGATGCTCATTGTCTACTTGCCTTGTCATTTTGATTATGGGAAAGCTCCCGTATCATGTGCAAGGGGTACCCCGTTGGCGGTTCTTAATGATACACATGTACTTACAATGACAAGATCTTACTCGTGACTGAAGTTGAGTAGCATGAGGATCGGTCTTCGTAAGTAAGGGGCATGCGATTTTGGTTTATAACTTGTCAAGCATATCCTCTTAGTTGTGTCACTTTAACCTTAACCACTTCAAGATGCTTATGATAGGGGCAATGAGAGCTGAAAGCTATAAGTACCATAATTTTTGGAAGCTCTTTATGAGACTTGAATCCCTACTTCCTTTTACAAAGGCCTTTCTTCCACCATTACATTGAGTCTCCACCTTCTACCTTTATGCACCTACTTTGAGAGCATAGTGGCCATTCTTAGTTCTATGTGCATTGTCCCAAGACTAGTTGATTGATGCATACTTTGATATTGCTTGTTTTAAACTATTGTATCTAGTCACTCTTATGAACTTTGAAGGTTTCCTATGCATTTATATTTGCTACTCTATGAGGGACAAGCTGAATACTATTATGCTATGTTTTCTTTATGTGAAACAAACAAACGTCTTGCAAAGCATTGTTATTCATGAATCTTTTGTTTGTGCCTTTTCATGTTGCATCATAGTTTCTTCGCTTATCGCTAGAACTTGGTCTTTCATGTTATGATTGAAGTACTTTGATCCCAGCCTTGAATGTTTTGCAAATACTTTGATCAATTCTTTGATGGTGCATGTCACCTCAAAAATTATTTTTTCTTTTTATCACTTACCTTCTCGAGGACGAGCAGGAGTTAAGCTTGGGGATGTTCATACATTGCAAATGTATCTATAATTTTTGATGTTCCATGCTTGGTTTTATCCACTTTCTTGTGTTTTGTTCCAACTTTGGAGTACTTTTCATATGATTTCTTGGACTAACCTATTAACAAGAGCAAAAGTGCCAGCTGTCTATTTTCTGCTGTTTTTGGTTCCACGAAAGTCAGAAAATGAATATTCGTGGAATTGGACGGGACAAAAGCCAAAGTGCCTATTTTTCCGGAAGTGATCAAGTGCCTGAATACGAGACGGAGAGGGGCCAGAGGGTGGCCACACAACCTGGCCGCGCGGCCAGGCCTAGCCCACGCCAGGGGGTGGTATGGCCAGCCTAGGCACCCCCTCGGCCTCCCCTTCCGACTATAAGATGCCCTCAGGACGTAAACCCTAAGTACCCGATCAATAATCCACGAAAGAGTTTGTAGCCGCCGTCATCTCCATCCCTAGATCGGGAGGGATCTGAAGCTCTTCCCGGCACCCTGCCAGAGAGGGGAATTCACCCTGGAGGCCTTCTTCATCACCATGCAAGCCTCCGGTGTGACGCATGAGTAGTTCATCCTTGGACTACGGATCCATGTAGTAGCTAGATGGCTGGATCTCCTCCTTTGTGCTTTCATGTTTGGATCTTGTGAGCTCTGTTCGTGATCAAGATCATCTATTTGTAATTCTGCATGTTGTGTTTGCGGGGATCCGATGGATATTGAGATACTATTTCAGATTGATTACTGATTCTATCATGTCTTTGTTATTTGAGATCTTGCATGCTTTCCGTTGTTAGTAGCTATCTTGGGCAAGTAGGTGCTAGCAACTCCAAGAGTTAGTATTTATGCTCGATAGTGGGTTCATGCCTCTGGTAATCTGGGGAAGTGACAGAAATCTCTAAGGTACTAGATGTGATGTTGTTACTAGGGAGAAAACAACAATCCTTTGTTCATAGATCAATCGTATTGTTTACTTTACACGCAGTTCATAAAGCAATAATCTGTTGCTTGCAACATAATACTGGAGGGGGTTCGGATGATAACGTGAAGGTGGATTATTAGTCATAGATGCAGTTGGATGGTGGTCTATGTATAATGTTGTAATGCCCAATCAAGTCTCAAAGGAGTCAAGTTGATTAGTATATGCATGTATTGCTTTCTCGGTGTTTGTCAATTGCCCCGCTGTAATTTGTTCACCCAGCATGTTATCTATCTAAGGAGAGCCACCTCTAGTGAACTATGGATCCCGGTCCTTTTTCTTTACATACAATCTACAATATTTTACTTCTTTGTGTTTACTTTCTGCAAACTATTACTTCTTTGCATTCGATACGTTTAATCCTTTGTTTTCCACAAAACATGGTGACATTGAAAACCTCATCCCAAGTTGGGGACAAAGTTCTATAGTTGGGTTGTGCAGGTCTCGACGTTGCTAATAGCACCGGTAGTGCGCCCTGCCAAAGCCTAGCTAGCAACACCTTTGGGGTGTTTCCTTGCTCCTACTGGTTCGATTAAACCTTGGTTTCATAACTGAGGGAAACTTGCTGCTGTGCTCATCATACCTTCCTCTTGGGGTTCCCAACGAGCTCTACATCAACCATGCACAAAGCACTTTTCTGGGCGCCGTGCATTGAGCCATCAGCTATCGCCCACTATTTTCGGGTTCTACGGCGATTTACAATGACAGTAAGACCCTGTACATGTTTGAGAGATATGACCAAAAACTCGTTGTTTTTGTGTTTTATGGCTGTTTTCATGAGCAATTATCCATGGTTTTTCAGTGCTAGGTTGATTTACAACGATAGTAGGACACGATACATGTTTGAGAGATATGACCAAAAACTCGTCGTACTCGCGTTTTATGGCCGTTTTAATGAGCAATTATCCACGGTTTTGGAGTTCTAGGGCGATTTACAATGATCGTAAGACCCGATACATGTTTGAGAGATATGGCCAAAAACTTGTCATATTCGTGTTTTATGGCCGTTTTCAGGAGCTATTGCTCACGATTTTTGGGTTCTAGGGCGATTTACAACGACAGTAAGACCCGATACATGTTTGAGAGATATGACCAAAAACACGTCGTATTCGCGCTTTTTGGCTGTTTTTATGAGCTATTGCCCACAGTTTTGGGGTTCTATGGGGATTTGCAATAACTGTAAGAGCCGGTACATGTTTGAGAGATATGACCAAAACCTTGTGGTTTCGACATTTTATGGCCGTTTTCATGAGCTATTGCCCATAGTTTTGGAGTTCTATGGTGATTTACAATGATCGTAAGACCTTGTACATGTTTGAGAGATATGACGAAAAACTCGTCGTTTTGGGGTTCTTGGGCGATTTGCATGGCCCGTAGGACCCAATACATTTTGAGAGATATAACCAAAAGCACGTTATGTTCACACTTTATGGTTGTTTTCATGAGCTAGTCCCAACGTTTTGGGGATGCATGGCGATTTACAATAATACTAAGACCCGGTACATGGTTGAGAGATTTGACCAAAAACTCGTCGTTTTCGCATTTTACGGCCGTTTTCAAGAGCTATTGCCTATAGTTTGGGGGTTCTAGGGTGATTTACAATGACCGTAAGACACAATAAAAGTTTGAGAGATATGACCAAAAGCACAAAGTTTTCGCGTTTTATGCCCGTTTTTATGTGCTATTGCCCACGGTTTTGGGGTTCTAGGGCGATTTACAACGACAGTAAGACCCGATACATGTTTGAGATATATGACCAAAAACTCGTAGTATTCGCGCTTTATGGCCGTTTTCATGAGCTATTGCCCACAGTTTTTGGGTTCTAGGGCGATTTACAACGATAGTAAGACCCGATACATGTTTGAAAGATATGACCAAAAACTCGTCGTTTTATGTTTTATGGCTGTTTTCATGAGCTATTGCCCACATTTTTGGGGTTCTAGGGCGATTTACAATGACTGTAAGACCCGATACTAGTTTGAGAGATATGACCAAAAACTCGTCGTTTTCGTGTTTTATGGCCGTTTTCATGAGCTATTACCCACAATTTTATGGTTCCAGGGCGATGTGACTATAATACCTGAAACACGTTTGAGAGATATGACCAAAAACTCGTCGTATTTGTGTTTTATGGCCATTTTCATGAGCCATTACCCATAGTTTTGGGGTTCCTGGGTGATTTATAATGACCGTAAGACCCGATACAAGTTGCGAGATATGAATAAAAACTCGTCGTTTTCGTGTTTTATGGCCGTTTTCATGAGCTATTACCCACAGTTTTGGGCTTCCAGGGCGATTTACAATTACTTTAAGACCCAATACAAGTTTGAGAGATCTGACCAAAAACTTGTCGTTTTCGTGTTTTATAGCCATTTTCATGACCTATTACCCACAGATTTGTGGTTCCAGGGCGATTTACAATGACTGTAATACCTGAAACAAGTTTGAGAGATATGACCAAAAGCACGTTGTTTTGTTTTATGACCGTTTTCATGCGCTACCGCCCACTGTTTTGGGGTTCTAGGGCGATTTACAATGATAGTAAGACCCTGTACATGTTTGAGAGATATGACAAAAAACTCGTCGTATTCGCATTTTATGGCCGTTTTCATGAGCTATTACCCACGGTTTTGCAGTGCTAGGTCGATTTACAACGACCATAAGACCCGATACATGTTTAAGAGATATGACTAAAAACTCGTCGTATTCGTGTTTTATGGCCGTTTTCATGATCTATTGCTCATGGTTTTCGGGTTCTAGGGCAATTTACAAAGACAGTAAGACCCGATACATGTTTGAGAGATATGACCAAAAACACATCGTATTCGCACTTTTTTGCTGTTTCCATGAGCTATTGCCCACAATTTTGGGGTTCTATGGCAATTTACAATAACCGTAAGAGCTGGTACATGTTTGAGAGATATGACCAAAAACTTGTGGTTTCGATATTTTATGGCCGTTTTCATGAGCTATTGCCCATAGTTTTGGAGTTCTATGGTGATTTACAATGATCGTAAGAGCCTGTACATGTTTGAGAGATATGACGAAAAACTCGTCATTTTGGGGGTTCTAGGGCGATTTGCATGGCCCGTAGGGCCCAATAAATTTTGAGAGATATGACCAAAGGCACGTCATGTTCACACTTTATGGTCGTTTTCATAAGCTATTCCCAACATTTTGGGGATGCATGGTGATTTACAATAATACTAAGACCCGGCACATGGTTGAGAGATTTGACGAAAAACTCGTCGTTTTCGCATTTTACGGCCGTTTTCAAGAGCTATTGCCTATAGTTTGGGGGTTCTAGGGTGATTTACAATGACCGTAAGACCCAATAAAAGTTTGAAACATATGACCAAAAGCACGTCATTTCCGCATTTTATGCCCATTTTCATGAGCTATTGCCCACGGTTTTGGGGTTCTAGGGCGATTTACAACGACAGTAAGACCCGATATATGTTTGAGATATATGACAAAAAACTCGTAGTATTCACACTTTATGGCCATTTTCATGATCTATCGCCCACAGTTTTGGGGTTCTAGGACGATTTACAATGACTGTAAGACCCGATACAAGTTTGACAGATATGACCAAAAACTCATCGTTTTCGTGTTTTATGGCCGTTTTCATGAGCTATTACCGACATATTTGTGGTGCTAGGGCGATTTACAATGACTGTAATACCTGAAACAAGTTTGAGAGATATGACCAAAAGCACGTTGTTTTGTTTTATGACCATTTTCATGCGCTACCACCCACTGTTTTGGGGTTCTAGGGCGATTTACAATGACAGTAAGAGCCTCTACATGTTTGAGAGATATGACCAAAAACTCGTCGTATTCGCGTTTTATGGCCATTTTCATGAGCTATTAGCCACGGTTTTGTAGTGCTAGGTCGATTTACAACGACAGTAAGACACGATACATGTTTGAGAGATATGACCAAAAACTCGTCGTATTCGCGTTTTATGGCCGTTTCAATGAGCTATTGCCCACGGTTTTGGGGTTCTAGGGCAATTTACAACGACCGTAAGACCCGATACATGTTTGAGAGATATCACCAAAACAATTTCATATTCGTGTTTTATGGCCGTTTTCATGAGCTATTGCTCACGGTTTTCGGGTTCTAGGGCGATTTACAACGACAGTCAGACCCGCTACATGTTTGAGAGATATGACCAAAAACACGTCATATTCACGCTTTTTGGCTATTTTCATGAGCTATTGCCCATAGTTTTGGGGTTCTATGGCGATTTACAATGACCGTCAGAGTCGGTACATGTTTGAGAGATATGACCAAAAACTTGTGGTTTCCACATTTTATGGTCGTTTCAATGAGCTATTGCTCATAGTTTTGGAGTTCTATGGTGATTTACAATGATCGTAAGAGCCTATACATGTTTGAGAGATATGACAAAAAACTCATCGTTTTGGGGTTCTAGGGCAATTTGCATGGCCGTAGGACCCAATACATTTTGAGAGATATGACCAAAAGCACGTTGATACATTGCAAATGTATCTATAATTTTTGATGTTCCATGCTTGGTTTTATCTACTTTCTTGTCTTTTGTCCACACCTTGGAGTACTTTTCATATGATTTCTTGGACTAACCTATTTACAAGAGCCACAGTGCCAGTTGCATGTTTTCTGCTGTTTTTGGTTCCAGAAAGTCAGAAAATGAATATTCTCGGAATTGGACGGGACAAAAGCCAATATGCCTATTTTTTCCCGAAGACTGCCAGAATACGAGACGGCGCGGGCTAGCCCTGGCCGCGCCACCAGGTGGTGTGGGCCCCTTGGCAGCCACCGACCTTGCCTTTTTCGCCTATATATCTCCCCCGAGGCAAAAACCCTAGATCGTCAATCAGAAATCCATGAAAAGTTCCACAGCACCGCCGCCACCAAAGGGGAGATTCGGGGGACAAAAAGTCTCTGTTCCGGCACCGTGCCGGGACGGGGAAGTGCCCCGGAGCCATCTCCATCAATCTCCACTGCCATCTCCATCACCATTGCTGATTCCCATGATGAGGAGGCAGTAGTTCTCTCTCGAGGCTAAGGGTTCTTCATCTCCCTCTCTCTCTATGCGTGATCATATTGTGATCATGAGCTTGTAATCTATAGATCTACCTTGCTACTCAAGTGCTTTAATAGATCTCTGCTCTCCCCATGTGTGTGAAGTTGACAGTGTGCACACCATGGTGGCACTTAGGCTAGAGATTACCAATACTTTTTATGAGTTATATTTGGAGTTGGATGTCTTTATGAAATTGTGGTGTTTGTTTGAACCATCTAGTGCTCAAGGTGACAGTGTGGGGTTATCTAGATGGGAAAGGCTTACTTTGAGGTGTGTTGTTATAGCCCTACCATGGATTAGAGTGTCCAACCAGAGAGTAGTTCGGCGTAGTATCATAAAGAGAAGATATTTATATGAGAGTGTTCACTAGTGAAAGTATGATCCCTAGGCCTTGTTTCTAAGCATTGATACACCGTTTGCAATTAGATCTGTTACATGTTTGCTTGCTTCCATCTTTATTTCAGTTTTACTTTAGTCTTTTCCACGCCATCAAGCTATCTTCTATCACCGTTACCACTTATAATTATCCATACCACTTGTATTTCACTATCTCTTTGCCAAACTAGTGCACCTATACACCTAACAAGTGTATTGGGTGTGTTGGGGACACAAGAGACTTCTTGTATCTTGATTGCAGGGTTGCTTGAGAGGGGATACCTTTGAGCACATCCTCCCCGAGTTCGATAATCCTTGGGTGATCCACTTAAGGGAAAACTTGTTGTTGTTCTACAAACCTCTACACTTGGAGGCCCAACAACTGTCTACACCAATAGAAGTGCGTAGACATCAAGCTATTTTCTGGCACCGTTGCAGGGGAGGTAAGGTAAAAGGTACTCACATCCTCCGGTGTGAGTGCTCGAAGTTATTTCCTTTAGATTCTGCAATTTTGTCTTTTTGTTTCTTGTTTTCACTCGTTAGGCTTAATGGAAAACAACAACAAAATTAGAGATCTTTATACTATTTATCTTGAGTTAGGACATGAAGTGTTTGAAGAGAAAATTAAAAAACCTATCGAACTTTATTTGCATGCTAATAGCAATGTTGCTAGTATGAATTCTTTGGACACCATTATTGCTAATGCTAGGAGAATGTCTAAGCTTGGGGAAGCTAGTTTTTATGAAAATGATCTTTTTAGTTCCCCAGCTTTGGAAGATAGCTATTCTATTGCTTATGATGATACCAAACCCCCAATATATGATGATTACAATTATGAGTATGATATTTTCAGTCCACCTACTATTGAGGAGAAAATTAATTATGATTACAGTATGCCTCCTATATTTGATGATTATGCTGATGTGAATAATAATGATAGGTATTTTGTTGAATTTGCTCCCACTATAATTAATAAGAATGACTATCTTTATGTGAAGAGTATTAATTATTTTATGCATGTGGCTCATGATAAGAAATTTTTATGTGATAGTTATATTATTAATTTTATTCATGATGCTACTGAAAGTTATTATAAGAGAGGGAAACATGGTTTTATGTATCTCAATAATATTAAGTTTCACCTCTTTATGTTGAAGGTCTTGAAGTTGCACTTGTTTTGCTTTACTATGCCTGTTGATTTGTGTTTTCATGACTTGTTTCTTTACAAGATTCCTATGCATAGGAAGTGGGTTAGACTTAAATGTTCTTTGAATTTGCTTCTTGATTCTCTCTTTTACTTCAATTCATATTTCTTATGTGAGCATCTTGTCAAACTATCATGCCTAACTTAAAGGCGTTAAAAAAGAACTTATTGGGAGATAAACCAAAAGTTTTAGTTGAGTCTTGGAAGTTATTACCTCTATAATAAACTCTCCTTATCCTTTTTATTTGATTTTTGTGCCAAGAGTTACCTCTAATGAGAGAGAAGTAATGATTAGGAAAGTTGCTGTCCCAAAACAGATTTCTGTGCTTCACCGTAACAATTCATGTAAAATCTCTGAACGTCCTTTTGAGGCATGAATGTTTGTGCTTCTTCCCCAGGTTGTTATCTAACTTTCTTCAGTTCAACACTTTTCGATTTGAGCAACGGAAGGTCTTCGAAAAAATTCATCTTTACCTGCTGGTCTGTTTTGACAGATTTCTGCCAATATTTGCATTTGCTTCTTGTTGGTTCCTTTTTGAGTTCTTTTGGGGAATTGAGCTTTTTGAGGGAAGTGCTACAGTGTCTTGTGTTTTAATGGAAGTTTTATTGGAGTTGGAACTGAACCTAAAGACCTATTATCTTGAGTGCACTAATGTTGCTAATAAAGATTGTGTGAAGTTTTGTATGAAGGAAAAATTTCAGGTGTATGGATGGAATCAGTAATGAGATGAATGATGGACTAAAGCTCAAGCTTGGGGTTGCCACACGTGTCACCCCAACAAATATCCAAGAAGTACAAGTGTCAAAGCTTGGGGATGCCCAAGGCATCCCCTTCTTCATCAATAAAAATTCCAGGTTTCTTCCAAACACTTTATTTTTATTGTTTCATCCACAGTTGTGTTGTTCTTGGAGCGTCTTCTTTTTGTTTTGGTTTTGGTTTTTCGTTTGATTTGTTTGCTTTTTTTCTTAGTTTGATTAATAAATTGGTTGGACCCCCTCTTTCGTGCATTGGTTTTCAAATAGTTTGGTTTGGGTTGGAAAAGATTAGGAAAGTTCATGCTTAAGTGGTAAAGAGAGCTTGTTTTTGACTGTGTCCTATGCTTTGTAATGCCATGCTTGATGTTGTTTTGGTTTTATGCTTAGTATTCTTTGCTGCAGCATGACTAGTTATGAACAATTGATATTTCTTAATGTTCCTTGAAGAATCATGCGTTGTTTTAGCATATTAAAGCATAGTATTGTGGTATTCTCCTTTGATGCTTTATTTGGGTTGACTTGGCGCATGCTCGCACCATGTTATGACTATCCCAAGTCAGCATAAGCCTTTATGATCCTTTAGTTTTCAAATTATAGTATCACTTGATGCTTTGATCAATGATGTTTTGTCGCTCTACATGATTATGGCCATTATTGCTCTCTTAGTTTGTCGCTCCCAGTCTTTTGCTAACCTCCGCAACCAAGTATGAGTTCCACTCATGCATCGAACTCCCTAAACCAAGTTATTCCAAAGAGTCCACCATACCTACCTACTAGCTTAAGCTATTCCAAGTATATTCATGTTTTTGTTTACCTTCCAAATTAAACTTGTTATGAGAAAACTAGTGATTAAAGCTCTCACAAACTTGATGGCACACTTTAATTTTCTTGCCCTTAATAAACTTGAACCATTGTATCGTCTATGTTGTGTATGCTTGCACTTATTTGTTGGGGATTAGCAGAACCATGTTGTCATGTGGAACGCTTTCAACATTGCACTTGTACTTTGTACCTAGTTGATATCATGCCCTTTTGTCTATGGATGTCGTCGGTGTGAAATGAAAGGGGAGAATGAAAGTCCTTGGAGTTATGTATGTGTGTTAGAGAAACGCTTGGGCCGCTGGTCTAATCCATGCTGACATGGTGGAAACCTGCAGCGTAACCATAATGAGCTGTCTATGAAGTATTCTTCTTGTAAAAAAGAGTCCTATATTGAGAAAAAAAGAAAAAAAAAGAAAAAAAGATATTATGAAAAGAGGAAAGAGAGAAAAAACCACCATACTCCCATGGTAAATAACAAGATTAATGAGGTGCTTGTTGTCTGGTTGCCTTGTCATTTTGATATGGGGATTCTTCCGTATCATCGGGCAAGGGGTACCCTGTTGGCGGTTTTCGACGATACACATGTACTTACGATGACAAGAACTTACCGGTGACTAAATTTGAGTAGCATGAGGAGCGGCCCTCGTATTGAAGGGACATGAGATTTCAAACTTATACTTCGTCAAGCATATACACCATAGTTTGTTCACTTTAACCTTAATCACTTCAAGATGCTTATGATAGGGGTAATGAGAGCTGAAAGCTATAAGTACAATCATTTTTGGAAGCTCTTTATGCAACTTGAATCTCTGCTTCCTTCTATGAAGGCCTTTCTTCCACTTATATATTGAGTCTCCACCTTCTATCTTTATGCACCTACTTTGAGAGCATAGTGGCCATTCTTAGTTCTATGTGCATTGTCCCAAGACTTGTTGATTGGTGCATAGCTTTGATATTGTTTGTTTTAAACTATTTGTATCTAGTCACTCTTATGAAGTTTGAAGGTGTCCTATGCATTTATGTTTGCTACTCTACGAGGGACAAGTTGAATGCCACTATGCTATGTTTTCTTTATGTGAAACAACCAAACGTCTCGCAAAGCATTGTTATTCATGAATCTTTTGTTTGTGCCTTTTGATGTTGCAACATAGTTGCTTTTTCTTATTTTTAGAACTTTATCTTTCATGCTATGTTGAAGTACTATGATCCCAGCTATCAATGTTTTACAAATAATTTGATCAAGTTTATGATGGTACATGTCACCTCAAAATTATTCTTTCTTTTTATCACTTACCTACTCGAGGACGAGCAGGAGTTAAGCTTGGGGATGTTGATACATTGCAATGTATCTATAATTTTAGATGTTCCATGCTTGGTTTTATCTACTTTCTTGTGTTTGTCCACACTTTGGAGTACTTTTCATATGATTTCTTGGACTAACCTATTAACAAGAGCCACAGTGCCAGTTGCCTGTTTTCTGCTGCTTTTGGTTCCAGAAAGTCAAAAAATGAATAGTCTCGGAATTGGACGGGACAAAAGCCAATATGCCTATTTTTCACGGAGACTCACGGAGCCAGAATACGAGACGGAGAGGGGCCACAGGGTGGCCACACCACATGGTGGCGCGGGCTAGCCCTGGCCACGCCACTAGGTGGTGTGGGCCCCCTGGCAGGCCACTGACCTTGCCTCTTTCGCCTATATATCTCCCCGAGGCAAAAACCCTAGATCGTCAATCAGAAATCCACAAAAAGTTCCGCAGCGCCGCCGCCACCAAAGGGGAGATTCGGGGGACAGAAAGTCTCTGTTCCAGCACCCTTCCAAGACGGGGAAGTGCCCCGGAGCCATATCTATCTATGTCCACCGCCATCGCCATCACTATTGTTGATTCCCATGATGGGGAGGGAGTAGTTCTCTCTTGAGGCTAAGGGTTCTACCGGTAGCTATGTGTTCATCTCTCTCTCAATGCGTGATCATATTGTGATCAGGAGCTTGTAATCTATAGATCTACCTTGCTACCCAAGTGCTTTAATAGATCTCTGCTCTCCCCATGTGTGTGAAGTTGACAGTGTGCACACCATGGTGGCACTTAGGCTAGAGATTACCAATACTTATTATGAGTTATATTTGGAGTTGGATGTCTTTATGAAATTGTGGTGTTTGTTTGAACCATCTAGTGCTCAAGGTGATAGTGTGGGGTTATTTAGATGGGAAAGGCTTACTTTGAGGTGTGCTGTTATAGCCCTACCATGGATTAGAGTGTCCAACCGGAGAGTAGTTCAGCGTAGTATCATAAAGAAAAGATAATTATATGAGAGTGTTCACTAGTGAAAGTATGTCCCTAGGCCTTGTTTCTAAGCACTGAAACACTATTTGCTATTAGATCTATTACATGTTTGCTTGCTTCCATCTTTATTTTAGTTTTACTTTAGTCTTTTCCGCGCCATCAAAGCTATTTTCTATCACCGTTACCACTTATAATTATCTATACCACTTGTATTTCACTATCTCTTCGCCGAACTAGTGCACCTATACACCTGACAAGTGTATTGGGTGTATTGGGGACACAAGAGACTTCTTGTATCTTGATTGCAGGGTTGCTTGAGAGGGGATACCTTTGACCACTTCCTCCCTGAGTTCGATAGACTTTGGGTGATCCACTTAGGCCCAACAACTGTCTACAACAATAGAAGTGCGTACACATCGCACGTCCTGTTCACGCTTTATGGTCGTTTTCATGAGCTATTCCCAACATTTCGGGGCTCCATGGCAATTTACAATAACAGTAAGAACCGGTACATGGTTGAGAGATTTGGCCAAAAACTCGTCGTTTTCGCATTTTACGGCCGTTTTCAAGAGCTATTGCCTACAGTTTGGGGGTTCTAGGGTGATTTACAATGAGCGTAAGACCCAATAAAAGTTTGAGAGGTATGACCAACAGCACGTCGTTTTCACGTTTTATGCCCGTTTTCATGAGCTATTGCCCACGGTTTTGGGTTCTAGGGCGATTTACAATGACAGTAAGACCCGATACATGTTTGAGATATATGACCAAAAACTCATAGTATTCGCGCTTTATGGCCGTTTTCATGAGCTATTGCCCACAGTTTTGGGGTTCTAGGGCGATTTACAACGATAGTAAGACCCGATACATGTTTGATAGATATGACCAAAAACTTGTCGTTTTGTGTTTTCTGGCCGTTTTCATGAGCTATTGCCCATAGTTTTGGGGTTCTATGACAATTTACAACGACAATAAGACCCGATATATGTTTGAGAGATATGACCAAAAACTCATCGTATTCGCATTTTATGGCCATTTTCATGAGCTATTGCCAACAGTTTTGGGGTTCGAGGGCGATTTACAACGACAGTAAGACCCAATACATGTTTGAGAGATATGACCAAAAACTCGTCGTATTTGCGTTTCATGGCAATTTTAATGAGCTATTGCCCACGGTTTTGGGGTTCTAGGGCGATTTACAACGACCGTAAGACCCGATATATGTTTGAGAGAGATGACCAAAAACTCGTCGTTTTCGTGTTTTATGGCCGTTTTCATGAGCCATTTACCCACAGATTTGTGGTTCCAGGACGATTTACAATGACTGTAATACCTTAAACAAGTTTGAGAGATATGAACAAAAGCACGTTTTTTGTTTTATGACCGTTTTCATGCGCTATCTCCCACTGTTTGGGGGTTCTAGCGCGATTTAACATGACAGTAAGACCATGTACATGTTAGAGAGTTATGACCAAAAACTCATCGTATTCGTGTTTTATGGCCGTTTTCATAAGCTATTACCCACGGTTTTACGGTGCTAGGTCGATTTACAACGACAATAAGACACGATACATATTTGAGAGATATGACCAAAAACTCGTTGTATTCGCGTTTTATGGCCGTTTTCATGAGCTATTTCTCAAGGATTTGGGGTTCTAGGGCGATTTACAATGACTGTGAGACCTGATACAAGTTTGAGAGATATGACCAAAAACTCGTCGTTTTCCTATGTTATGGCCGTTTTCATGAGCTATTATCTACAGTTTTGGGGTTCCAGGGCGATTTACAACAATAGTAACACCCGATACATGTTTGAGAGATACGACCAAAAACTCGCCGTATTCGCGCTTTATGGCTGTTTTCATGAGCAATTGCCCACAATTTTGGAGTTCCCTGGCGATTTACAACGACAGTAACACCCAGTATAGGTTTGAGAGATATGACCAAAAACTTGTCGGATTCGCGTTTTATGGCCGTTTTCATGAGCTATTTCCTCGGTTTTGGGGTTTCCGGGCGATTTTGAACAACAGTAAGACCCAATACATGTTTGAGAGATATGACCAAAAACTCATCCTATTCGCGCTTTATGGCCGTTTTCATGAGCTATTGCCCATAGTTTGGGGTTTCTACGGCGATTTACAACAATATTAAGACACGATACATGTTTGAGAGATATGACCAAAAACACGTCGTATTCGCGCTTTTTGACTGTTTTCATGAGCTATTGCCCGCAGTTTTGGGGTTCTAGGGCGATTTACAACAACAGTAAGACCCGATACATGTTTGAGAGATATGACCAAAAACTCGTCGTATTCGCGTTTTATGGCTGTTTTCATGAGCTATTACCCACAGTTTGGGGGTTCTATGGCGATTTACAACGACAGTAAGACCCGACACATGTTTGAGAGATATGACCAAAAACTCGTCGTATTTGCGTTTTATGGACGTTTTCATGAGCTATTACCCACAGTTTTGGGGTTCCAGGGCGATTTATAATGACCATAAGACCGATACAAGTTTGCGAGATATGACCAAAAACTCGTCATTTTCGTCTTTTATGGCCATTTTCATGAGCTATTACCCATAGTTTTGGCGTTCCAGGGCGATTTACAATGACTGTAAGACCCGATACTAGTTTGCGAGATATGACCAAAAACTCGTCGTTTTCGTGTTTTATGGCCGTTTTCATGAGCTATTACCCACAGATTT
Organism: Avena eriantha; assembly: GCA_910589775.1. NCBI lineage: Eukaryota > Viridiplantae > Streptophyta > Magnoliopsida > Poales > Poaceae > Avena > Avena eriantha. The sequence goes on from OU342745.1 coordinate 470,667,382, forward strand.
GTCGTTCCAGGGCGATTTACAATGACTGTAATACCTGACACAAGTTTGAGAGATATGACCAAAAGCACGTCGTTTTGTTTCATGACCGTTATGATGCGCTGTCGCCCACAGTTTTGGGGTTCTAGGGCGATTTACAACGATAGTAAGACCCTATACATGTTTGAGAGAAATGACCAAAAACTCGTCATATTCGCGTTTTATGGCCGTTTTCTTGAGCTATTACCCACGGTTTTGAAGTGCTAGGTCGATTTATAACGACAGTAACACCCGATACATGTTTGGGAGATATGACCAAAAACTCGCCATATTCGCCCTTTATAGCCGTTTTCATGAGCTATTATCCGCAGTTTTGGGGTTCTACAGCGATTTACAATGACAGGTAGACCAGATACAAGTTTGAGAGATATGACCAAAAACTCAACGTATTCGCGCTTTATGGCCGTTTTCATGAGCGATTACCCACAATTTTGGGGTTCTAGGTCGATTTACAATGTTAGTAAGACCCGATACAAGTTTGAGAGATATGACAAAAAACTCGTCGTTTTCGTGTTTTATGGCAGTTTTCATGAGCTATTGCTCACGGTTTTGGGGTTCTAGGGCGATTTACAACGATAGTAAGACCCGATACATGCTTGAGAGATATGACCAAAAACACGTCGTTTTCACGTTTTATGGCCGTTTTAATGAGCTATTGCCCACGGTTTTGGGGTTCTAGGGCGACCCTAAGACCCGATACAAGTTTGAGAGATATGACCAAAAACTCGTCGTATTCGCGTTTTATGGCCGGTTTCATGAGTTATTGCCCACAGTTTTGGAGTTCCAGGGCGATTTACAATGCCTGTGAGACCCGATACAAGCTTGAGAGATATGACCAAAAACTCGTCGTTTTCGTGTTTTATGGCCGTTTTCATGAGATATTACCCACTGATTTTGGTTCCAGGGCGATTTACAATGACTATAATACCTGAAACAAGTTTGAGAGATATGACCAAAAACTCGTCGTATTCGCGTTTTATGGCCGTTTTCATAAGCTATTGCCCACAGTTTTGGGGTTCTAGGGCGATTTGCAATGACAGTAACACCCGATACATGTTTGAGAGATATGACCAAAAAATCGTCGTTGCGTTTTATAGCCATTTTCATGAGCTATTACCCACAGTTTTGGGGTTCTAGGGCGATTTATAATGACTGTAAGACCCGATACAAGTTTGCGAGATATGACCAAAAACTCGTCATTTTCATATTTTATTGTTGTTTTCATGAGCTATTACCCACAGTTTTGGTGTTCCAGGGCAATTTACAATGACTGTAAGACCCGATACAAGTTTGAGAGATCTGACCAAAAACTCGTCGTTTTCGTGTTTTATGGCCGTTTTCATGAGCTATTACCCACAGATTTGTGGTTCCAGGGCGATTTACAATGACTGTAATACCTGAAACAAGTTTGAGAAATATGACCGAAAGCACGTCGTTTTGTTTTATGATCGTTTTCATGAGCTATCGCCCATGGTTTTGGGGTTCTAGGATGATTTATAACGATAGTAAGACCCGATACATGTTTGAGAGATATGACTAAAAGCTCGTCGTATTCGCTCTTTATGGCTGTTTTCATGAGCTATTATCCACAGTTTTGGGGTTCTAGGGCGATATACAACGACAGTAACACCCGATACATGTTTGAGAGATATGACCAAAACCTCGTCGTATTCGATCTTTATGGCCGTTTTCGTGAGCTATTGCCCACATTTTTCGGGTTCTATGGCGATTTACAACGACACTAAGCCCCGATACATGTTTGAGAGATATGACCAAAAACTCGTCGTATTCGCGTTTTATGGCCGTTTTCATGAGCTATTGCCACGGTCTTGGGGTCTCAAGGCGATTTAGAACGATAGTAAGACCCGATACATTTTTGAGAGATATGACCAAAAACTCTTCGTATTCACGCTTTATGGCTGTTTTCATGAGCTATTGCCCACAGTTTTGGGGTTCTAAGGCGATTTACGATGACAGTAGGACCCGATACAAGTTTGAGAGATATGACCAAAAACTCGTCGTTTTTCGTGTTTTATGGACCCACTGTTTTGGGGTTCCAGGGCGATTTGCAATGATTGCAAGACCCGATACAAGTTTGAGAGATATGACCAAAAACTCGTCGTTATCTTGTCTTATGGCCGTTTTAATGAGCTATTACCAACAGGTTTGTGGTTCCAGGGCGATTTACAATGATTGTAATACCTGAAACAAGTTTGAGAGATATGACCAAAAGCACGTCGTTTTGTTTTATGACCGTTTTCATGAGCTATTGCCCACAGTTTTGGGGTTCCAGGGCAAATTACAATGACCGTAAGATCCGATACAAGTTTGAGAGATATGACAAAAAAACTCGTCGTTTTCGTGTTTTATGGCAGTTTTCATGAGCTATTGCTCACAGTATTGGGGTTCTAGGGCGATTTACAACGATAGTAAGACCCGATACATGTTTGAGAGATATGACCAAAAACTCGTCGTTTTCACGTTTTATGGCCGTTTTAATGAGCTATTGCCCACGGTTTTGGGGTTCTAGGGCGATTTACAACGACCCTAAGACCCGATACATGTTTGAGAGATATGACCAAAAACTCGTCGTATTCGCGTTTTATGGCCGGTTTCATGAGTTATTGCCCACAGTTTTGGAGTTCCAGGGCGATTTACAATGCCTGTGAGACCCGATACAAGCTTGAGAGATATGACCAAAAACTCGTCGTTTTCGTGTTTTATGGCCGTTTTCATGAGATATTACCCACTGATTTTGGTTCCAGGGCGATTTACAATGACTATAATACCTGAAACAAGTTTGAGAGATATGACCAAAAACTCGTCGTATTCGCGTTTTATGGCCGTTTTCATGAGCTATTGCCCACAGTTTTGGGGTTCTAGGGCGATTTACAATGACAGTAACACCCGATACATGTTTGAGAGATATGACCAAAAAATCGTCGTTGCGTTTTATGGCCATTTTCATGAGCTATTACCCACAGTTTTGGGGTTCCAGAGCGATTTATAATGACTGTAAGACCCGATACAAGTTTGCGAGATATGACCAAAAACTCGTCATTTTCATATTTTATTGTTGTTTTCATGAGCTATTACCCACAGTTTTGGTGTTCCAGGGCAATTTACAATGACTGTAAGACCCGATACAAGTTTGAGAGATCTGACCAAAAACTCGTCGTTTTCGTGTTTTATGGCCGTTTTCATGAGCTATTACCCACAGATTTGTGGTTCCAGGGCGATTTACAATGACTGTAATACCTGAAACAAGTTTGAGAAATATGACCGAAAGCACGTCGTTTTGTTTTATGATCGTTTTCATGAGCTATCGCCCATGGTTTTGGGGTTCTAGGATGATTTATAACGATAGTAAGACCCGATACATGTTTGAGAGATATGACTAAAAGCTCGTCGTATTCGCTCTTTATGGCTGTTTTCATGAGCTATTATCCACAGTTTTGGGGTTCTAGGGCGATATACAACGACAGTAACACCCGGTACATGTTTGAGAGATATGACCAAAACCTCGTCGTATTCGATCTTTATGGCCGTTTTCGTGAGCTATTGCCCACATTTTTCGGGTTCTATGGCGATTTACAACGACACTAAGCCCCGATACATGTTTGAGAGATATGACCAAAAACTCGTCGTATTCGCGTTTTATGGCCGTTTTCATGAGCTATTGCCACGGTCTTGGGGTCTCAAGGCGATTTAGAACGATAGTAAGACCCGATACATTTTTGAGAGATATGACCAAAAACTCTTCGTATTCACGCTTTATGGCTGTTTTCATGAGCTATTGCCCACAGTTTTGGGGTTCTAAGGCGATTTACGATGACAGTAGGACCCGATACAAGTTTGAGAGATATGACCAAAAACTCGTCGTTTTTCGTGTTTTATGGACCCACTGTTTTGGGGTTCCAGGGCGATTTGCAATGATTGCAAGACCCGATACAAGTTTGAGAGATATGACCAAAAACTCGTCGTTATCTTGTCTTATGGCCGTTTTAATGAGCTATTACCAACAGGTTTGTGGTTCTAGGGCGATTTACAATGATTGTAATACCTGAAACAAGTTTGAGAGATATGACCAAAAGCACGTCGTTTTGTTTTATGACCGTTTTCATGAGCTATTGCCCACAGTTTTGGGGTTCCAGGGCAAATTACAATGACCGTAAGATCCGATACAAGTTTGAGAGATATGACAAAAAAACTCGTCGTTTTCGTGTTTTATGGCAGTTTTCATGAGCTATTGCTCACAGTATTGGGGTTCTAGGGCGATTTACAACGATAGTAAGACCCGATACATGTTTGAGAGATATGACCAAAAACTCGTCGTTTTCACGTTTTATGGCCGTTTTAATGAGCTATTGCCCACGGTTTTGGGGTTCTAGGGCGATTTACAACGACCCTAAGACCCGATACATGTTTGAGAGATATGACCAAAAACTCGTCGTATTCGCGTTTTATGGCCGGTTTCATGAGTTATTGCCCACAGTTTTGGAGTTCCAGGGCGATTTATAATGCCTGTGAGACCCGATACAAGCTTGAGAGATATGACCAAAAACTCGTCGTTTTCGTGTTTTATGGCCGTTTTCATGAGATATTACCCACTGATTTTGGTTCCAGGGCGATTTACAATGACTATAATACCTGAAACAAGTTTGAGAGATATGACCAAAAACTCGTCGTATTCGCGTTTTATGGCCGTTTTCATGAGCTATTGCCCACAGTTTTGGGGTTCTAGGGCGATTTACAATGACAGTAACACCCGATACATGTTTGAGAGATATGACCAAAAAATCGTCGTTGCGTTTTATGGCCATTTTCATGAGCTATTACCCACAGTTTTGGGGTTCCAGAGCGATTTATAATGACTGTAAGACCCGATACAAGTTTGCGAGATATGACCAAAAACTCGTCATTTTCATATTTTATTATTGTTTTCATGAGCTATTACCCACAGTTTTGGTGTTCCAGGGCAATTTACAATGACTGTAAGACCCGATACAAGTTTGAGAGATCTGACCAAAAACTCGTCGTTTTCGTGTTTTATGGCCGTTTTCATGAGCTATTACCCACAGATTTGTGGTTCCAGGGCGATTTACAATGACTGTAATACCTGAAACAAGTTTGAGAAATATGACCGAAAGCACGTCGTTTTGTTTTATGATCGTTTTCATGAGCTATCGCCCATGGTTTTGGGGTTCTAGGATGATTTATAACGATAGTAAGACCCGATACATGTTTGAGAGATATGACTAAAAGCTCGTCGTATTCGCTCTTTATGGCTGTTTTCATGAGCTATTATCCACAGTTTTGGGGTTCTAGGGCGATATACAACGACAGTAACACCCGATACATGTTTGAGAGATATGACCAAAACCTCGTCGTATTCGATCTTTATGGCCGTTTTCGTGAGCTATTGCCCACATTTTTCGGGTTCTATGGCGATTTACAACGACACTAAGCCCCGATACATGTTTGAGAGATATGACCAAAAACTCGTCGTATTCGCGTTTTATGGCCGTTTTCATGAGCTATTGCCACGGTCTTGGGGTCTCAAGGCGATTTAGAACGATAGTAAGACCCGATACATTTTTGAGAGATATGACCAAAAACTCTTCGTATTCACGCTTTATGGCTGTTTTCATGAGCTATTGCCCACAGTTTTGGGGTTCTAAGGCGATTTACAATGACAGTAGGACCCGATACAAGTTTGAGAGATATGACCAAAAACTCGTCGTTTTTCGTGTTTTATGGACCCACTGTTTTGGGGTTCCAGGGCGATTTGCAATGATTGCAAGACCCGATACAAGTTTGAGAGATATGACCAAAAACTCGTCGTTATCTTGTCTTATGGCCGTTTTAATGAGCTATTACCAACAGGTTTGTGGTTCCAGGGCGATTTACAATGATTGTAATACCTGAAACAAGTTTGAGAGATATGACCAAAAGCACGTCGTTTTGTTTTATGACCGTTTTCATGAGCTATTGCCCACAGTTTTGGGGTTCCAGGGCAAATTACAATGACCGTAAGATCCGACACAAGTTTGAGAGATATGACAAAAAACTCGTCGTTTTCGTGTTTTATGGCAGTTTTCATGAGCTATTGCTCACAGTATTGGGGTTCTAGGTCGATTTACAACGACAGTAAGACCCGATACATGTTTGAGAGATATGACCAAAAACTCGTCGTTTTCACGTTTTATGGCCGTTTTAATGAGCTATTGCCCACGGTTTTGGGGTTCTAGGGCGATTTACAACGACTGTAAGACCCGATACATGTTTGAGAGATATGACCAAAAACTCGTCGTATTCGCGTTTTATGGCCGGTTTCATGAGTTATTGCCCACAGTTTTGGAGTTCCAGGGCGATTTACAATGACTGTGAGACCCGATACAAGCTTGAGAGATATGACCAAAAACTCGTCGTTTTCGTGTTTTATGGCCGTTTTCATGAGATATTACCCACTGATTTTGGTTCCAGGGCGATTTACAATGACTATAATACCTGAAACAAGTTTGAGAGATATGACCAAAAACTCGTCGTATTCGCGTTTTATGGCCGTTTTCATGAGCTATTGCCCACAGTTTTGGGGTTCTAGGGCGATTTACAATGACAGTAACACCCGATACATGTTTGAGAGATATGACCAAAAAATCGTCGTTGCGTTTTATGGCCATTTTCATGAGCTATTACCCACAGTTTTGGGGTTCCAGGGCGATTTATAATGACTGTAAGACCCGATACAAGTTTGCGAGATATGACCAAAAACTCGTCATTTTCATATTTTATTGTTGTTTTCATGAGCTATTACCCACAGTTTTGGTGTTCCAGGGCAATTTACAATGACTGTAAGACCCGATACAAGTTTGAGAGATCTGACCAAAAACTCATCGTTTTCGTGTTTTATGGCCGTTTTCATGAGCTATTACCCATAGATTTGTGGTTCCAGGGCGATTTACAATGACTGTAATACCTGAAACAAGTTTGAGAAATATGACCGAAAGCACGTCGTTTTGTTTTATGATCGTTTTCATGAGCTATCGCCCATGGTTTTGGGGTTCTAGGATGATTTATAACGATAGTAAGACCCGATACATGTTTGAGAGATATGACTAAAAGCTCGTCGTATTCGCTCTTTATGGCTGTTTTCATGAGCTATTATCCACAGTTTTGGGGTTCTAGGGCGATATACAACGACAGTAACACCCGATACATGTTTGAGAGATATGACCAAAACCTCGCCGTATTCGATCTTTATGGCCGTTTTCATGAGCTATTGCCCACATTTTTCGGGTTCTATGGCGATTTACAACGACACTAAGCCCCGATACATGTTTGAGAGATATGACCAAAAACTCGTCGTATTCGCGTTTTATGGCCGTTTTCATGACCTATTGCCACGGTCTTGGGGTCTCAAGGCGATTTAGAACGATAGTAAGACCCGATACATTTTTGGAGATATGACAAAAAACTCATCGTATTCACGCTTGATGGCTGTTTTCATGAGCTATTGCCCACAGTTTTGGGGTTCTAAGGCGATTTACAATGACAGTAGGACCCGATACAAGTTTGAGAGATATGACCAAAAACTCGTCGTTTTTCGTGTTTGGACCCACTGTTTTGGGGTTCCAGGGCGATTTGCAATGATTGCAAGACCCGATACAAGTTTGAGAGATATGACCAAAAACTCGTCGTTATCTTGTCTTATGGCCGTTTTAATGAGCTATTACCAACAGGTTTGTGGTTCCAGGGCGATTTACAATGATTGTAATACCTGAAACAAGTTTGAGAGATATGACCAAAAGCACGTCGTTTTGTTTTATGACCGTTTTCATGAGCTATTGCCCACAGTTTTGGGGTTCCAGGGCAAATTACAATGACCGTAAGATCCGATACAAGTTTGAGAGATATGACAAAAAACTCGTCGTTTTCGTGTTTTATGGCAGTTTTCATGAGCTATTGCTCACAGTATTGGGGTTCTAGGGCGATTTACAACGATAGTAAGACCCGATACATGTTTGAGAGATATGACCAAAAACTCGTCGTTTTCACATTTTATGGCCGTTTTAATGAGCTATTGCCCACGGTTTTGGGGTTCTAGGGCGATTTACAACGACCGTAAGACCCGATACATGTTTGAGAGATATGACCAAAAACTCGTCGTATTCGCGTTTTATGGCCGGTTTCATGAGTTATTGCCCACAGTTTTGGAGTTCCAGGGCGATTTACAATGACTGTAAGACCCGATACAAGCTTGAGAGATATGACCAAAAACTCGTCGTTTTCGTGTTTTATGGCCGTTTTCATGAGATATTACCCACTGATTTTGGTTCCAGGGCGATTTACAATGACTATAATACCTAAAACAAGTTTGAGAGATATGACCAAAAACTTGTCGTATTCGCGTTTTATGGCCGTTTTCATGAGCTATTGCCCACAGTTTTGGGATTCTAGGGCGATTTACAATGACAGTAACACCCGATACATGTTTGAGAGATATGACCAAAAAATCGTCGTTGCGTTTTATGGCCATTTTCATGAGCTATTACCCACAGTTTTGGGGTTCCAGGGCGATTTATAATGACCGTAAGACCCGATACAAGTTTGCGAGATATGACCAAAAACTCGTCATTTTCATATTTTATTGATGTTTTCATGAGCTATTACCCACAGTTTTGGTGTTCCAGGGCAATTTACAATGACTGTAAGACCCGATACAAGTTTGAGAGATCTGACCAAAAACTCGTCGCTTTCGTGTTTTATGGCCGTTTTCATGAGCTATTACCCACAGATTTGTGGTTCCAGGGCGATTTACAATGACTGTAATACCTGAAACAAGTTTGAGAAATATGACCGAAAGCACGTCGTTTTGTTTTATGATCGTTTTCATGAGCTATCGCCCATGGTTTTGGGGTTCTAGGATGATTTATAACGATAGTAAGACCCTATACATATTTGAGAGATATGACTAAAAACTCGTCGTATTCGCGCTTTATGGTTGTTTTCATGAGCTATTATCCACAGTTTGGGGGTTCTAGGGCGATATACAACGACAGTAACACCCGATACATGTTTGAGAGATATGACCAAAACCTCGCCGTATTCGATCTTTATGGCCGTTTTCATGAGCTATTGCCCACATTTTTCGGGTTCTATGGCGATTTACAACGACCCTAAGCCCCGATACATGTTTGAGAGATATGACCAAAAACTCGTCGTATTCGCGTTTTATGGCCGTTTTCATGAGCTATTGCCACGGTTTTGGGGTCTCAAGGCGATTTTGAACGATAGTAAGACCCGATACATGTTTACGAGATATGACCAAAAAATCATCGTATTCGCGCTTTATGGCTGTTTTCATGAGCTATTGCCCGCAGTTTTGGAGTTCTATTGCGATTTACAATAACCGTACACTACTAGGAAACAGCCTATCTGTGGCGCATGAAAAGGGGACTTCTGTGGCGCATATCTTTGTCGCCACTGTTACCTTGCCACTGATAACCACTTCCTGTGGCGCATATGGATATGCGCCAGAGAAGTTCCAGACTTCTGTGGCGCATTCCTTCATATGCGCCACAGGAAGAACTTCTGTGGCGCATTTACGTGTATGCGCCACAGATATGTCATGCGCCACTAACTATATAATTATATGCGCCACTGATTGTGTAACATGTATTCGAAGTAAAATACTTTCCTGGTGTATAATCAGGTATTTATACAGGATTTATATAGTATTTATCCAGATGAGTATAAAATACATTGCACAAGTAGTAGATGCATGAAAACCGACATATATATAATACAAACACTTAGAGCCCGATCGAGATACATATATAGTGTCAAGTGCCAAATTTTTACACAAGCGCCGAATACAAAGTTCATATCATCTCACATTACAAATATGAAGTGGCCACCACCGCCTACTCTAGGATCAAATGGAATGAAACTGTGATAATGGTGAGCAAGAGCATTAGCCCGACCAATATCTTCATCCGGTTCTTCTTCCACAAGTGGTTCCTCCACTTGGCTATCGCCTCCTCTCTAGTCGCGTATCCTTTGTAGATGTTGCCGCTGAACTTATTCACTTGTTTGTGGCAATCCTCCCACTCCTCGTAGACTCCTAGAACCCTACCCATGTACACCACATACCACCTCGTCGCCATCTCTATAGACGACAAGGCATATTAGTAAAAATACAATGAAAATAATGAATAAAGGGTTCACATCCATATATATATGTTCATAGAATATAAAACAAAGGATCCATAAACCTAAAAGTTAGATCATCATAGAAGCAATAAGTTCAACGACAACACGACCACAAGGTAGTTTAAGTGTAACAATAATGACCATTTCGACCACGAGATAGTAAAGTTTATGACACACACACACTAATACAGCAGGCGTCCATCAAGAATATACAAACACTGGATCATGCTAGAGGCACACATCGATCATGATGAAGACTTCCTCTTCTGGCTCGGCTTCGGGAACGATAGATAGCCCTCTTTCGTCATCCACGTCCTTGTGTCACCCTGCTTACGGAGGCGTTCTTCGATCTCCCTCTTACTCAACCCTCTGGCTTGTTGTAGGGCACCGCCCCTTGTGTTGATATCTTCAATGATGATTTGCGACAACTTCATCTGAATGCGATGGAAGTCTTCTCTAAGTTCAGCATCGTCGATTTTCGCCAAAGTTTCGGCCCATCCTCGGAGACTAGATGGCAGCGTTTGGTTATGGCAATCCCGAACATAGCCTTTAAGGTGATGGAGGACGTAGAAGGCCTCCTTGGCACCAGCAGTCGACTGCTTGACGCAGGGGAAGTCGAGCACGTGCTTGAACACGTGTTTGCCATCCTTGATACATTCCCCCCTATCTATGAAGGTGCATCCCTTCTTGGTGTAGCCCTCGAGAGCCTCATTGAGAACACCCCTTATTCTGGTGTAGTCTTTCTTCTTTGCCAAACTCCCCTAGTCGAAATACGTGGCTAACGAATACCTCGGGGCAAGGACGATGAGTGTGCAGTATTTTTCTCTGTGCAACACAATTGGAACGGAATGTTGGAAAAAGAGCAAAGGAAAGAAATCTATAAGAAATGCATAAGTTACGGTGACGATGAGCGAGTGTGTGTACTTACTCGGGAAAGAAAGGCAAAACAAGTGTGCCCTTCTCTTGTTGTCGACCATGAACTTCTCGAGGTACGCCGTCGCCTTGGTCCGTGTCTCTGATCCTTTGACCAACTAGCTGTCCTGCATGTAGTAGGGATCCACTATCGCAATTTCTAGGGTACTTTCTCTCTTGATCGTGAGCGCCAGATTGAGCACGTATAGGCGGACCAAGTTATAGTCTAGCCGTTTCGTGAGAAACAGCTTCAATATGTCCTCGAACGCTATGAAGAATATATCCGCGAGGGGTTCATCGACAAAGCCCACATCCAATGGCACCTTGGCCGTGAAAACCGGGTAATTTGGATCTTCGTCTTTAAGAAGGAGGGCCTCTAGTGTCTTGACACCCTCGTGCAAAGTTAACATGGCTCCAACCGCAATGTGGATCATATCCGGAGTCAATATTGGATCACCAGCTACATGCACTCGGGGCAAGCCAAATTGTGTGGATGGTACGACGACGGCGTCCTGACCCCGGATCCTCTTCGGAAGAGGCTGGTTCACACCCTTATTATTATTATTATTATTATTACCTCTCTTCCTATAGTGCTTCTTCTTCACAACAGTGTCAGCCACTTCCATCTGCTCATCAGTCACCTTTCAGAGTGTGTTGGGGCTGAAAACCAATCCCGGTTTCTCTTGTGGTGGATCGGCGGCCGGAGGCGTCTCTTGAGAAAGACCATGGAAGACCAGGCGCTGCGTGCATGTATTGGGCTGACCAGCTTGATGGTCTTCGCGAGCTGCGAAGGGTTCTTCATCCACAGAAGGCATATACAATCCTTTGGCGGTGCCGGTGTTGATGAAGTCATCAACGTTGACCAATTCATCATCATCTTCATGGGTTCCATCATGTGGTGGTGGTAGCGGGGGCGACGGTGGTGAATCGACACTTCGGCATGACCTTTGGCATGACCTTTGCTAATTTTTTGACCTAGGAGTGCCCATTTCTCAATCGAAACGGAAGTGAATCGACACTTCGGGAGAAATGGACAACTCAACTGAAATCCCTGCAAGACAAAACACCCCATCCCCATATTGACAGCCCCATCCCCATATAACAGCAGCATCATATAGCATATAACAGCACGATGTAACAGGAGCACCATATGACAACACCATATAGCATACAACAGCAGCACCATGCATGTAACAACACCAACACAGCAAGCAGTAGCAGCATAGTAAGCACCAGCAGCACCAACAAGCTTAGCAAGCAGTAGTAAGAACCAAAAGATACATGTATAAGAACTTAAAAAACTTTAAAATTTACATCATTATACACTTAAAACACTGAGCACTTTAAACCTCCAGCTAACCCAACAACTAAGCCTTGACTATATACACTTGTACACTTTACATACACCATGCCTGATTGATATGTATGTGGATGATGGCAACCAAATTAATTTTAACTACAAGAACATCTTGGAATTAATTTTAACTACAAAAACTCCAAGAAACAATGTGTGTGTGCCTGTATACATACTCCATGAACTAATTACACTCCAGGAATATGATAGAAAGCAGTTGCAGTATAACTGAAGCATAAAATCCATGGTTTGTGTATAACTTAAGCATAAAATAAACCAGAACATTTTTTTTGAACCACTACTCTGTAATTGTGCTCCTCTGTAATTGTGCACTGCCTTTCTCTGGATCAAGCCAGGCACTGTCAAAGCCAGGAACAACAATACTAGTAGCACACAAGGTGTCCTATTTTTATTCTTATTCTATGAGCTAGCTCTACCTCCAAAAGAGTATTATTGATACACTCTAAAACATGTTAGCTAGTTAAATAGTACTATACAATGTGATTTTTTTAGAGAACCTAGAAAATTCCTAACACATTTTAACTTCAGATGTATTACAGAGACCATTTGGTGAATACATCAAGCAGCAAGAAGGCAGTATTAACAGTACTTTGAATTTAGCACTACTCTGAATTTAGCACTACTCTGAACATCCATGCATGTACTCTGAATTCATGTACTCTGAATCCATATACTCCGAACATACAATCACTCAAAAACAGGGATTCTTTTAAACCATCATTTTTATAATCAATTGCAATTACCCTTCACTCAATGACAAGGATATTGTAGACCATCATATTGTGATTCCTATGTACAACACAATCTGCATGCATTTCCTTTATAACCATTTTTTATAAAAAAACAAAGAACAACATGCATAACAGGTTATTTATTTGCTTACACCTAATCAAGTTAACCATTAGAAGGTTATTTCTGGATCCTAAAGAATAATCTAAGAAGATACAACAGCAACCCCTACAAGCAGCGGGTTGCTAATCTATAATCTAATCAAGCATCTATTCTTGCAAGTCTGTTCTACCTAGCACTACTAGAGACATATCCAAATGACAAAAAGCTATGGTCATGATTCAACTACCTATTCCAATGTCTTGTGATCTACTGCAATTTAAAAAAATAACCATTGTTGAGCATCTGCTATGTTCCATAACATCAGCTAGAGGTAAGCAAGACCTATTAAACCATTCAATTATCCATTCACAAAAATACCAGTAGTTAGAACCTAATCAGATCATTTAACTGGATCCAAGATTCAAACCAGCATGGATAATTGAATGGTTCAAACCAGCATGGAGGCATTCCACTAGGATCATAGTCAGTAAACAATAGTATTTTGGCCAAGGTTTTTACCTCAGGTAAATAAAGGCACATTTACACATCTCTAAAAGAGGTTGGTAACCAATTAAAATTCACCCCTCTAGAGAAACAATGTAGGCAGAGGTACCCCTCTAGAGAAAAATTCTGCCTCAAAGCATGTGTTTAGGGGCAACAAACCTAGATAGTTTAACAAGTACTCCTACTGGTGTCAAGACTCGAGATTAAGAAGGTGATGTGACTGAAAAAATACCCCTAGCAGACATTAGTGCAGGTTCATTCACCAGTGCAGAGGAAGGGTGGGGGAGTGAGGGGGACGAACCGTACGTGTGCAAAGGGTCCAACGAAAATAGCCTCTAGCGATGAGTGCATCTATCAGTAAGACTGGTCTCCAAGCAATCAAACAACTACAGCTTCAAATAGAACACATCATCGTCCTACAATGCCTAGTTCATTCAACTCCATGTCTACAATAATACAGTTACATTCCCCAGCCCCAGTTTTTTTGACAAACTAATTTGCATGGTTATCTGTAGGGTGACCAGTGATCTTACATGGTAAAAAAATCATGAGCAAGAGATCATTTTCTCTGCAGTGCAAAAAAGAGTTGTGTACAGACAATCCGAGTCACTTAACATGATATGCAGAATCAGCGATTACCTGACGGATGGTGGACGGCAGACGGCGAGGTGGACACTAGCTAGAGGACGGTGGACGGCAAGGTGGCTGCTGGTGGCGGTGGCAAGCGGCGACCGTGCACTACCCTTCTCCTCCTATGCACTACGGACAAGTTCCTCCACGGGCTCCTCCTCCACGGCTCCGGCGGCGGGGGCGGCTCTCCTCCACGGGCTCCTACTCCACGGCTCCGGCAGTGGGGGTGGCTCTCCTCCACCTACGGGTTGTGGCAAGGCTAGGGCGGCGAGGCTAGGGTTTGCGCGCGGTGAGGTAGGAACTGACGAAATGCAGAAGGGGATTAGCAGGGAAAGGCCGAACCGTTTATTTGGCTAAGTCCACAGATTGTGTGGCGCATTTCGACAATATGCGCCACAGAAGCGAATCCTGGCTGTCTCAGACTTTTTTTTATTTTTTTTAAATATTTTTAATTATATATATGTTTAAAATAAAGCATGAACATATACAAACATGCATATTTATTCAAAAAACTCTCTCCCCGAACATATAAAATCACGTTATATTTATTAGTCTAGCTCTAACTAATATATATTTAATTTGCAAGCACACATGTGAATTAATACACCAAAAAGTCACACAATTGCTAGTGTCTCTTCACAATCTTCTTGCCCTTTTTCGTCGCGGTTGAATATTTTAGCCCGTGCACTTTGAGATTTCTTCTTGTGAATGGACAACCTTTAGTAGGCAGTGTGGTCTTCCTTCTTACTTTAGGAGTAGTAGGCATGTCGAAGTACTTGTCGAATTCCTCTTCGATCTTCGGGTTGCCGTTTTTCTCGAAGTTTTGCTCGTTGGCGGCTCCTTCCATTCTGATGATGCTCCTCTTGCCCCTCCTAACTACAACACGGTTGGGCTTTGACGGGTCGGTAATAAAAAAGCATTGATCAACTTGGCTAGCGAGTACCCAACGCTCATTTTTGCGAAGGCGTTCTTTGTTGATTTGGCATCTGGTATAACCATTGTGGTCAAATAGCGGCCTTCTTTTTCCATGTTCTTGGCCCATCTAACATGGAACATCGGTACGATCTCTCCACAGTAGGCGAGCTCCCATATGTCCTCGATCCTTCCGTAGAATCTTTCCATCACAGTAGTCTCGTCATCAGCAAAGGATAACATAGTTACTCCTGAGTTTTGATATTCACTATTCTTGTCCTTTTCCTCGGTGTAGAATCTGTAACTGTTTATGTCGTATGACTGATAGGTCCTTAGGTTGTGCCCTGGGCCCTGCGACAAGGAGAATATGAGTTTTTGATCTTCCGTAGAAGGCGTCTGTGGGGGATTGTCCAGTTGCCTTTTCTTGAACCAACCCGTGAAGCTAGAGTTGTGCTCTCTGGTTACGTATCCCTTCTTCCTCGGCCGGCCCTGGTCGATGTACTCCTGCTCGATTAAGATTTTGTGCTCTTCAACCCAAGGGCCGACCACTTCAATGTGTTGTAGCGCGACTCGGTGTGCCCTTTCAAAATCAGTGCGTCAAACATCAATGCCGACATGTAGTGAGCGGCAGCCCTCGCGGTGACCATATCCACCGAGCCTGTCGAGGTGCTTCTTTGTGGGTATTCCAACATCCTCATTCTCGGTGGTTAGATAATTCTGGCAGAAGGAGAAGCACTCGTAGATCAGAAAGCCCTTGGCTATGCTTCCATCTAGACGAGACCTGTTGCTAACGAATCTTTTGATGACACCGTTTAGCCTTTCAAACGGCATCATGTTGTGCAGGAATGTCGGCCCGAGCTGGATGATGTCGTCCACGACATGTACAAGCAGATGCACCATGATGTCAAAGAATGCGGGCGGGAAGTAAATCTCAAGCTCGCATAGTATCATCACGATCTCTTCATGTAGCCTGTCAAGCTGCTTCACACCGATCGACTTCCTAGATATGACGTCGAAAAGGTTCCAGAGGCCAAACAACATCTCACGAACATGCTCGTCCATTATCCCACGGATCGCAACGGGGAGTATCTGCGTCATCAGCACGTGACAGTCGTGAGACTTCATACCGCTGAACCTCTTCTTCGCCACGTCCAGATATCTTCTTATCTTCCCCGAGTAACCATGAGGAACTTTCACTCCTAAGAGGCACCTGAAAAACTGCTCGAGCTCCTCAAGACTCAGAGTGAAGCAGGCAGCGCGAAGCACCACCTCATTCTTCTTAACTCTTTGGCGGCGGCCTTGAGTCCCTTCCTGATGATCATCATCATCATCATCATCATCATCATCATCATCATCACTATCAGGGTACTGAAGATCTTTCTTTATGCCAAGCAATTTAAGGTCCTTTCTTGCTTTTGGCCCATCCTTGGTCCTCTCCGGCATGTTCAGTAGAGTGCCAAGCAGACTCTCGGTAACGTTCTTCATGATGTGCATTACATCGAGGCTATGGGTTGTGTGAAGGACATTCCAATACGGCAGGTCCTAGAAAACAGACCTTGCTTTCCATACACCTAGCAGCGGCTTTGTCCTCGGTCGTTTTTTTCTAGGCGCAGGGCAATCTACCTAATTATTCAAAAGCTCCTCGATTTCTTCGCCGATCCTCGGATGCGGGGCTCTTTCAAGCTTGTCCTTACCATTGAACAGGTCACCACGTTTTCTCCACGGGTGATCCATGCGGAGCCACTTTCGAGTACCTTGGAACACGGTTTTCGAAGACCCGGGATCCCTTGGTAGCTGGAGATGCGGTGTCTCATCCATGCACTTGATGCATGCATTGTGTCCGTGGTTCACCTGGGCCGATACATATGTGTAACCAGGATAGTCCTGCACGGTCGTGAGCAACGCGGCTCTCAGATGAAAATATTCTTTAGTGTAGGCGTCCCACGTACGGGCTGGCGTCTCCCACAAGCTGGCTAACTCCTCTCTCAATAGCCCGAGATACAGATATAGATGCATATCGATACCTGGTTGTTTCGGCCCCTGAATAAGAATGCTCATGTGTACATACCTTTGCTTCGTGCATAGCCATAGTGGGAGGTTGTATGGCCATACAAACACGGGCCAGGTGCTATGTGTGCTACTCTGGTTTCCAAAAGGATTGAGTCCATCGGTGCTCATACCTAGCCTGACGTTCCTTGCATTGCCCCCGAACTCTTCGAACTTGATGTCTAATGCGTTCCACTGGCTAGCGTCTGAACGGTGTGTCAGGATCTTGCCCTTCTCTGGATCATCTTCGGATTTCTCTCTTTCCGCGTGCCATTGCATGAGCTTTGCTTCCTTAGGATCTACGAAATATCGCT
This sequence comes from Avena eriantha, assembly GCA_910589775.1. Taxonomy (NCBI): domain Eukaryota; kingdom Viridiplantae; phylum Streptophyta; class Magnoliopsida; order Poales; family Poaceae; genus Avena; species Avena eriantha. The sequence goes on from OU342745.1 coordinate 470,685,157, forward strand.
GCAGACGAGGGGTGATAGGAAAGTACCATACCACTTTTCGAGGAACTTTCTTGTTCCCTCTCTTGTACCGTCCTTGGCCACACGCCGGACAAGTGGTTCTATCCGCGTACTCGTTCCGATAAAGTGCGCAATCATTGATGCATGCGTGGTATTTAATGTGTGGTAGGTCGAGAGGGCACACGATTTTCTTGGCCTCCTCGATACTTGTTGGCAATGTGTTCCCCTTAGGAAGTCGGTCGTGCTAGTATTCCATGTTCGCGTTGAAGGTCACATCGGTCCATTTGTGTTCGGCATTCATCTCTAGAGCCTTGAGCGTTACACCCAAACGTGTATCCTCGGGGCGACACCCAGGATACAATGGAGTCATCCCGTCTACCTCCATTTGGGCCAGCTTGGCTTTCTCTCTGGCTGCAGCTTTGTCGTTGCTCGTCTCCTTGAGGAGCAGTTCTTGAACATGAGGGTCCTGCAAGATCAAAGTTAGCAGCGTCTGTGTGTTCGCGTCTTCTCCTTCTTCATGATCATGCCCGTCGTCATCTCCTTCTCCATGCTGATCATGCCCGCCGGCATCTCCTTCGTCATGATGATCATGCCCGCTGGCATCTCCTTCGTCATGATGATCATGCCCGGTAGACTCTTCGTCTTCTCGCCCGCCCACGTCTTCGTGACCACCACCATGTCCTGCCAGCGCCTCATTGACGTCGCGCATGAAACCGCGCCTAAGCAGGTGACCCTCCAATTGTCCAGATTCAGGATCGATCCAGCGCTGCAGTTTGCATGTTCGACATGGACATCTTATCATGGTCTTGTTGTTCAGAATCATTTCCTCCTTCGCGCCTTTCTTGTACCTAGCAATTCGACCTTCGCTCATCGTGAGGACCATGGTTGCCTGAGCGGTCAAAACAGAGAGTATAGGTGAGAACCACACCATATGAACACACACATGCATGAATGCTAGCCGGAAAAAATTCGGCATGACCTTTCCTAAAATTAGGACATATGGGTAGTGCAAAAATTTCTCGAAATGGAAATGAATCAACATTTCGGCAAACATCCATGCAACCACACTGGCCGGGCCCAACAACAACAAGCAAACAACAAAAAACTTCCTCCCATTGCAAATATTGATGCACCACACACAAGCATCGTCTCGCCATGGATCACACACACACACCGCTCGTGCGACAAGCTTCACCTACATGTTCATGATGGCCAAGTACTCACCTATAGTAGACACAATAATAGTGAGACGAGACCGCGCGATGAGAGAGTGTGGACAAATAGATCTACAATCCAAGTTGGTGGAGAGGAGATTAGTAAACAAATAGAGATGTGAGAGAGAAAAGTAAGGAACTTTTAGATCTAGAAGTTGGAGCAAAGCTTCCACTTACCAATCTATGGATTAAAGTAGGTTTAGATAAAAGAAAATGGAGAAACTATGGGTAAGATGGGGTGTGAGGGAGGAGGAAGACGAGTTGGGAGGAGGTAGAGATGTGAAATGGGTGGTGGTGGATAGATAGATAAGAAAGCTAGGTCTTGTCACCTTTTTAACATGGATCCAGATGCCCTCATCTGTGGCGCATATGGAGGAAATGCGCCGCAGATGCTGAAACTTCTGTGGCTCATAAGTCCATATGCGCCACAGAAGTGGGTGAATAAGATTACCTGTGTGGGGCTCACCTCCAAGTTCTGTGGCGCATGTTGGACTTATGCGCCACAGAAATGAAACACATTTGTGGCGCATATATCAACATGCGCCATAGAACTTGGGTGAATTAGATTCCGTGGTGGGGCCCCCCTCCATGTTATGTGGCGCATGAGGAAATATGAGCCACAGCGCATATTTCAGAATGCGTCACCGAACTTAGATCATGACACCCCGGCCGGCAGGTCCCACCAATCTTCTGTGGCGCATGTTCTGGACAATGCGCCACAGAACTTCCAATCTTCTGTGGCGCATGCTTTCTGGTGCGCCACTGATGTTTTCCTGTGGCGCATAGTTTGGCATATGCGCCACTGAACATCTTGTCTATCTATAGGCTGTTTCCTAGTAGTGGTAAGAGTCGGTACATGTTTGAGAGATATGACCAAAAACTTGTGGTTTCCACATTTTATGGCCATTTTCATTAGCTATTGCCCATAGTTTTGGAATTCTATGGTGATTTACAATGATCATAAGAGCATGTACATGTTTGAGAGATATGACGAAAAACTCGTCGTTTTGGGGTTCTAGGGCGATTTGCATGGCCCATAGGACCCAATACATTTGAGAGATATGACCAAAAGCACATCCTATTCACGCTTTATGGTCGTTTTCATGAGCTATTCCCCACATTTTTGGGGATCTAGGGCGATTTACAATAACAGTAAGACCTGGTACATGGTTGAGAGATTTGACCAAAAACTCGTTGTTTTCGTGTTTTATGGCCGTTTTCATGAGCTATTGCTCACGGTTTTGGGGTTCTAGGGTGATTTACAACGATAGTAAGACCCGATACATGTTTGAGAGATATGACCAAAAACTCGTAGTATTCGCCCTTTATGGCCGTTTTCATGAGGTATTGCCCATAGTTTTGGGGTTCTAGGGCGACTTACAACGATAGTAAGACCCGATACATGTTTGAAAGATATGACCAAAAACTCGTCGTTTTGTATTTTATGGCCGTTTTCATGAGCTATTGCCCACCATTTTGGGGTTCTAAGACAATTTACAACGAAAGTAAGATCCGATACATGTTTAAGAGATATGACTAAAAAATCGTCGTATTCGCGTTTTATGGCCCTTTTCATGAGCTATTGCCCACAGTTTTGGAGTTCTAGGGTGTTTTACAACGACAGTAAGACCCGATACATGTTTGAGAGATATGACAAAAAAAACTAGTCGTTTTCACGTTGTAGGCCGTTTTCAAGAGCTATTGCCTATAGTTTTGGAGTTCGAGGGCGATTTACAATGACCATAAGACCGGATACATGTTTGAAAGATATGACCAAAAGTACGTTGTTTTCGCATTTTATGGCCGTTTTAATGAGCTATTGCCCACGGTTTTGGGGTTCTAGGGTGATGTATAATGACAGTAAGACCCGATACATGTTTGAGATATATGACAAAAAACTCGTCGTATTCGCGCTTTATTGCTGTTTTCATGAGCTATTGCCCACAGCTTTGGGGTTCTAGGGTGATTTACAACGACAGTAAGACCCGATACAAGTTTGAGAGATATTACCAAAATCTCATCATTTTCGTGTTTTATGTCCATTTTCATGAGGTATTGCTCATAGTTTTGGGGTTCTAGAGCGATTTACAACGACAGCCAGACCGATACATATTTGAGAGATATGACCAAAAACTCGTCGTATTCGCGTTTTATGGCCGTTTTCATGAGCTATTGCCCACGGGTTTGGGGTTCTAGGGCGATTTACACCGTAAAATCCGATACATGTTTGAGAGATATGACCAAAAACATGTCGTATTCGTGTTTTATGGCCGTTTTCATGAGCTATTGCTCACGGTTTTGGGGTTCTAGGGCGATTTACAATGATTGTAAGACCGATACAAGCTTGAGAGATATGACCAAAAGCTGGTCGTTTTCCTGTCTCATGGCCGTTTTCATGAGCTATTACCCATAGTTTTGGGGTTCTAGGGCGATTTACAATGACCGTAAGACTCAATACATGTTTGAGATATATGACCAAAAACTCGTAGTATTCGCGCCCTATGGCTGTTTTCATGAGCTATTGCCCATAGTTTTGGGGTTCTAGGGCGATTTACAATGATAGTAAGACCCGATACATGTTTGAAAGATATGACCAAAAACTCGTTGTTTTATGTTTTATGGTCGTTTTCATGAGCTATTGCCCACAGTTTTGGGGTTCTACGACAATTTACAAGGAAAGTAAGACCCGTACATGTTTAAGAGATATGACTAAAAACTCGTCGTGTTAGCGTTTTATGGCTGTTTTCATGACCTATTGCCCACAATTTTGGGGTTCTAGGGCGATTTACAACGACAGTAAGACCCGATACATGTTTGAGAGATATGACAAAAAAACTCGTCGTTTTCGCGTTTTAGGCCCTTTTTAAGAGCTATTGCCTATAGTTTTGGAGTTCCAGGGCTATTTATAATGACCTTAAGACCCTATACAAGTTTGAGAGATATGACCAAAAGTACGTCATTTTCGAGTTTTATGGCCGTTTTAATGATCGGTTGCCCACTATTTCAGGGTTCTAGGGCGATGTATAATGACAGTAAGACCCGATACATGGTTGAGATATATGACAAAAAAATCGTCATATTCGCGCTTTATTATTGTTTTCATGAGCTATTGCCCACAGTTTTCGGGTTCTAGGGCGATTTACAATTACAGTAAGACCTGATACAAGTTTGAGAGATATGACCAAAAGCTCGTCGTTTCCGTGTTTTATGTCCGTTTTCATGAGGTATTGCTCCCAATTTTGGTGTTCTAGGGCGATTTACAACGACACTCAGACCGATACATATTTGAGAGATATGACCAAAAACTCGTCGTATTCGCGTTTTATGGCCGTTTTCATGAGCTATGGCCCACGGGTTAGGGGTTGTAGGGCGATTTAAAACGACCGTAAGACCCGATATGTGTTTGAGAGATATGACCAAAAAATTGTCGTATTCGTGTTTTATTGCCGTTTTCATGAGCTATTGCTCACGGTTTTGGGGTTCTAGGGCGATTTATAATGACTGTAAGACCCGATACAAGTTTGAGAGATATGACCAAAAACTCGTCGTTTTCCTATCTTATGGCCATTTTCATGAGCTATTACCCACAGTTTTGGGGTTCCAGGGCGATTTACAATGACCGTAAGACTCGATACATGTTTGAGATATATGACCAAAAACTCGTAGTATTCGCGCTTTATGGCCGTTTTCATGAGCTATTGCCCATAGTTTTGGGGTTCTAGGGCGATTTACGACGATAGTAAGTTTCGATACATGTTTAAAAGATATGACCAAAAACTCGTCGTTTTGTGTTTTATGGCTGTTTTCATGAGCTATTGCCCATAGTTTTGGGGTTCTCTGACAATTTACAATGACAGTAAGACCCGATACATGTTTGAGAGATATGACCAAAAACTCGTCGTATTCGCGTTTTATGGCCGTTTTCATGAGCTATTGCCCTTAGTTTTGGGGTCCTAGGGCGATTTACAACGACAGTAAGACCCAATACATGTTTGAGAGATATGACCAAAAACTCATCGTATTTGCGTTTTATGGGAGTTTTCATGTGCTATTACCCACAGTTTTGGGGTTCCAATGCGATTTATAATGACCCTAAGACCCGATACAAGTTTGCGAGATATGACCAAAAACTCGTCGTTTTCTTGTTTTATGGCCGTTTTCATGAGCTATTACCCATAGATTTGTGGTTCGAGGGCGATTTACAATGATTGTAATACCTGAAACAAGTTTGAGAGATATGACCAAAAGCACGTCGTTTTGTTTTATGACCGTTTTCATGAGCTATCGCCCACAGTTTTTGGGTTCTAGGGCGATTTACAATGACAGTAAGTACCTATACATGTTTGAGAGATGACCAAAACCTCGTCCTCTTCGCGTTTTATGGCCGTTTTCATGAGCTATTACTGACGGTTTTGAAGTGCTAGGTCGATTTACAACGACGGAAAGACACGGTACATATTTGAGAGATATGGCCAAAAACTCATCGTATCTGCGCTTTACGGCTGTTTTCGTGAGCTATTATCCATATTTTTGGGGTTCCAGGGCGATTTACAACGACAGTAACACCCGATACATGTCTGAGAGATATGACCAAAAACTCGCCGTATTCGTGCTTTATGGCCGTTTTCATGAGCTATTGCCCATAGTTTTGGGGTTCTATGGCGATTTACAATAACCGTAAGAGCTGGTACATGTTTGAGAGATATGACCAAAAACTTGTGGTATGCACATTTTATGGCCGTTTTCATTAGCTATTGCCCATAGCTTTGGAGTTCTATGGTGATTTACAATGATCATAAGAGCCTGTACATGTTTGAGAGATATGACGAAAAACTCGTCGTTTTGTGGTTCTAGGGTGATTTGCATGGCCCATAGGACCCAATACATTTTGAGAGATATGACCAAAAGCACGTCCTATTCACACTTTATGGTCGTTTTCTTGAGCTATTCCCCACATTTTTGGGGATCCAGGGCGATTTACAATAACAGTAAGACCCGATACATGGTTGAGAGATTTGACCAAAAACTCGTCGTTTTCGCGTTTTACGGCTATTTTCATGTGCCCACGGTTTTGGGGTTCTAGGGCAATTTACAATGATAGTAAGACCCGATACATGTTTGAGATATATGACCAAAAACTCGTAGTATACGCGCTTTATGGCCGTTTTCATGAGCTATTGCCCACAGTTTTGGTATTCTAGGGTGATTTACAATAATAGTAAGACCCGATACATGTTTGAAAGATATGACCAAAAACTCGTCGTTTTGTGTTTTATGGCCGTTTTCATGAGCTATTGCCCACAGTTTTGGGGTTCTATGACAATTTACAACGACAGTAAGAACCGATACATGTTTAAGAGATATGACCAAAAACTCGTCGTATACGTGCTTTATGGCCGTTTTCATGAGCTATTGCCCACAGTCTTGGGGTTCTAGGGCGATTTACAACAACAGTAAGACCTGATACATGTTTGAGAGATATGACAAAAAAACTCGTCGATTTCGCGTTTTAGGCCGTTTTCAAGAGCTATTGCCTATAGTTTTGGAGTTCCAGGGCGATTTACAATGACCGAAGACCCTATACATGTTTGAGAGATATGACCAAAAGTACGTCATTTTCACGTTTTATGGCCGTTTTAATGAGCTATTGCCCACGGTTTTGGGGTTCTAGGGCGATGTACAATGACAGTAAGACCGATACATGTTTGAGATATATGACAAAAAACTCATCGTATTCGCGCTTTACTGCTGTTTTGATGAGATATTGCCCACAGTTTTGGGGTTCTACGGCGATTTACAACGACAGTAAGACCCGATACAAGTTTGAGAGATATGACCAAAAACTCGTCGTTTTCGTGTTTTATGTCTGTTTTCATGAGGTATTGCTCAAAGTTTTGGGGTTCTAGGGCGATTTCCAACCACAGTAAGACCGATAATAACTTGAGCGATATGACCAAAAACTCATCGTATTCGCGTTTTATGGCCGTTTTCATGAGCTATTGTCCACGGATTTGGGGTTCTAAGGCGATTTACGACGACCGTAAGACCCGATACATGTTTGAGCTATTGCCCATAGTTTCGGAGTTCTATGGTGATTTACAATGATCGTAAGAGCCTGTACATGTTTGAGAGATATGACGAAAAACTCTTCGCTTTGGGGTTTGATGCCTCAGTGTTGATGTAGAGCTCGTTGGGGAACCCCAAAAGGAAGGTATGATGATCACAATAGCAAGTTTCCCTCAGTTATGAAACCAAGGTTTAATCGAACCAGTAGGAGCAAGGAAACACCCCAAAGGTGTTGCTAGCTGAGCCTTGGCAGGGCGCACTACCGGTGCTAGTAGCAACGTGGAGACCTGCACAACACAACTACAGAACTTTGTCCCGAACTTGCGATGAGGTTGTCAATCTCACCGGTTTTGCTGAAAAAAAAGGATTAAACGTATTGAATGGAAGGAAGTAATAGTTTGAAGAAAGTAAACACAAAGTAGTAAAAAGTTTTTAGATTGTACGTAAAAGAAAGGATCGAGATCCATAGTTCACTAGAGGTGGCTCTCCTTAAGAAAGATAACATGCTGGGTGAACAAATTACAGCGGGGCAATTGACAAACATCGAGAAAGCAATACATGCATATACTAATCATCTTGACTCCTTTGGAACTTGATTGGGCATTACAACATTATACATAGACCGCCATCCAACTGCATCTATGACTAATAATCCACCTTCAGGTTATCATCCGAAGCCCCTCAAGTATTAAGTTACAAGCAACAGATTATTGCTTTACGAATTGCGTGTAAAGTAAACAATATGATTGTTCTATGAACAAAGGATTGTTGTTTTCTCCCTAGTAGCAACAACACATCTAGTACCTTAGAGATTTCTGTCACTTCCCCAGATTACCAGAGGCATGAACCCACTATCGAGCATAAATACTAACTCTTAGAGTTGCTAGCATCTACTTGGCCAAGATAGCTACTAACAACGGAAAGCATGCAAGATCACAAATAACGAAGACATGATAGAATCATTAATCAATCTGAAATAGCATCTCAATATCCATCGGATCCCCGCAAACACAACATGCAGAATTACAAATAGATGATCTTGATCATGAACGGAGCTCACAAGATCTAGACATGAAAGCACAAAGGAGGAGAACCGGCCATCTAGTTACTACATGGACCCGTAGTCCAAAGATGAACTACTCACGCATCACACCGAGGGCTTGCATGGTGATGAAGAAGGCCTCCAGGGTGAATTCCTCTCTCCGGCAGGGTGCCGGGAAGAGCTTCAGACCCCTCCCGACCTAGGAATGGATATGATGGTGGCTATAGACACTTTCATGGATTTTTGATCGGGTACTTAGGGTTTTTGTCCCGAGGGAAATATATAGGCAGAAGGAGTGGCTGAGTGGGTGCTGGGGTCGGCCAGACCACCCCCTAGCATGGACCAGGCCTGGCCGCGAGGCCAGGTGGTATGGCCAGCCCCCCGCCCTTTTCTGTCTCGTATTCTAGCATCTGCTGACTTCCGGAAAAATAGGCACTTTGGCTTTTGTCCCGTCCAATTCCGAGAATATTCATTTTCTGACTTTCCTAGAACCAAAAATAGCAGAAAACAGGTAGCTAGCACTGTGGCTCTTGTTAATAGGTTAGTCCAAGAAATCATATGAAAAGTACTCCAAAGTGTGGACAAAACACAAGAAAGTGGATAAAACCAAACATGGAACATCAAAAATTATAGATACATTTGCAATGTACCAACATCCCCAAGCTTAACTCCTGCTCGTCCTCGAGTAGCTAAGTGATAAAAAGAAAGAATAATTTTTGAGGTGACATGCACCATCAAAGACTTGATCAGAGTATTTGTAAAACATTCAAAGCTAGGATCATAATACTTCCATCATAGCATGAAAGACAAAGTTCTAGCAATAAGACAAAGAAACTATGATGCAACATGAAAAGGCACAAACAAAAGATTCATGAATAACAATGCTTTGCAAGACATTTGTTTGTTTCACATAAAGAAAACATAGCATAATAGTATTCAGCTTGTCCCTCATAGAGTAGCAAATATAAATGCATAGGACACCTTCAAAGTTCATAAGAGTGACTAGATACAAATAGTTTAAAGCAAGCAATATCAAGTTATGCATCAATCAACTAGTCTTGGGACAATGCACATAGAACTAAGAATGGCCACTATGCTCTCAAAGTAGGTGCATAAAGGTAGAAGGTGGAGACTCAATATAATGGTGGAAGAAAGGCCTTCATAGAAGGAAGTAGGGATTCAAGTCTCATAAAGAGCTTCCAAAAATTATGGTACTTATAGCTTTCAGCTCTCATTGCCCCTATCATAAGCATCTTGAAGTGATTAAGGTTAAAGTGAACAAACTATGGTGTACATGCTTGACGAAGTATAAGTTAGAAATCTCATGTCCCTTGAATACGAGGGTCGCTCCTCACACTACTCAAGTTTAGTCATCGGTAAGTTCTTGTCATCGTAAGTACATGTGTATCATAGAGAACCACCAACGGGGTACCCCTTGCCCGATGATACGGAAGAATCCACATATCAAAATGACAAGGCAAGCAGACAACGAGCATCTCAGCAATCTTCTTATTTACCATGAGAATATGGTGCTTTTTCTCTCTTTCCTCGTTTCATAATCTCTTTTTTTCTCTTTTCTCTTTTTTCTCAATATAGGACTCTTTTTTTATAAGAAGAATTCTTCATAGACAGCTCATTATGGTTACGCTGCAGGTTTCCACCATGTCAGCATGGTTTAGACCAGCGGCCCAGGCGTTTCTCTAACACATATACATAACTCCATGGACTTACAAGCTCCCCTTTCATTTCACACCGACGACATCCATATACAAAAGAGAATGATATCAACTAGGTACAAGTACCAAGTGCAATGTTGCAAGCGTTCCCCATGAAACATGGTTTTGCTAATTCCCAACAAATAAGTGCAAGCATATACAACATAGACGACACAATGGTTCAAGTTTATTAAGGGCAAGAAAAGTAAAGTGTGCCATCAAGTTCGTGAGAGCTTTAATCACTAGTTTTCTCATAACAAGTTTAATTTGGAAGGTAAACAAAAGCATGAATATACTTGGAATAGCATAAGCTAGTAGGTAGGTATGGTGGATTCTTTGGAATAACTTGGTTTAGGGAGTTGGATGCATGAGTGGAACTCATACTTGGTTGTGGAGGCTAGCAAAAGACTGGGAGCGACAAACTAAGAGAGCAATAATGGCCATAATCATGCAGCACGATAAAACATCATTGAACAAAGCATAAAGTGATACTATAAGTTGAAAACTAAAGGATGATAAAGGCTATGGTGACTTGAGATAGTCATAACATGGTGTGAGCATGTGCCAAGTCAACCCAAATAAAGCATCAAAGGAGAATACCACTATACTTTGCTTTAATATGCTAAAAAACGCATGATTCATACAAGGCACATTACGCAATCGCAATTGTTTATAACAAGTCATGCTACAGCAAAGAATACTAAGCATAAAGCCAAAACAATATCAAGCATGGCATCACAGAGCATAGGCCACAGTCAAAAACGAGCTCTTTTTACCACATAAGCATAAACTTTCCTACTCTTTTCCAAACCAAACCAAACTATTTGCAAATCAATGTATGAAAGAGGGGGTCCAACCAATTTATTCAGAAAACTAAGCAAAAAAAGCAAAAGTAAACCAAAACAAAAACGAAAAAGAAGACGCTCCAAGAACAACACAACTATGCATGAAACAATAAAAATGAAGCGTTTGGAAGAAACCTGGAATTTTTATTGATGAAGAAGGGGATGCCTTGGGCATCCCCAAGCTTTGACACTTGTACTTCTTGCATATTTCTTGGGGTGACACGCGTGGCATCCCCAAGCTTGAGCTTTAGTCCATCCTTCATCTCATTACTCATTCCTTCCATACACTTGAAATTTTTCCTTCATACAAAACTTCACACAATCTTTATTAGCAACATTAGTGCACTCAAGATAATAAGTATTAAGGTTCAGCTACAACACCAATAAACTTCCATTAGAACACTAGCTACTGAAGCACTTCCCTCAAAAAGCTCAATTCCCCAAAAGAACTCAAAAAGGAATCAACAAGAAGCAAATGCAGAAAATGGCAGAAATTTGTCAAAACAGACCAGCAGGTAAATACGAATTTTTTCGAAGTCCTTCTGTTGCTCAAATCAAAAAGTGTTGAACTAACGAAAGTTAGATAACAACCTGGGGAAGAAGCAAAAAACTGCACGCCTCAAAAATATGTTCAGAGATTTTACAGGAATTTGTACGGTGAAGCGCAGAAATCTGTTTCGGGACAGCAACTTTCCCAATCATTACTTCTCTCTCATTAGAGGTTACTCTTGGCACAAAAAGCAAATAAAAAGGATAAGGAGCGGTTATTACTGAAGTAATAACTTCCAAGACTCATCTAAAACTTTTTGGTTATCTCCCAATTAGTACTTTTCTTTAACGCCTTTAAGTTAGGCATAAGAAGCAAGAAAAAGAATCAAGTGTTCTCAAATGAAGAAGCATTAAGGCCAAATTTCTTGCCCTTACCTCTCTTACTTTTATTCTTAACCTTGGGGAAAATATGATTGTTTGGTGGAGAAGAAAGGTGCATGGTCCCCTTTCCCACATCTATTATTGCTCCAAGGAGTTCTAATAGGGACCTTCCAAGTGTAATTTGTCCTTTTCCTGGACATTCAATGACAAGATAATCAGTAGAAATCATTTTCCCAAGGATCTTTGTAAACACTCCTTCAGCTATTCCAATAGGTAATATGGTAGCATTATAGCAAGAGATATTTCTTTTCCTCCTTCAGTAAGCCCCCAAAGATTCATAAATATCTTTGGGCATAAGACAAAATTCAGACATGATATCACAGCGAGCTTGAAAAGTTTCAGTATTTATATCTATCTTTACTGTGGGGAGCCACTTTGATGGTTCAGAATTTATTGGAACATAATTATGATGCTCCCTCAGCGTATTATATCAATCTTTTAAGCTAGTAGTGCTAGTCTCAAGAGTGTTTAGTCTAGCAAATATTCTTGCGAAAGAAATATCAGTTTGACTAGGCAAGTTGTAAGTGAGGATCAATTTCTTTATAGCATTAATAGCATCATCCTCATTACATTGGAGGAAATCTCCTCCCACAACAACATCTAAAGCAAGCTTCTTAATCATAGCACTACTAAGGAACAAGCTTTGAGCCATTTTAGGCTCAATTTTTTCATGTAGATCAGAGATTCTAGACCAAGCTTCCTTAAAACTTTCCTCAATTCCTTGTTTAAGAGTGAAAATCATTTCCATGGGTGACATAGTGATTGGAGCAAGGCTAGACATAATGGCAACTTAAGATAGGAACTAATTTTTTTGTGTTTTTTTAAATAAGAAAGCAAACTAGTAAAACTAATTCTTTTTGTGTTTTTGATAAAGAAACAAGCAAACAAAGCAAAAGAAACTAAGCAAAACAAACATAAAAAAGTAAAGAGATTGGTTATGAGGGACTCCCCTTGTTGAGATGTCCTTGACTCCCCGGCAACGGCGCCAGAAAAATGCTTGATGGCTCGGTGTTGATGTAGAGCTCGTTGGGGAACCCCAAAAGGAAGGTATGATGAGCATAGCAGCAAGTTTCCTTCAGTTATGAAACCAAGGTTTAATCGAACCAGTAGGAGCAAGGAAACACCCCAAAGGTGTTGCTAGCTGAGCCTTGGTAGGGCGCACTACCGGTGCTAGTAGCAACGTGGAGACCTACACAACACAACCATAGAACTTTCTCCCCAACTTGCGATGAGGTTGTCAATCTCACCGGTTTTGCTGAAAACAAAGGATTAAACGTATCGAATGGAAGGAAGTAATAGTTTGCAGAAAGTAAACACAAAGCAGTAAACAGTTTGTAGATTGTATGTAAAAGAAAGGACCGAGATCCCTAGTTCACTAGAGGTGGCTCTCCTTAAGATAGATAACATGCTGGGTGAACAAATTACAGTGGGGCAATTGACAAACATCGAGAAAGCAACACATGCATATACTAATCATCTTGACTCCTTTGGAACTTGATTGGGCATTACAACATTATATATGGACCGCAATCCAACTGCATCTATGACGAATAATCCACCTTCAGGTTATCATCGGAACCCCCTCCAATATTAAGTTGCAAGCAACAGATTATTGCTTTACGAATTGCGTGTAAAGTAAAAATATGATTGTTCTATGAACAAAGGATTGTTATTTTCTCCTTAGTAGAAACAGCACATCTAGTACCTTAGAGATTTCTGTCACTTCCCCAGATTACTAGAGGCATGAACCCACTATCGAGCATAAATACAAACTCTTGGAGTTGCTAGCATCGACTTGGCCAAGATAGATACTAACAACGGAAAGCATGCAAGATCACAAATAATGAAGACATGATAGAATCATTAATCAATCTGAAATAGCATCTCAATATCCATCGGATCCCTGAAAACACAACATGCAGAATTACAAATAGATGATCTTGATCATGAACGGAGCACACAAGATCTAGACATGAAAGCACAAAGGAGGAGAACCAGCCATCTAGCTACTACATGGGCCCGTAGTCCAAAGATGAACTACTCACACATCAAACTAGAGGCTTGCATGCTGATGAAGAAGGCCTCCAGGGTGAATTCTCCTCTCCGGCAGGGTGCCGGGAAGAGCTTCAGATCCCTCCTGATCTAGGGATGGAGATGACGGCGTCTACAGACACTTTCGTGGATTTTTGATCGGGTACTTAGGGTTTTCGTCCCGAGGGCAATATATAGGCGGAAGGAGAGGCCGAGGGCGTGCTGGGGTCGGCCAGACCACCCCCTGATACATTGCAAATGTATCCATAATTTTTTATGTTCCATGTTTGGTTTTATCTACTTTCTTATGTTTTGTCCACACTTTGGAGTACTTTTCATATGATTTCTTGGACTAACCTATTAACAAGAGCCACAGTGCCAATTGCCTATTTTCTGCTGTTTTTGGTTCCAGAAAGTCAGAAAATGAATATTCTCGGAATTCGACTGGACAAAAGCCAAAGTTGTTATTTTCCCGGAAGACTCACGGAGCCAGAAGGAGAGTCGGAGAGAGGCCACAGGGTGGCCACACCCTCCCTTGGCGCGGGCAACCCTAGGCCGCGCCAGGGCATGGTGTGGGCCCCTGGCCGGCCACCGACCTTGCCTCTGTCGCCTACATATATCTCCCGAGGCAAAAACCCTAAATAGTCAAACCTCCACCCACGAATTTGCATCCACCAAAGCCACGTTTTTGCATCCCCCATGGATCCCATCTCCATGGGGAAGGGCTCCCAAGAAGCCATGAAGGAAGGGTGCTAAGGGGCAGTGCTCCCCTGTGATACTGGCGGCAGGGAAGGAGTCCTCCGCGCCGCCGCCGGCACCGTCGCTGCCGCCTCTTCACCATCTTCACCGCCATCTCCATCACCGTTGCTGACTGCCATGATGAGGAGGGAGTAGTTCTCTCTCTAGGCTAAGGGTTCTACTGGTAGCTATGTGTTCATCTCTCTCTATGCATGATCATATTGTGATCATGAGCTTTGTAATCAAGTAGATCTACCTTGCTACTCAAGTGCTTTAATAGATCTCTGCTCTCCCCATGTGTGTGAAAGTGACAGCGTGCACACCATGGTGACACTTAGGCTAGAGGTTACAAATACTTGTTATGAGTTATATTTGGAGTTAGATGTCTTTATGAAATTGTGGTGTTTGTTTGAACCATCTAGTACTCAAGGTGACAGTGTGGTGTTTTCTAGATGGGAAAGATGAACTTTGAGGTGTGTTGTTATAGCCCTACCAGCGATTAGAGTGTCCAACCGGAGAGTAGTGTAGGCTAGAGATTACAAATACTTATTATGAGTTATATTTGGAGTTGGATGTTTCTACGAAATTATGGTGTTTGTTGGACCTATCTAGTGCTCAAGGTGACAGTGTGGGGTTTTCAAGATGGGAAAGACTTACTTTGAGGTGTGCTATTATAGCCCTACCATCGATTAGAGTGTTCAGACAGAGAGTAGTTAAGAGTAGTATCATAAAGAGAATATATTTATATGAGAGTGTTCACTACTGAAAGTATGATCCCTAGGCCTTGTTTCTAAGCATTGATACACCGTTTGCTACTAGATCTGTTACATGTTTGCTTGCTTCCATCTTTATTTCAGCTTGCCTTTAGTATTTTCCACGCCATCAAATTACTTTCTATCACCTTTACCACTTATAATTATCCATACCACTTGTATTTCACTATCTCTTCGCCGAACTAGTGCACCTATACACCTGACAAGTGTATTGGGTGTGTTGGGGACACAAGAGACTTCTTGTATCTTGATTGCAGGCTTGCTTGAGAGGGTATACCGTTGACCACTTCCTCCCTGAGTTCGATAAACCTTGGGTAATCCACCTAAGGGAAAACTTGTTGCTGTTCTACAAACCTCTACACTTGGAGGCCCAACAACTGTCTACAAGAATAGAAGTGCGTAGACATCACCCCCTGGCGTGGGCCAGGCCTGGCCGTGCGGCCATGTGGTGTGGTCGGCCCCCAGCCCTTCTCCGTCTCGTATTCTGGCATCTGATGACTTCCGGAAAAATAGGCACTTTGGCTATTGTCCCGTCCAATTCCGAGAATATTCATTTTCTGACTTTCCTAGAAACAAAAATAGCAGAAAATAGGCAGCTGGCACTATGGCTCTTGTTAATAGGTTAGTCCAAGAAATTATATGAAAAGTACTCCAAAGTGTGGACAAAACACAAGAAAGTGGATAAACCCAAGCATGGAACATCAAAAATTATAGATACATTTGCAATGTATCAGGGTTCTAGGGTGATTTGCATGGCCGTAGGACGCAATACATTTTGAGAGATTTGACCAAACGCACGTCCTGTTCACGCTTTATGGTCGTTTTCATGAGCAATTTCCCACAGTTTTGGGGATCCAGGGCGATTTACAATAAGAGTAAGACCCGGTACATGGTTGAGAGATTTGACCAAAAACTCGTCGTTTTCGCGTTTTATGGCTGTTTTCATGAGCTATTGCCCACAGTCTTGGGGTTCTAGGGCGATTTACAACGACAGGAAGACCCGATACATGTTTGAGATATATGACCAAAAACTTGTAATATACGTGCTTTATGGCCGTTTTCATGAGCTATTGCCCACAGTCTTGGGGTTCTAGGGCGATTTACAACAACAGTAAGACCTGATACATGTTTGAGAGATATGAGAAAAAAAACTCGTCGATTTCGCGTTTTAGGCCGTTTTCAAGAGCTATTCCCTATATTTTTGGAGTTCCAGGGCAATTTACAATGACCGTAAGACCCGATACATGTTTGAGAGATATGACCAAAATTAGGTCGTTTCCGCGTTTTCTGGCCGTTTTAATGAGCTATTGCCCACGGTTTGGGGGTTCTAGGGCACTGTACAATTACAATAAGACCCGATACATGTTTGAGATATATGACAAAAAACTCGTCGTATTCGCGCTTTACTGCTGTTTTCATGAGCTATTGCCCACCGTTTTAGGGTTCTAGGGCGATTTACAATGACAATAAGACCCGATACATGTTTGAGAGATATGACCAAAAACTCCTCGTTTTCGTGTTTTATGTCCGTTTTCATGAGGTATTGCTCACAGTTTTGGGGTTCTAGGGCGATTTACAACAACAGTAAGACCAATACATATTTGAGAGATATGACCAAACACTCGTCGTATTCGCGTTTTATGGACGTTTTCATGAGCTATTGCCCACGGGTTTGGGGTGCTAGGAAGATTTACAACGACCGTAAGACCTGATACATGTTTGAGAGATATGACCAAAAACTTGTCGTATTCGTGTTTTATGGCCGTTTTCATGAGCTATTGCTCATGGTTTTGGGGTTCAAGGGCGATTTACAATGACTGTAAGACCCGATACAAGTTTGAGAGATATAACCAAAAACTCATCGTTTTCCTGTCTCATGGCCGTTTTCATGAGCTATTACCCACAGTTTTGGGGTTCCAGGGCGATTTACACTGACCGTAAGACTCGGTGCATGTTTGAGATATATGACCAAAAACTCGTAGTATTCGCGCTTTATGGCCGTTTTCATGAGCTATTGCCCATAGTTTTGGGGTTCTGGGGCGATTTACAATAACCATAAGAGCCGGTACATGTTTGAGAGATATGACAAAACACTTTTGGTTTCCACATTTTATGGCCATTTTCATGAGCTATTGCCCATAGTTTTAGAGTTCTATGGTGATTTACAATGATCGTAAGAGCTTGTACATGTTTGAGAGATATGACAAAAAACTCGTCGTTTTGGGGTTCTAGGGCGATTTCCATGGCCCATAGGACCCAATACATTTTGACAGATATGACCAAAAGCACGTCATGTTCATGCTTTATGGCTGTTTTCATGAGCTATTGCCCACATTTTTGGGGTTCCAGGGCGATTTACAATAACACTAAGACCCGGTACATGGTTGAGATATTTGACCAAAAACTCGTCGTTTTCGCATTTTACGGCCATTTTCAAGAGCTATTGCCTACAGTTTTGGGGTTCGAGGGCGATTTACAATGCCCGTAAGACCCGATACAAGTTTGAGAGATATAACCAAAATCACGTCGTTTTCGTGGTTTATGGCCGTTTTCATGACTATTGCCCACTGTTTTGGGGTTCTAGGGCGATTTACAACGATAGTAAGACCCAATACATGTTTGAGATATATGACCAAAAACTCGTTTTTGTGTTTTATGGCTGTTTTGATGAGCTATTTCCCATAGTTTTGGGATTCTAGGGTGATTTACAACGATCGTAAGATCCGATAGATGGTTAGAGATATGACCAAAATCTCGTCTTTTCGCATTTTATAGCTGTTTTCATGAGCTATCGCTCATAGTTTTAGGGTTCCAAGCCGATTTGTGTGGCACATCAGACCTGATACATGACAAAAAACTCATACTTTTTATGCTCTATGGCCGTTTTCATGAGCTATTTCCCACCATGTTTGGGTTCTAGGGCGATTTACAAAGACCATAAGACCTGGTACATGGTTAAAGTATTTGACAAAGAACTCGTCTTTTTCTCGTTTTATGGGTGATATGTCCATTTTGCATCACTATTCTATATAATAATTTACTGTTAATCATTGATATATTTCATATTAAGAGGTGATACTTATGTTATTTCATCTATTTTTCCATTGTTGATGATTTTTGGAAGATGGACCACTGAAGCCAGGATTCTGACGGAAAAGGCACCATTTGGAGACAAAATTCGCGAAGATCAGAAAATACATGGAAAATCCTATTTTTCCAGGAGACGAAGGAAGCCAGAAGGGGAGCGGAGATGGCCCACAGGGGCCCACACCACCCCTGGTGCGGGCCACCCTAGGCCGCGCCACCAGGTGGTGTGGCCACCCTGACCCACCTCTAGCTCTGCTCTTTGGCGTAGATAATCCTCCCGAAACCCTAAGACTCGGGGAGCGACCCTAGAAAGGTTCCGCCGCCTCTGCGGGGCGGAAATTATAGAGAGAGAAAGAGCTCTCCGGCAGGCAGAAATCTGCCGAGGAAATTCCTTCTCGGAGAGGGGAGATCGTCGCCATCAACACCGTCATCAAGCTGGACTTCATCGGGATCATCATCATCATCTCCACCAACACCATCATCACCACTCCATACCGCTGTAACAATTGGGTTGAATCTTGCATAGTTCTTAGGGGAAACTTTCCCAGTGTTGATTACTTATTGTAGTTGATGCTATTGAGTAGAACCATTGAATTGTCGTTTATGTTTAGATTGTTACTTATCATTATTTCATCTCTGATCTTGATCCATATGATGTCTCGTGAGTAGTTCGTTTATTTCTTGAGGACATGAGAGAAGTCATGTTGTTAGTAGTGGAATTGTGTTGAGAAAGATTCAATGGTTTGATTATTTAAGTTGTGGTGTTCTTCTTCTAGTGGTGTCATGTGAACGTCGACTACATGATACTTGACCTTTAAGGGCCTAGGGGAATGCATTGTGTATTTGGCTACTAATCGTAGGGGTTGCCGGGGTGATAGAAACCTGAACCCCCGTTAGGAAACCTTTGCACAAGGGAGTGTAGGATCTCAAATTTAAAGTTGTGGTTAGGTTTCTATCTTAATTACTTTATTGTACTTGCGGATGCTTGCAAGGGGTATAATCACAAGTATGTATAAGTCCTAGGAAGGTCAGTACATTAGCATAGGTTCACCCACACAACACTTATTGAACTAAAGAAGATTAATCAACTATATGAAGAGAAAGCACTTGACGATTTTCCCATGTGTCCTTGAGAACGTTTGGTCATCTTAAGTAATACAAGCGACTTATCCTTTTCTAAAGAAAGGATTGGGCCACTTGCTGCATTTATTCTTATTGTCTTTTATTTACTCGCACTTTATTTATTTGCATTATCAAAAACCCCTAAAAATCCGTTTGCTAAGTATTTAGAGAGAATTCCTAATCCAAGACACTCGTCAACACATTCTGCTCCTCGTTGGGTTCGACACTCTTACTTAACGAAAATACTACGATACACCCCCTATACTTGTGGGTCATCAATGGACGTTATCATCAGCTATTTCCCATAGTTTCGGGTTCTATGGCGATTTACAAAGACCGTAAGACTCGATACAACTTTATGACCAAAAACTCGTCGTATTTGTGTTTTATGGCTATTTTCATGAGCTATTGCCCATAGTTTTGGGGGCTCCAGGGCGATTTACAATGACCGTAAGACCCGATACAAGTTTGTGAGATATGATCAAAACTTCGTCGTTTCTCTGTTTTATGGCTGTTCTCATGAGCTGTTGCCCACGGTTTTGGGCTCCTAGGGCGATTTACAATGATCATAAGACCTGATACATGTTTGAGAGATATGACCAAAAACTCATCGTTTTCGCGTTTTATGACCGTTTTCATGAGCTATTGCCCACCGTTTTGGGGTTCCAGGGCGATTTACAATGACAGTAAGACCCGATGCAAGTTTGAGAGATATGACAAAAAACTCGTCGTTTCCGCATTTGATGGATATTTTCATGAGCTATTACCCACAATTTTGGGGTTGCGGGATGATTTACAATGACCGTAAGACCCGATACATGTTTGATAGATATGACCAAAAACTCGTCGTTTCCGCATTTTATGGCCGTTTTCGTGAGGTATTGCCCATAGTTTGGGGGTTCTATGGAGATTTACAACGATCGTAAGAGCCGATACATGTTTGAGAGATATGACCAAAAACTCGTGATTTTCGCGTTTTATGACCGTTTTCATGGTTTCGAGGTTCCAGGGCAATTTAGGATGACAGTAATACCCGATAAAAGTTTGAGAGATATGACCAAAAACTCGTCGATTTCGTGTTTTATGGTCGTTTTCATTAGCTATTGTCTACAATTTTGGGGTTCTAGGGGCGATTTAAAATGATCGTAAAACCTGGTACATGGTTGAGAGATATGACCAAAACCTAGTTGTTTTCAAATTTTATGGCCGTTTTCATCACCTGTTTCTCACAGTTTTGGATTTCCATGGCGATTTACAATGACCGTAAGACCCGATACAAGTTTGAGAGATATGACCAAAAATTCGTCGTTTCCGCGTTTTATGGCCATTTTCATGAGCTATTGCCCACGGTTTTGGGCTTCTAGGGCAATTTACAATGATCATAAGACTCGATACATGTTTTAGAGATATGACCAAAAACTCGTCATTTTTGCGGTTTATGACAGTTTTCATGAGCTATTGCCCACCGTTCTTGGGTTCTAGGGCGATTTCCACTGACCGTAAGACCCGATACAAGTTTGAGAGATATGACAAAAAAAACCTCGTTGTTTCGACATTTCATGGCCATTTTCATGAGCTATTGCCCATAGGTTTGGGGTTGCAGGGTGATTTACAACGATCGTAACACCAATACATGTTTGAGAGATATGACCAAAAACTCGTCATTTTCGCGTTTTATGGTCGCTTTAATGAGCTATTTCGCATGGTTTCAGGGTTCCAGGGTGATATACAATTACCATAAGACTCGATAAAAGTTTGAGAGATATGACCAAAAACTTGTTGTTTTCGTGTTTTATGCCCGTTTTCATTAGCTATGCTCCACAATTTTGGGGTTCCAGGGGCAATTTACAATGACCGTAAGACTCGATACATGGCTGAGAGATATGACCAAAAGCTCATTGTTTTTGCATTTTATGGCCGTTTTCATGAGCTATTGCCAACAGTTTGGGGGTTCTAGGGAGATTTACAACGACCGTAGGACCCGATACAAGTTTGAGAGATCTGACCAAAAACTCGTCATTTTCGCGTTTTCTGGCCACTGCCATGAGCGATTACCCACAGTTTTTGGGTTACAGGGCGATTTACAATGACCATAAGATCTGATACCTGTTTGAGAGATACGACAAAAAAACTCATCGTTTTCGTGTTTTATAGCCGCTGTCATGAGCGATTGCCCACAGTTTTCGTGTTCTAGGGCGATTTACAACGACTGTAAGACCCTATACATGTTTGAGATATATGAGCAAAACCTCATCATTTTCGAGATTTATGGCCGTTTTCATTAGCGATTGCCCACAATTTTGGGGTTCTAGGGATGATTTACAAGGACCATAAGACCTGGTACATGGTTGAGAGATATGACCAAAAACTCATCGTTTTCATGTTTTATGGCTGTTTTCATAACATATTGCCCATAGTTTTACGGTTCTAGGGCGATTTACAATGACCGTAAGACCCACTACATGTTTGAGAGATATGACCAAAAGCTTGTCCTTTTCGTGCTTTATGGCCATTTTCATGAGCTATTGCCCACAGTTTTGGGGTTCCAGGGCGATTTACAACGACCGTAAGACCCGATACATGTTTGAGAGATATGACCAAAAACTCGTCGTATCTGCATTTTATGGCCGTTTTCATAAGCTATTGCGCATAGTTTCGGGGTTCTAAGGTGATTTGCATGGCCTGTAAGACCCGATACATGTTTAGGATATATGAACAAAAGCTCGTCATTTCATGCATTATGGCCCTTTTCATGAGCTATTGCCCACAGTTTTGGGGTTCTAGGAAGAATTACAATGACCATAGGACTCGATATATGTTTGAGAGATATGACTAAAAACTCGTCGTTTCCACATTTTATGGCCGTTTTCAATAGCTATTTGATGGCTGTGAAATACCACCTCTTTTAGCCATATAAAATGTGTCATTTATCTCTCATGTCATGTTTCTTCCAGCTATAGCTATGCCTTATATGCATGACTTCTAGTTCTCATTTTCTTTCATATGATCTTTGCACATTTAGTACGTTAGGTAGCATTTTATCACTTTCCTTGTATATGACATGTGTGTAGGGGTTGGTGAAGATTATGGATAAAAAGGAACAAAGAGAGCATAGTATGGAGAAGCTGGAGGGACTAGACTTGGCCATTTGAGAGGTTGGAAAAGTGAATTTTTTCAACTTGTCAAAATAAATATCCAGGACCATGGGATTTTATCCCTCGATGAGACGAACTCAACGAGCCCAAGAACACCCAAAATGGAGTTCGTATGAAGAAATGGCAACCAAAATACTAAAGGATCTACAAGTTCAAAGACCAACTATACGGCCGAAACTAAAAGTTCCCGCCATATACTTTGGCCGTATAGTTGGTAAAAAGGTCGCAAATGACGGGATTTCGCTCCGGAGAAGCTCCAGAACCTTCCCAAAGACATATGACGGTATTGGGGGAACCTTAGGGCACTCCAAGGCCTATATAAAGGACGGAGGACCCAAGAGAGAGCCACCAAACCATAGCCCTTTAGGGGCGGAGCCCTGCCGCCGCCGCCACCCATCTGATCTCTATGGTGGCGAAGCTCTGCCTCAACCACACCTCTGAGATGTGGATCTCCCTCAACACCATCACCATCAAGGCATCCAAGCAATAAGAAGAGGAGGAGAAGGAAGACATCACCACCACCACGCATCAATCTCCATCTACCTCTCTCTCTTGTGTTTAGTAATTGTAAGATTGAACATGGTTGTGACATATTTATATATTTATATATGTTTTTCTATTCATCCATGTGTGAGTGATTGATTCAATTCTATGTTGAGGTATGATCTAGTGCGCTAATTTAGAATTTATTGTGATCTAAGATGAGTTTATGTGATCCTTTGGTCCGGAAGTGCCTTTTGCTTTGCGGTGACGCGCGAGAATCATGCATAGTGCACACATAGTGACAGCCTAGTAATCGAATGGCGAACGTTTATTGGTCTAAGGAATATCTTATAGATCACACATAAATTTGCCCATCTAGTATTAGTGAGACCGAATCCTAGAAGCCCTCTCTCATTCTATTCAATCCTACAACTACAATCTCTTTAATTCGGTTCATATTCCTATTTACTTTTTGTCATAGTTTATTTTGTTCTTGTTAAAAGTTCTTTGTTATTAGATATTTTAAACCTCTCTCAATTATCGATGTTTAAGTAACTTAAAATAGCCTATTTCCAAAACACGATTTGGGTGCAAAACATGGCTGCATAGACAACGTGGCTGTGGAGTCGTGTTGTTTCCGTTCATCGATCTCCCATCGGGACAAACTGCTAAATATTTGCTGCTACAAGTACTAGAATAACCCTGTTGTTGGTGCAGAAATCTAGTCATCACTATTGCGCACAGTTTTGGGGTTCTAGGGCGATTTCGAATGTCTGTAAGACCCGATACAAGTTTGAGAGATATGACCAAAACTCGTCGTTCCGCGTTTTATGGCCGTTTTCATGAGCTATTTCCCACATTTTGGGGTTCTAGGGCGATTTACATCGATCGTAAGATCCGATAGATGTTTGAGAGATATGACCAAAAACTCGTCATTTCACATTTTATATCCGTTTTCATGAGCTATTGCCCATAGTTTTGGGGTTCCAAGGAGATTTGTGTGGCACATTAGACCTTATACATGATTGACATATAGGACTAAAATCGCATCCTTTTCATGCTCTATGGCTGTTTTCATGAGCCATTGCCCACAATGTTGGGTCCTAGGGAAATTTACAATGACCATAAGACTCCATATATGTTTGAGAGATTTGACCAAAAACTCGTAATTTTTTCGTTGCATGGTCGTTTTCATGAGCTATTGCCCATAGTTTTGGGGTTCTAGGGCGATTTACAATGACCGTAAGACCCACTACATATTTGAGAGATATGACCAAAAGCTTGTCCTTGTCGTGCTTTATGGCCGTTTTCATGAGCTATTGCCCACAGTTTTGGGGTTCCAGGGCGATTTACAACGATCGTAAGACCCGATACATGTTTGAGAGATATGACCAAAAACTCGTCGTATCTGCATTTTATGGCTGTTTTCATAAGCTATTGCGCATAGTTTCGGGGTTCTAAGGTGATTTGCATGGCCTGTAAGACCCGATACATGTTTAGGATATATGAACAAAAGCTCGTCCTTTTCATGCATTATGGCCCTTTTCATGAGCTATTGCCCACAGTTTTGGGGTTCTAGGAAGAATTACAACGACCATAGGACTCGATATATGTTTGAGAGATATGACTAAAAACTCGTCGTTTCCACATTTTATGGCCGTTTTCAATAGCTATTTGATGGCTGTGAAATACCACCTCTTTTAGCCATATAAAATGTGTCATTTATCTCTCATATCATGTTTCTTCCAGCTATAGCTATGCCTTATATGCATGACTTCTAGTTCTCATTTTCTTTCATATGATCTTTGCACATTTAGTAGCTTAGGTAGAATTTTATCACTTTCCTTGTATATGATATGTGTGTAGGGGTTGGTGAAGATTATGGATAAAAATGAACAAAGAGAGCATAGTATGGAGAAGCTGGAGGGACTAGACTTGGCCATTTGAGAGGTTGGAAAAGTGAATTTTTTCAACTTCTCAAAATAAATATCCAAGACCATGGGGTTTTATCCCTCGACGAGACGAACTCAACGAGCTCAAGAACACCCAAAATGGAGTTCGTATGAAGAAAGGGCAACCAAAATACTAAAGGATCTACAAGTTCAAAGACCAACTATACGGCCGAAACTAAAAGTTCCCGCCATATACTTTAGCCGTATAGTTGGTAAAAAGGTCACAAATGACGGGATTTCGCTCCGGAGAAGCTCCAGAACCTTCCCAAAGTCATATGACGGTATTGGGGGAACCTTAGGGCACTCCAAGGCCTATATAAAGGAGGGAGGACCCAAGAGAGAGCCACCAAACCATAGCCCTTTAGGGGCGGAGACCTGCCGCCGCCGCCACCCATCTGATCTCCATGGTGGCGAAGCTCTGCCTCAACCACACCTCTGAGATCTGGATCTCCCTCAACACCATCACCATCAAGGCATCCAAGCAATAAGAAGAGGAGGAGAAGGAAGACATCACCACCACCACGCATCAATCTCCATCTCCCTCTCTCTCTTGTGTTCAGTAATTGTAAGATTGAACACAGTTGTGACATCTTTATATATTTATAAATGTTTTTCTATTCATCCATGTGTGAGTGATTGATTCAATTCTAGGTTGAGGTATGATCTAGTGCGCTAATTTAGAATTTATTGTGATCTAAGATGAGTTTATGTGATCCTTTGGTCCGGAAGTTCCTTTTGCTTTGCAGTGACGCGCGAGAATCATGCATAGTGCACACATAGTGACAGCCCAGTAATCAAATGGGGAACGTTTATTTGTCCGAGGAATCTCTTATAGATCACACATATATTTTCCCATCTAGTATTAGTGAGACCAAATCCTAGAAGCCCTCTCTTATTCTATTCAATCCTACAACTACAATCTCTTTAATTCGGTTCATATTCCTATTTACTTTTTGTCATAGTTTATTTTGTTCTTGTTAAAAGTTCTTTGTTATTAGATATTTTAAACCTCTCTCAATTATCGATGTTCAAGTAACTTATAGAATAGCCTATTTCCAAAACACGATTTGGGTGCGAAACATGGCTGCATAGACAACGTGGATGTGGAATCGTGTTGTTTTCGTTCATCGGTGTCCCATCGGGACAAACTCCTAAATATTTGCTGCTACAAGTACTGGAATAACCCTGTTGTTGGTGCAGAAATCTAGTCATCAATATTGCGCACAGTTTTGGGGTTCTAGGGCGATTTCGAATGTCTGTAAGACCCGATACAAGTTTGAGAGATATGACCAAAACTCGTCGTTCCGTGTTTTATGGCCGTTTTCATGAGCTATTTCCCACATTTTGGGGTTCGAGGGCGATTTACATCGATCGTAAGATCCGATAAATGCTTGAGAGATATGACCAAAAACTCGTCATTTTCGCATTTTATATCCGTTTTCATGAGCTATTGCCCATAGTTTTGGGGTTCCAAGGAGATTTGCGTGGCACATTAGACCTGATACATGATTGAGATATATGACCAAAATCTCATCCTTTTCGTGCTCTATGGCTGTTTTCATGAGCTATTGCCCAAAGTGTTGGGTCCTAGGGCAATTTACAATGACCATAAGACTTGATATATGTTTGAGAGATTTGACCAAAAACTCGTAATTTTTGCGTTGCATGGCTGTTTTCATGAGCTATTGCCCATAGTTTTGGGGTTCTAGGGCGATTTACAATGACCGTAAGACCCACTACATGTTTGAGAGATATGACCAAAAGCTTGTCCTTTTCGTGCTTTATGGCCGTTTTCATGAGCTATTGCCCACATTTTTGGGGTTCTAGGGCGATTTACAATAACCGTAAGACTCGATACAAGTTTGAGAGATATGACCAAAAATTCGTCCTTTTCGCGTTTTATGGCCGTTTTCATGAGCTATTGCCCATAGTTTTGGGGTTCCTGGGCGATTTACAATGACCGTAAGACCCGATACAAGTTTGAGAGATATGACCAAAAACTCGGCGTTTCCGCGTTTTATGGCCATTTTCATGAGCTATTACCCATGATTTTGGGGTTCTTGGGCGATTTATAATGACCGTAAGACCTAGTACATGGTTGAGAGATATGTCCAAAACTCGTCGTTTCCGCGTTTTATGGCCGTTTTCAAGAGCTATTGCCCACAGATTTGGGATTCCAGGGTAATTTAGAACGACCGTAAGACCCGATACAAGTTTGACAGATATGACCAAAAACTCGTTCCCCCGCGTTTTATGGCTGTTTTGATGAGCTATTGCCTACAGTTTTGGGGTTCTAGGGCAATTTACAATGATCGTAAGACCTGATAGATGTTCGAAAGATAAGACCAAAAACTTGTCGTTTTCGCATTTTATGACCGTTTTCATGAGCTATTTCCCATAGTTTTGGTTGTTCCAAGGCGATTTGCATGGCACATCAGACCTGATACATGATTGAGATATCCGACCAAAAACTCATTCTTTCCGTGCTCTATGGCCGTTTTCATGAGCTATTGCCCACAGTGTTGGGGTTCTAGGGCGATTTACAATGACCGTAAGACCTGGTACATGGTTAAGAGATATGACAAAAAAACTCGCCTTTTCACGTTTTATGGCGGTTATCATCAGCTATTGCCAACAGTTTCGGGTTCTAGGGAGATTTACGAAGACCGTAAGACCCGATACAAGTTTGAGAGATATGACCAAAAACTTGTCGTTTTCGTATTTTATGGCCATTTTCATGAGCTATTGCCCACAGTTTTGGAGATCCAGGGCGATTTACATGGTCCTTCAAACCCGTTACATGCTTAAGAGATATGTCCAAAAACTCATCCATTTCGCACTTTATGGCCGTTTTCATGAGATATTTCCCACAGTTTTGGGGTTCCAGGACAATTTACTAACACCATAAGAATCGATATATGTTTGAGAGATATGACCAAAAACTTGTCATTTTCGCATTTCATGGCCATTTTCATGCGCTATTGCCCATAGTTTTGGGGTTCTAGGGAGATTTACAATGACCATAAGACCCGATACAAGTTTGAGAGATATGACCAAAAACTCGTCGTTTTCGCGTTTTATGCCCGTTTCATAGGCTATTGTCCGTAGTTTTGGGATTCCAGAGGCGATTTACAATGACCGTAATACCCGGTACATGGTTGAGAGATATGACCAAAAACTTGTTGTTTTCCGGTTTTATGGCCATTTTCATGAGCTATTGCCCATAGTTTTCGGGTTCCAAGGAGATTTACAACGACCGTATGACTCGATACAAGTTCAAGAGATATGACAAAAAAAACTCGTTGTTTTCATGTTTTATAGCCTTTTTATGAGCTGTTGCCCACAGTTTTGTTATTCTAGGGTGATTTGCATGGCCCGTCAGACCCGATACATGTGCGAGAGATATGACCAAAAACTCGTCGTTTTCGCATTTTATGGCCATTTTCATGAGCTCTTGCCCACAGTTTCGGGGTTTCAGGGCAATTTACAACGACCGTAAAACCCGATGTATGTTTGAGCGATATGACAAAAAAAATTGCCATTTCCGCGTTTTATGGCTTTTCTTCATGAGCTATTGCCCATAGTTTTGCGGTTCTAGGGCGATTTACAATGATCGTAAGACCTGATACATATTTGAGAGATATGACCAAACCTCATCGTTTCTACGCTTTATGGCCATTTTCATGAGCTATTGCACATAGTTTTGGGGTTCTAGGAAGATTTGCATGGCCCATCAGACCCGATACATGTTTGAGAGATATAACCAAAAACTCGTCGTTTTCACATTTTTTGGCCGTTGACATGAGCTATTGCGCATAGTTTCGGGATTCTAGGGCGATATGCATGGCCTATAAAACCTGATACATGTTTGATAGATATGATGACCAAACACTCGTCCTTGTCGCGATTTATGGCCGTTTTCATGAGCTATTGCCCACAGTTTTAGCATCCCAGGAAGAATTACAAAGACCATAGGACCCGATATATGTTTGAGAGATATGATCAAAAACTCATCGTTTTCGTGTTTTATGGCCATTTTCATGAGCAATTGCCCATAATTTTGGGGTTCTTGGGCAATTTATAATGACCGTAAGACATAGTACATGGTTGAGAGATATGACCAAAAATTCGTTGTTTCCGCGTTTTATGGACGTTTTCATGAGCTATTGTCCATAGTTTCTGGATTCCAGTGTAATTTAGAATGACCATATAAGACTCGATACAAGTTTGACAGATATGACCAAAAACTCCTTGTTCCGCGTTTTATGGCTGTTTTCCTGAGCTATTGCCTACAGTTTTAGTATTCTAGGTTGATTTACAATGATCATAAGATCCGATAGATGTTTGAGAGATATGACCAAAAACTTGTCGTTTTCGCATTGTATATCCGTTGTCATGAGCTATTGCCCATAGTTTGGGGTTCCAAGGCGATTTGTGTGGCACATCAGACCCGATACATGATTGAGATATATGACCAAAAACTCATCCTTTCGTGCTCTATGGCTGTTTTCATGAGCTATTGCCCACAGTGTTAAGATTCTAGGGTGATGAGTGCATATTTGCAACATGTTTTATATTATTATTTTGCATTGTAGATGTAGTATCTTTGTATTTTACGGAGTTCGTGGGCACATTTTATGTCTATTTTCACCAGGATCAAGACAGATGATAGATACAATGGACACAATCCTTGGAGCAGTTGTACTGAGAAAAGGAGTTAAAAACAAGGTAAATCACTTATTTGGGAAATATCAATAACACTAGAGGAAAACCCGAAGCAACAAAGGCATCCAGAGAGTTTAACAACCAACTATACGACTAGAATACTATTTCCGGCCATATAGTTGCGGTCATATAGTTGGCGCCGCCACTGCCTCATCAAATAGTTTCACCCCGTGCAACTGGATCGGAGAGACGACATACAGAACACCCATAAATCGCCGAAACCTCACTTCCGGAAGGCATATGGAGGAGGAATTTACCCAAGGGATCCATCTTCGCCCTACGCGGATCTAGGAGGCCAAGGCATCGATCTTCATCTTCATCAACCGCTGCACCACCATCATCTCTATCCATCCCATCTTCACCCCATCTAGATCTTGTTGTAATTTCTGTACGCGTTGTGGATTTATACAACAACTATTCATTTACAATTTATTCCATTACCATTGCCATGATGTTGATTGCCTCCATGTCTGAGTAGATCATTAGTTCTTGGGGAGATGGAGAAACCCTAGCATATGATTGAGATAAGATAGAGATTATTATGTTATACATCATTATATGTATGTGTTAATTGTCTTCAACTTGATGTTGGGAGTTGTGCACCTCCTTAATATTTGCCTCTTATGGAGACTCGATGAAGGGGATAACTTGTTGGTAGACGGAGGGATGATAGCACTTACTGTGACTATAAAGCTGTTGTCATTCTTTACATACTAACTTGGGGAATCAAGGAGAACTCATTAATCCATGTCCAAGCCACGGGAGAAATCCCTTAATAGCGGGATAATACGATTGATGTCGTTTATCTGTCAGTTGTGGTTATCAAGGATGATGTGAGTAGTGGTTGCTGCCTATTGGTCCATATATGGAGCTCCTCCCACATACATACATATCATGAGAATATTCGTTATAATAATCTTGATTGCTTAGTCTAAATTTCTAGTGGTGTATCCACCACTCCGTGAGAATGCCTTTTTCCCTATTGCAGTTCCAAGTTCTTTTACATACGCGATTCTTACTTTCTGCATTAAGTTTTACTTTACTTTAATTGCTTTGTTCAATCAAAACCCAAAAACAATTCTACTTTTCTTGCATCTGAAAGTTATTCCTTTAGTACTATGATTAGTTTTAATTAAAAGCATTTTAGTCTTTCGCATACTGCTCCCTGTGGGATCGATATCTTTATTTCGAAACTGGCTACAAACGATTTGTGCACTTGCAGTCATCAAGCTGTTTTCTGGCGCCGTTGCCGGGGAGCTTAGTGCTATAAGTCACTTTAGTTTATTTATTTACTTTCGTTGTAATAATATTTAATTTAAGTTGAAGGACCACAACAATGGCTACACTCAACATTTAATCCAGCTTGAGGTAGTAAGGAAAATGGGTTCTCCCATGGACGCTTTTATAATTGTCAAAAAAGCCATAAATCCGGATGGAATTGAGATCCACCTGTCATTATTTGAATTACTACACTCTAAGAAATTTGCAGTAACCAATGAAGAGAGTCCATATGGACACTTACAATTCTCGTAAGACATTCGCAGTTCCTTTATATTCGACGATTGTAATCTCGATATGATTAAAACCTAGTTGTTTAGACAAACTCTCTCTAATAATGTTTGCGATTGGTATAGATATTTTTGTGTAGAAGCACCAAGGACTTGGACGGAATTGACAACCAATTTCATATCAAAATATTACTCACAAAGCAAAGCTCACAAGATGAGAGGTATTATTATCAATTTTAAAAATAATCCTGATGAGTGTTTGTATGAAGGGTATCTAAGGTATAAGAGCTGTCTAGATAATTGCACCCATCATTGTTTTCCTGATTGGTTAATCACTCAAACTTTTTATGGGGGGCTTAATAAGGAAAATAGAATGAATTTAGACACCGCTTCTAATGGTAGTTTTATATCTTATGCCTATGATGAAGCTTGGAAATTAATAATGAAAATGAGGGAGGCAACGGAAAATCATGAAAATGAGGAGAACATTACAAATAGTTTCTCTGAATATGCTTGTGTTAATGATTTCCTTGCATATGAAAGGACTTGTGCAATGATTAAAACCCTTGGTATTGATTCTTACTCAGTACAGAAAATTATTGAGAATTATGCAGGGCATTTACAGGTACCTACAGAATGGGAACCCCATAAACCCCTCGAAGAAAAGAAGCATCCAAGAGCCCTAATGGAAGAGTTATCCTCTACATCTATTCAAGAGAATATCAAGAAAAAGCAAAAAGAGGAAGAACAAATAAAGATAAGATTAAAGAAACCTGAAAATAACCCCGAATCTACCAATATAAATAATGTTATATTGAAGGATCTTATGGAAGCACGAACAGTGGATAATGAAGTGGCTATGCTAGACTTCGAAACTTTAGAGTTCATCGAAGGTAAGGTACAAGGTAACAAAACTTCTAAACCTATGACTCCTATATATTGTGGAGAAACTTTCTTATACGGAATTTGTGAGACGATTTCGACTATAAATATTATGCATTCATCACTTTATGCGGAACTTCGCTACAATCTAAATAATCCAGATGTGGAACTAATGTCTACGCATGCTTTTATTCTTGTAGACAGTGTTGGGCCTCCAAGTGCAGAGGTTTGTAGAACAACAGCTACTTTCCCTTAAGTGGATCACCTAAGGTTTATCGAACTCAGGGAGGAAGTGGTTAAAGGTATCCCTCTCAAGCAACCCTGCAATCCAGATACAAGAAGTCACTTGTGTCCCCAGCACACCCAATACACTTTTCAGGTGTATAGGTGCACTAGTTCGGCGAAGAGATAGTGAAATACAAGTAATATGGATGATTATAAGTGGTAATTGCAATCTGAAATAAGAGTAGCAGCAAGCAAACATGTAAGAGGACTGATTGTAAACGGTGTTTCAATGCTTAGAAACAAGGCCTAGGTATCATACTTTCACTAGTGGACACTCTCATATAAATATCTTCTCTTCATTATGCTACCTTGAACTACTCTCCAGTTGGACGATGTACGGCTATAACAGCACACCTTAAAGTTTGCATTCCCCGTCTAGATAACCCCTCACTGTCAACTTGAGCGCTAGATCGTTCCAACAAACACCACAATCTCATAGAGACATCCAACTCAAATTATACTCATGATAAGTATTTCTGTAACCTTAGCCTGAGTGCCACACGGTGTGCGCACTGTCAACTTCACACCCGTGGGGATAAGCAGAGATTAATTAAGCACTTGATTAGTAGAATAGATCTACTAATTCAACCAGATTACAAAGCTCATGATCTCAATAAGATCACGCATAGAGAGATATGAACACATAGCTACCGGTAGAGCCCTTAGCCTCGAGAGAGAACTACTCCCTCCTCATCATGGGAGTCAGCAATGGTGATGGAGATGGCGGTGGAGTCGATGGAGATGGCTCCAGGGGCACTTCCCTGTCCTAGTAGGGTGCCGAAACAGAGAGTTCTGTCCCCCAAATCTCCTCTTCAGTGGCGGCGGCGCTGTGGAACTTTTCGTGGAATTCGGATCTGGTGTCTAGGGTTTTCATCTCGGGGGGAACATATAGGCGAAGGGGAAAGGTCGGTGGAGTCCTGAGGGCCCCACACCACCCGGTGGCGCGCTTGGGGGGCATGTGCCACCATAGGGTGTGGCCGCCCCGGTGCCCTCCTCCGTCTCTGCTTTGGAATCCGTCTTGTGTCGGGAAAAATAGGAAATTCAGCTTTTATTTCGTCCAATTCCGAGAATATTTATTTACTAGCTTTTCTGAAACCAAAAACAGCAGAAAATAGGCAACTGGCACTGTGGCATCTTGTCAATAGGTTAGTTCCAAAAAATGTATAAAAAATCCTCAAAGTGTAGACAAAACATAAGATAGTTGATACAAAACAATCATGGAGCATCCAAAATTATAGATATGTTTATGACGTATTAGGAACCGATAGACACTACTATTAAATTGTTTAATAGAACTAATATAAAACCGGAAGGGGTTATCAGAAACATCTATGTCTTTAGTGAGTCACTCATGTAACCCCTTGCTTTTCATATTGTTGACATGCCTCGAGATTCTTTTTGTCCTATTCTTTTAGGCAGGCCTTTTGTTTCCATAACCAAAGCTCGAGTTGATAATAAGAAGGAGACTATTTCACTAATGTTTTGATAAGATTAAATGGCATTCCACTTCGCCAAACTAAAGAAGAGGCCATATGAAGTGGAAGATATCAAGGAAGAGAAAACGATTGCCGAGTTGGCCGCAATTCATTTCAGTACTCCACAAGATGAATTAGAGAGGAGCCTAATTAATTAGGAGGAAGCACCGAACGATAAGGAGAGAGAAGACATGGATGATTACCTTGATTCAGTTCCGTAAGCACAAAATCCACGTGACTATGAAGAACTGGTAAGAAAAGGAGATGAAGAACCTCCGCCATTGAATTGAAACAACTTCCAGACGACATGAGGTATGAGTTTTTAGATAATGAAAATAATTGTCCTATTATTATTAGAAAAAAATCTATTAGAAAATGAAACAAATAAACTCATTTCAGTTTTGGTTAAGCATCATGAAGCCTTTGGATATACTCTAAGTGATATTAAAGGAATGGATCCATCTACTGTAACACATAAGATTACCATGCTTGATGATGCTGAACTTGTAGTTGATACACAAAGAATGCTTAATCCGAAAATGAAAGTAGTAAGAAAAGAGGTTATACGCTTATTAGATGCAGGCATAATATATCCTATTTCTGACAGTAAGTGGGTTAGCCTAGCTCATTTCATACCAAGACAAGGTGGTCTTGATGCTGCTATGAGTGAGGATGGTGAGCTAGTCCCTGGAAGACCTATTATTGGATATCGTATGTGCATTGATTTTAGGAAGCTAAACCGTGAGACAAAGAAAAATCATAAACCTATACCATTTATGGATAAAATTATAGAAAAACTTAGTAATAATTCTTATTTCTATTTTCTTGATGGTTATTCTAGATATTCTAAAACTGCCATACAACCGGAAGATCAAGAGAAAACAACTTTCACTTGCCCTTATGGCACATATGCTTATAGATTAATTATTTTTGGCTTATGTAATGCAGTAGCAACTTTTCAAGAATGTGTTTTAAAAATCTTTGATGATTTTGTTGAGAAGAATATGGAATTTCTAACAATGATTTTGTTGTTTGTGGAACAACCTTTGATAATTGCCTCTATAATCTAACCAAAGTTTGCAGAGATGGAGGCAAACAAATTTGGTATTGAATTAGAACAATGTCATTTTATGGAAAGAGAAGGTAAATTTTTTGAGCATAAGGTTTCCAAGAAGGGTATAGAAATAGATAAAACTAATATAAATGCTATAGAAAATCTTCCAATACCTCAGGACATAAAAAACATAAAAATGTTTCTGGGACATGCAGGTTTTTATAAGCGCTTTATAAAATATTTTTCTAAAATAGCTATGCCTCTCACCAACCTTTCCAAGAAAGAAACTCCATTCTACTTAGACCATAACTGCATTGTAGCTTTTGATAACCTTAAAAACAAATTAGTTTCAGCACCCATCCTGCAATCTCCAAAATGGGATGGACCTTTCGAAATCATGTGTGATGCTAGAGACTATGCTTTAGAGGCTGTGTTAGGACAGCGAGACAGAAAGAATTTAAATGTTATTTATTATGCTAGTAGACCTCTTAATAAGATTCAGAAAAAAATATGCTACTCTAGAAAAAGAGTTCCTACCTATAATTTTTGCTTGCGACAAATTTAGATCTTACATCATTAATTCTAAGGTAATAGTTTATACGGATCACCAAGCTTTGCGATAGATCCTTGTGAAAAAGGATGCAAAGCCTAGGTTAATTAAGAGGGTTCTATTACTACAAGAATATGATTTGCAAATAGTAGATAGAGGGGTAAGGATAATCCGGTAGCATATCATCTCTCTAGGGTGGAGGGAATAATTACTAACCCCATACCTATAAATGAGTCATTTCCGAGAGAATATTTAGCAAATGTTGAAATTGCCAATCCTTGGTATGCGGATTATGCTAACTATCTCGCAGTAAAATTTATACCTCCTGGTATGACAAGAAATGAAAGGATGAAATTCTTTAATGATCTTAAATAGTACTTTTGGGATGATCCAAATCTATAGTGTCATGGACCTGAAGGAATGATTCGGAAGTGTGTTCCTAACCATGAAATGAATGCAATTTTGCAAGCTTGTCATGAGATCCCATATGGAGGACATCATGCAGGCAAGTGAACTACATCAAAGGTACTTCAATCCAGATTGTATGGGCCCACCTTGCTCAAGGACGCACACAAGTTTGTAGAACACTGTGATGCTTGCCAAAGAAGAGGTAATATAGGTAGGAGACAAGAAATGGCAATGAATTATAGTCTTATAATCGAACCCTTTGTATGGGGAATGGATTACATGGGACCTTTTATAGAATCAAATGGTTACACTCATATTCTTGTTGCTATCGATTATGTTACTATATGGGTTGAAGCTATTCCAACAAGTCATGCAGATGCAGCTACCTCAGTGAAGATGATCAAGGATGGTATATTCCCTAGGTTTGGAGTTCCTAGATTTTTAATCACTGACGGTGGTACTCATTTTATGAGAGGAACTTTTAGGAAAATCCTTAGCAAATATGGAGTAACTCACTGTGTTGCTTCACCATATCATCCTCAAACAAGTGGTCAAGTGGAACTCTCCAATAGAGAGTTGAAGACCATACTCGAGAAGACGATGGAAAAATCAAGAAAAGATTGTTCATACAAGTTAAATGACACTCTATGGCCATACCGTACTGCGTTTAGAAATCCCATGGGTATGACACCATATAAGATGGTGTACGGTAAGGTAGGCCACTTACCTTTCGAATTGGAATACAAAGCTTTTTGGGCAATCAATAACCTAAACTATGATCTTAAAGCAGCAGGAGAAAAACGTTTATTAGATATTCATGCTTTAGATGAGTTTAGAAGTGAGGTTTATGAGAATGCTAGATTGTTTAAAGAAAAAGTGAAAAGAAGGCATGATAGAAAAATAGAAAATAAGACCTTTAAAAGCGGAGACAAAGTGTTGCTCTATAATTCTCGTCTTAAGTTGTTTCCAGGGAAGCTCGGATCGAAGTGGGAAGGCCCTTATATAGTTGAAGAAGCTTATTCATCGGGAGTAGTGAAGCTCCAAGGAAAGGCACCCTCTCTTTCATGGATGGTAAATGGACAACGCTTGAAGCATTATCGAGTAAAAGAAGACATAAGTGCAGTCACCATACAAGTGATCACCCTAGAAGAGGTGATTAAACAAAAATATACAAGGGGTGGCAACTACAAGAAGAATGGACTCAAGACGACATGAGCAACACTAAGGTCAAGCTATTGACCATAAAAGAGCGCTTCATGGGAGGCAACCCGTCCGAAGTAAAGGTTTGAGTAAGTTTTAAAAAATTTAATTAAGTTTTAATGAGCTTGTGTTAAATAAGGAATATTTGAAGCTCTTGCAAAGAAATAGGAAGATTGGTAATGCCAATATTGGTCGAAAATTTAAGCTATCATTTTTCTATCAAAACTTGATATTCCGTTAAGTTTCAGATTAATACAGAATCCACGGAGAAGTAGGAAAATTTTGGTGGATCCAGAGGATTTAACGACCAACTATACGGCGGGAATAAATTTTTGGGCCATATAATTGCGGTCGTATAGTTGATTCGACATCACCCCTTCCATCCATGAAAGGTACTGATAATTTAACGAGGAACTATACGGCAGGAATAAAATTATGTCCATATAGTTATGGTCGTATAGATATCGACCCATCTCCAAAAAAATTATTCGGAATACAGACGGTTTAACGACCAACTATATGGCGGGAATAAAAATTCCCACCCATATAGTTCCAGTCGTATATTTGATTCCACCGTAGAAGAAATTCTATAGTCGGTTCACAAGTATATGGCGGGACCTATACGGGCAGCACCCGTATAGTTGCTCGTTATGGACGGCGGTTAGGGTTTTTGACCTTCCCTTTTAAAGCTGATCGCATCTAACTTTTTGCATTAAGTTTTCGTAGAGCTACATCCACCAGCCTCGAAAAATATTCACCATCCCTATACAAAGCCCCTCTGAAAACATCCGTGCAGCAAAGCCATGAAGCCCTTCCATGTCAACAAGATTTGGAGGAAGAAAGAAGAGAAGCCTGTGAAGAGGATTGAAGGGGTAGAACCCAAAGGATCATCATCATCCAGCCTAGAGATCAAGCCTCTCCTAAACTGGGAGGACATGTTCCCGCCAAGGATGGAGATGATGAGGCAAGCTGAGCAGGGAAAGATCAAGGATGAGTATCTCCCTAATCCCTATCGCTACAACATAGGATCCTATTATAAACCTCCTCTTGGTTTGTCCCCTCTTAAACCTAAGAAGGTGCGCCAAGACGAGATTCATGATAAGATCTATGTGTTGGAAAAAATCTTCGAAGCCATGTGTTGAAACAAAATTGGGGAAGGGATTGACTCCTAATAAATGATGATCAAATACCTTGAGAAAAAGGTCAATGACATCGATGGTAGAGTTGGTTTCTTGATTAAAACTGTTTTTGAGTTGATAGATGAGAAGAAATTCCTCTAGAAGAAAATTTTGAAGCTTCAATATGACATGGTTAAGCTCAGCATCCGCTTTGCAAGCATAGTTAAAGATGGCAACACAAAAGAAGAGGGGAATACTCTTCCTACCCAGGAGGAGGAATAGGTACCAACATGGAGTTATTTGATCCCGCTTGGCTTGATTCCAAGCTTGGGGAGATCTGTAATACCTTGTAATCTATCTTATAAGTTTTATATTATTATTTTAGTTTTGCATTAGTTCGAGTTTAGAAATGAAGTTTGCATCATTTGAATTTCCTTAAGGAATAGTCGATCCTGTTTCTGAAATTCTGAGTTTATTATCATATATGGAGAATTATTGAGTTTGTGCTTGTATTATTGGATATATCAATAGCTTGAGTATAACTTTACTTACACTTAATGATAACAATAAGTCTTCCACATCATTGGTATTAATGGAACATATAAAGATAATTTAATGGATATGTTTTAAGTTCATGGTTTGATTTACAAAAGTAAAAATAATCTGATTAGTCAAGTTGAAAAAGATTGAACAAAGTAAAATTAAAAGTGCTATCAAAATAGAGTGAGGACAAGTCGAGGTAGAATCTTCAAGTCATAAAGATGCTTCATATACGATTTGAATTTGGTAACTGAGATCATTAAACTTTGGATTCCTGCATGAAGTGGAATGTATGGCTAGCTTCTTAGCACAGCACTTAAGCAAAAGTGTGAGCATATATCAAATAAAAAATAAAAAAAGAGAAAATAAGAAGAAAAAGAGCGAGTGCAAAGAGCAAATAGGCATACACCACTATATTGTAGTATGACAAAGAAGTGTTTTGAGATTTTGAATCCCAAGTGAATATGTTAATTCTAAAACACTTGGGACTACCTCGCTAACTCATTCAGTTGAACCGAATACTTTTACATCATGTTGAGATTCATCTTTTGTGAACTGTTGATCACTAAGGTGTGGAAGCCTTCTAATATTATTCGAATAGTCCAAGTAAGGTACTATTCATGAACTTATTCCTATGTATCATATATGATAAACACATGCTGCAACTGCCTCACTTATTTTCTCAACTCAGCTTCATGAATATGAGGATCACATCCATTAAGCTAAACTTTCTCAGGACGAGCAAGAGTCTAAGCTTGGGGAAGTTGATGAGTGCATATTTACATCATGTTTTATATTATTATTTTGCATTGTAGATGTAGGATATTGGTATTTTACAGCGTTCGCGGGCACATTTTATGTCTATTGTCTATTTTCACCAGGATCAGGACAAATGATGGATACAATGGACATAATCCTTGGAGCAGTTGTACTGAGGAGAAAAGGAGTCAAAAACAACATAAATCGCTTATTTGGGAAATATCAATAACACCAAAAGAAAACCCGAAGTGACAAAGGCATCCAGAGAGTTTAACAACCAACTATAAGACTGGAATACTTTTTCCGGCTGTATAGTTGTGGTCTTATAGTTGGTGCCACCACCTCCTCCTCAAATAGTTTCACCCCGTGCAACTAGATTGGAGAGACGACATGCAGAACACCCAGAAATCGCCGAAACCTCACCTCCGGAAGGCATCTTGAGGGGGAATTTTGAAGGAGATATGCCCTAGAGGCAAATAATAAATAGGTTTTTATTGTCATATCTCAATTAGTTTATGGTAGTTTCATATTGTACTATAACTGTGCCAAGTAGAAACATTGGTACATGTGTGGTATGAAACAACCAAGTCCCTAGTAGCCTCTATTAATACTAGTTCGTTGGTCATGAGGATGTTCTGGGTTTCAAGATCATGGGCATTTATGCCAATTGACAACGGAGTCATATCATTGGAGAATGGTGTGATAGACATTCCTCGAATGATTGCAACACGATCAAGTCATATAGTTCATTTTTGCAATAGCTATACCTAGACTCCTTTTCCTTAGACCGTGAGCTCATATTACTCACTGTTTCCTGAGGCTGCTTAGACTATATCAAGCGCCAAGGTGTACGTTGGGTATTCCGAAGGAACAGTAGATGACATGTGACTGCAAGATCGGGATTTGTTCACCCACATGACGGGTAAAGATACATAATGTTGTCTTGGTGAGATTACATCTATAAATGTTGCAACATGTGACTCAGTCACGGGGATGTAATATCACAGTAACAAGAAAACATAACTTGTTGTGAACGAGATTGAACAAGGTATGGGATACCAATGATCGGATCTCGGACAAGTTGTATCGAGAAACAAAAGGACAAGGATGCTACATTTAGCGCTTCAAACGACATTGTCATCAGGAATGCATAGGGGTCACATGGATATCCCTGGTCCCTTTGTTGATCATTGATACAGATCATGTCTAGAGCATTCCCGAGCCGTGAGAGGATACACTTAAGGGTATGATGAGAGCGATCATTCGTAAGAAGGAATCACAGTAGAGAAAGAGAGAAATCCAGAATCGTTCCACGGAGAGATCCAAAGTTGTTCGGAGAAAGAATAAAGGAAAAGATCGGAAAAGTGTTTTCGGATAAATGGGAATTTAAATATACATTTATTATATGTTAATTATGAATTAATATATTCTAAATAATATTAAAATTAAGATTTATAAAAGAAACTTTTATATTAGGCCAAATCCTTGGAGGGCAATAGCCTAGAAGAAAGGCTACAGAAAAAGAAAAAGGGAAAAATAGCCAGCCCCTTGGCGGCAGATAACTACCACCGCACAGGGCAGCATGCAGCTGGGCTGCGCTCGTGGGCGGGCGGCGGTTAAAGGCTGCCGCACGGGGGCGACGCACATCAGCGCGACGCGCGGCCAGCTCGACACGGCCCAGGGGAGCTTGCTGGGAGCCAGCACGCCTGCTGGGCCGCCTACCTCGCTCGGAGCAGGCCCACCCGGGTCCACCCGCCTAGCAGGCCCCATGCAGGGGGCAACTGGGCCACCGGGAGTCTTCTGGCCCACGCGGGCTGGAGCTCCTTGCCACCTGTGTTGCTGGCTGTTGGGCCGAATTCGGCTGGCCAACCCATCCGACTATTTTGGCTATTTTTCCTGGTTTTCCTTTGCCTATTAGTCCCACATGGCTAACCTAATGGGGAGGGCACACCCCCTCTGCCTATATAAAGGGGTGCCCATAGGTGGGAATAAACACACCAATATTTGGAGAAGTCCTTTGGTTGACTTCCTCCTTCCCTCTCCCTCTAGCCCTTGTGACCATGGCCCCAAGTTTGGGCTGTGCGAACAAGGCATACCTGCAGTACGCCGTTGCGCTGCAGGGGTTCCTAGCCGGATATCAACTTTCGCACTCTCGACGGGATCGGGGAGCCGGAGGTCTCATCGTGCACCGGATGTGTACGAAGACACGAGGCGCAACACTTCGGGCGCTTAAATGTCGTGAGCCGGAGCTGCTACACGATGAAGATGAAGAAGGAGCAAGGTGTGACCTTGAGGTCGGCTACGAGTATGACTACTTCAACCACGTTCCCCGTGGAACGTTAACCGCCTACGGTCTACAAGGGTATGTATTCTATATGCATTGGCTATTACCGCATTACTACATAGATAGATCCTAGGCAGTTTTGGGTTCCATCGTAGGAAATTTTTTGTTTTCTGCTGCGGATCCCCTTCAAATTTTCCCAAGGGATCCATCTTCTCCCTACGAAGATCTGGGAGGCCAAGGCATCAATCTTCATCTTCATCAGCCACTGCACCACCATCATCTCCATCCATCCCATCTTCACCCCGATACGTCGTAAACGTATCTATAATTTTTGATATTCCATGCTTGTTTTATATCTACTTTCTTATGTTTTGTTCACACTTTGAGGTATTTTTGTACATTTTCTAGAACTAACCTATTAACAATATGCCAGAGTGCTAGTTGCCTGTTTTCTGCTGTTTTTGGTTTTAGAAAAGCTAGTAAAGAAATATTCTCGGAATTGGACCGGACAAAAGCCAAAGTCAATATTTTACCAGAAGACTCATGGAGCCAGAAGACGAGACGTAGGAGGGCACCGAGGCGGCCACACCCTATGGTGGCACGGGCCAGCCCAAGCGCGCCACCTGGTGGTGTGGGCCCCTCGGGCGTCCACCGACCTTGCCCCTTCGCCTATATATTCCCTCCGAGATGAAAACCCAAGACACAAGATCTGAAT
The DNA here is from genome assembly GCA_910589775.1 of Avena eriantha. NCBI lineage: Eukaryota > Viridiplantae > Streptophyta > Magnoliopsida > Poales > Poaceae > Avena > Avena eriantha. The sequence continues at coordinate 470,727,810 of OU342745.1, forward strand.
TCCACGAAAAGTTCCACAGCATCGCCGCCACCGAAGAGGAGATTTGGGGGACAGAACTCTCTGTTCCGGAACCCTGCCGGGACGGGGAAGTGCCCCAAGAGCCATCTCCATCAAATCCACCGCCATCTCCATCACCATTGCTGACTCCCATGATGAGGAGGGAGTAGTTCTCTCTCGAGGCTAAGGGCTCTACCGGTAGCTATGTGTTCATCTCTCTCTATGCGTGATCTTATTGAGACCATGAGCTTTGTAATAGATCTATTCTGCTACTCAAGTGCTTTAATTAATATCTGCTTATCCACACGTGTGTGAAGTTGACAATGTGCACACTGTGTGGCACTTTGGCTAAGGTTATAGAAATACTTATCATGAGTATAATTTGAGTTGGATGTCTCTATGAGATTGTGGTGTTTGTTGGAACAATCTAGCGCTCAAGGTGACAGTGAGGTGTTATCTAGATGGGGAATGCGAACTTTAAGGTGTGCTGTTATAGCCCTACATCGTCCAACCGAAGAGTAGTTCAGGGTAGCATAATGAAGAGAAGATATTTATATGAGAGTGTCCACTAGTGAAAGTATGATCCCTAGGCATTGTTTCTAAGCATTGAAACACCGTTTACAATCAGTCATGTTACATGTTTGCTTGCTGCTACTCTTATTTCAGATTGCAATTACCACTTATAATCATCCATATTACTTGTATTTCACTATCTCTTCGCCGAACTAGTGCACCTATTGATGACCCACAAGTATAGCGGGTGTATCGTAGTATTTTCGAGGGAAGTGAAACCCAATTTATTGATTCGACACAAGGGGAGCCAAAGAATATTTATAAGCCTTAACAGCTGAGTTGTCAATTCAGCTGCACCTGGAAACAATCTTGGTCACAGCAGTTTATCAGTAGAAACAGTTTTGTAGTAGGAATAGCAAAGTAGCAACATTAGTAAAGTAAAGACAGCATTGACAATAGCAGTAAACAATAGGATTCGAGTGCAGTAGGCATAGGGATGGATGGACGGGCCTTGCATGGACAAGACAATTCACATAACAATCAGAACATAGGGCAATTGCAGATAAATAAGAGAAAGCATCCAAGTACTAGATAATCCTAGGCATGTGTTCCATATATAGTCATACGTGCTCGCAATGAGAACTTGCACAACATCTTTTGTCCTGCCAGCCCGTTTGCAGCGGGGCCTCAAGGGAACTACTGGCATTAAGGTGTTCCTTTTAATAGAGCACCGGAGCAAAGCATTAACACTCTGTGAACACATGTGATCCTCACATCAAAGCCATTCCCTCTGGTTATCCCGATTTCTGTCACTTCGGGGCCATTGGTTCCGGACAACAACGTGTGTATACAACTTGTAGATAAGACCAAAAACAATACTATCATAATGAATCAATAACATGTTCAGATCTGAAATCATGGCACTCGGGCCCTAGTTACAAGCATTAAGCATAACAAGTCGCAACAAAGTCATAAAGCACTAATAAAAGATATTAGGCACCATGCCCTAACAATCTGATGTCATTACATGAACGATCTCATCCAATCCCTACCATCCCCATAGCCTACAACGGGGGATTACTCACTCATAGATGGGGGAAACATGGATGGTCGATGGAGAAGCGATGGTGATGATGATGGCGATGATCTCCCCCAATTCCCCGTCCCGACAGGGTGCTGTTTCGTGGAATTTGGTACATGTTATTGATTCATTATGATAGTATTGTTTTTGGTATTATCTGCAAGTTGTACACACACGTTGTTGTCCGGAACCAATGGCCCCGAAGTGACAGAAATCGGGATAACCGGAAGGGAATGGCTTTGATGTGAGGATCACATGTGTTCATGGAGTGTTAATGCTTTGCTCCGGTGCTCTATTAAAAGGAGCACCTTAATTGCCAGTAGTTCCCTACAGGCCCCGCTGCAAATGGGCTGGCAGGACAAAAGATGTTGTGCAAGTTCTCATTGTGAGCACGTATGACTATATATGGAACACATGCCTAGGATTGTCTAGTACTTGGATGTTTTTTATTATTTATCTGCAATTGCCCTATGTTCTGATTGCTATGTGAATTGTTTTGTCCATGCAACACCCGTCCATCCATCCCTATTCCTACCGCATTCGAATCCCATTGTTTACTGCTATTGTCACTACTATCTTTATTTTGCTACTGCTGCTACTTTACTATTCCTACTACAAAACTGTTGCTACTGATAAACTACTATGAGCAAGATTGTTTCCAGGTGCAGCTGAATTGACAACTCAGTTGTTAAGACTTATAAATATTCTTTGGCTCCCCTTGTGTCGAATCAATAAATTGGGTTTCACTTCCCTCGAAAATACTTCGATACACCCCCTATACTTGTGGGTCATCACGGGCCGCCCTTGAATTTTCTTCACGGTCCCTGTCATGCTTTCACCTACAATACTGCAAAATCTCTCCAAAGGCATGGTGAAGGGCAGATTATAAATTTTGAAAGAGACAGTCAGCTAATAGGATGTGTTAGTAAACGTGAAGCTCTCAACAAAAGATTTGGTGAGCATAGCGTATTGCTCACTCTCATCTTGCATATATGAGGTCAAACCAACCCTCTCAATCAGTAGCAAGAAATCATCAAGAATACCTGCAGCTTGTAAGAAAGTAAAACAAGGAAAAGTGGATGGGTGAGCATCCCCATCATCCCTTTCACTACCAATACGAGTTGCAATGAGATCTTCGTTGTATGATGGCCTAGCCTGAGAGGCTGATCTTGAGGGCCTCGACCTCCTAGGTGCATCACTCTCAAATATCTCTCCAAAAGTATGGTTGTTCATGCTTGGTATTCTGAAATTTAAACACCTATTAAACAAGTGATTGCAAAGTGAATATAATGAAGGATTCTACTCATAGGGACTTGTAAGAGGCCTAAACATGCATCAAAATTATATCTCTAAGCATCAAACAAGCTTACAAGCTCTCATAACCAGTCAACTATAGCAGCAAAATACTCAATATATAATCCACTAAACACAAATCTAATTGGGCAAGGGGAGGAGTCACATACCAGGGAACAAATGCTCCAAATTTCAGCAAGAAAGATGGGCTGAGCAAGGAGGTCGAAAAAATCGAGAGCAAGCACAGCAAGAACGCGATTTTGAGCAATGAACTGGAGCTTAATTACTCGGGAGAGAGAAGAAAGTGGCAGGTGAGAGAGTTAGTGGGGGCCAGGGGTGGCCCACACCAGGGCATGGCGCCACCCAGGGCTGGCCGCGCCACCAGGTGGTGTGCCTGCCTGGTGGGCCCCCCTGTTACCTCCCAGGTTCTCCTCTGCCCCTTTTTCACGTAAATATTTAATATGAATTTTCTAGAATTTTTCGAGACACTTTATTTTTGGGCATTTTTCAGAAATAGAAGAATGATTTTCTGACAGACAGATTTTTCGCATTTTATGGTCGTTTTTATAAGCTGATGCCCACAGTTTTGTTGTTCTATGGCGATTTGTATGGCCCGTCAGACCCGATACATGTGTGAGAGATATGACCAAAAGCTTATTGTTTTCTCGTTTTATGGCCATTGTCATGAGCTCTTGTCCACAGTTTCGGGGTTTCAGGGTGATTTACAACGACCGTAAGGCCCGATATATGTTTGAGAGATATGACCAAAAAATTGCTGTTTCCGCATTTTATGGCTTTTTTCATGAGCTACTGCCCATAGTTTTGGGGTTCTAGGGAGATTTACAACGGTCGAGACCCGATATATATTTGAGAGATATGACCAAAACCTCGTCGTTTCCATGGCCATTTTCATGAGCTATTGCGTATAGTTTTGGGGTTCCAGAGCGATTTGCATGGACCATCAGACCCGATACATGTTTGAGAGATATAACCAAAAACTCGTCGTTTTCACGTTTTTTGACCGTTGACATGAGCTATTGCGCATAGTTTCGGGGTTCTAGAGAGATATGTATAGCCCGCAAGATCCGATACATGTTTGAGAGATATGATGACCAAAAACTCGTTCTTATCGCGATTTATGGTCATTTCCATGATCAAAAAATAAAATTTGGCAAAAAATTGAACTTCTCAGAAAAATCTAAAAAAATACAGAAAATCAAAAACACTAAAATGAGTATACATTTCTAATTTGAGCTGTTTCTAGGAATATTTGGATTTAAACTAATATTTTGGCACTGGTATACATCCATATATGGATAGATTGATCCGTATATGGACCGTATAGATCCTGGAATTGTACATAATGGCACCGGGAGAGGGGAAAATCTGTTTCGGCTCTCAGGTCCAGATGATCCTATTATCTGGACCATCAAGCCTCCTCGTGATCCTAGCTGCCCCACGGTATTCTGTTGTGTATTGAATTGTATATGGGCATATTGTACAGTGAATGGTCGCACAGTTCAGTAACGGTCTTGTACCTATCAGGCGTTTATGTCAGAATGGAACACCGACGTGATGCATTTTCATGTACCGTCATAATGATCCTGGACGGGGTACCAGGCCAGCTTGTTTTCCGTCCACTCCACGACGGGTTTAAAATTTGAATTCAACCTCCTGACCTTGGAAGTATGGAACTGTTCACACGGCAGTGAATTCACGTATATGGCGGCACAGCAGGGCAGTTGACTTAGCATTCAAACTGTTCACCACAGTCCAGAATTATTTTTTCAAACCTGACCATTGAAACTGCTAGGAAATAAAAGTATCCTTCAGTGAATTACTTGTTAAAATATTTTTCACACTTTTCAGATGACAACAAGAAAGCAAACTCAAATACAGAGATATACAGTGCCTCATATGCTATGGCAATGGTTACAAAGTATGTTTAACTAGCAGCTTCCAGGTTGCCAAAGCACTCGCTTGGTACTAACTGAATTCATGGCAAACAAACGAAGAAATATATCAGTCCATTAATCGCCACTGCCTACTTCGTGCATGCGTTCTTCCTCTGAACCGGCACCCAACAGTTCGTGCATTTCCCGACCTTCCTCGGCTGTTTCGGAATGTCCCCTTGTTGAGGACCCAACTGTGTCTGGGGAAAATGTGATATGTGGAGTGGATGATTTAATTAATATTTTTAAAAGGTGTGACTAAATTATAACTTAAATGTATATGACATACCTTCGTAGTCAGTGAGATAGGTCTAGTCTGAGGTCACTCAACTGTGAGTTGCATGTGCTCGGAACAGAAGAACCAGTGATCTAACTGGCAGTAGGCTATACGTATGGAGGAAACCGAGAGCATATTTACAAAATGCCAAATAAAAATACTTCTAACACTATCTGGGATAGAATATGTTTGGCCTTGGTATGAATAGGTCAATGGATGGTAGCATTAACAGGTTCGAAACAATATGGAGGGATCCCACCCAAAGAGGCAAAATATGTTTTAAAATATAGAGACAACAGGCAGTGTTAAGCTTTGAGTATAGGTTCATGGATGATTGCGTAGGAAGTGGTGATTTTAACATTTCGAACTATGTTGTGTACAGAAATATGTTGCAAGTGTTAATATATAAATATATTGATTTTAGTTGGTATCGCTGCACCAAAGAAGAAATGATGTTCCTAACACCTATGCATATCTGAAGTTGGTATGAATTACCTTATTATGCGAACAGTAAATAGGAAAGCATCCAGTGGAAAATGAACAAATAAAGAGCAAGCAAATGAGATAAACCCTTCGTGAACAGCTAGCCCATAAGTACCTCAAAGTTTGCAAGCAAACATCGCATGTACACATATTCTCATGGCAAGGCAACACACTCAACAACCTGGCATTTTAGTTTGATTTAGAGGCGAAAGAAAACATAGGGACCATCTTTTTCTTCTCTTGTTCAGAACAAGTTTCAGCAATAAAACAACAACGGAGAAGAGGTAGTATTTTACTAAGGAACAAATGTGTCCTTCAAAGATGAAATGTGAAGTGAAACAATGGAAATAATAAAAAAATATGTTAAAGTTCAGGGCCTAGGAAACATTGGTTGCACTTTACCGTTGAATTGAAATAGGAGTTAATTAGAAGAGACTGTCACAAGACTACCTCCATTCCTAATTATAAGAGTTAATAGCAGGCTAGCAGGCTAGAAGTGCATTGATTTATAAAAGCTTAGGACATAACAGAGTCAATTTCATGACATGAATCAGGTGCTTAATGAAACTGCAAGCTGAAGCTAAAAGTTACAGCGATCAGTTCTAGGACAGTACCTACTGACTTATGTAATGAACCTCTAACTATGGAGCATATTTTTACCTCATGTTAATATTAAATATCCATGTACATCACATTTTATCATCTCCGCATGAGCACAGTCAAACTCCTATGAGGCCAGCCCCTCATAAGAGCATCTCCACTCGGGGGTCCTAAAGCCCCCCTAAAGGGCTATCGGGAGCGTCAGCGGCCGAATTCAAGCCCAGCACCCCCCAAATTAGTTTTGGCGTCGGCGCCCCCAGGCCGAACCCAACCCACGGAGGGGCTAGGGGGGCGCCGGATGCCGCGTTTCTGGTGCGAAGGCGCGGGGAATCTGGCGCGTCAACGCCTTGTCGTCGCGGGCCACTCCTTGTCGTCGCGGGCCCCAGTAGTACATCTCAACTCACAGGCAGAAAAACATCGCCATGACGCGCTCGCCGCGACAAAGCGCTTCTCTTCCACCATTGTGCCTGTAGTGTGGCGTGCAAGGCGAGACAGAGCGCCCTTGTGCATGAAGCCGTTGCTTCCGATCGTCTACAATGTCTGAGGTAACACTGGAGGCTGCCACGATCCCACGATGAGTTTAGCAGCTAGCACGATTGCACTTTTGCATATCAACATCAATCAGCCGCCGCCCGCTCAGGTGTTGATGTACGTGCTGCAGCTAGCACGATTTACACTTCTGTTGGACGGTGGAAGGAAAGCGCCGATCTGGACTTTAAGTCAGCAGTCCTTCCATTGTTTCTATAGGCTAGAAAAGACGGCGGTGGGTGCTGCTGCAGCCGGCTGATAGGGCATCCGGTACAGAAGTAGCCGCCGTTGCAGGAGAGGATGGTGACAGCTTTGATTCTGTCACCGGCGGTGGCCACGACATGGGAGGACAACTCGCGGCGGTTTGGCGACCTGGAGGACGGCCCCTGGTCACGGTTTTCGACGGCTTCGTGGGTAGCAATCAGGCGCCTAAACCTAATCCTCTCGTCTGGAGGTAACTGCGTCTACGTGCGTGCCTTTTGTGGTCTGGCTATGGACCTGTGTGAAGTCGGATGGAATTCGACCGGGACTTTGGACAAGGTAAACACGACCAGACATAACATAGAAGACGCCTATACAGACGGACCAAAGCGCATAGCGACGGACCGAGAGAGAAACCTTAGCTCTTTTATTATTAGGTATAGAAAAGACACCCTAGCTATTTCATGCGCAGCCATGTTTGCTTCCCTCGGACAGTGCGTAAACTTAACCAATGGTAGTTGCGGCGTCTACACAATGGGCATAAATGGCTGTTGATTCCGTCCACCAGATCTCCTCACCCGTACATGCTTGAATAGTCTCGAGAGAATCAGCATCTGCTACCACCGAGCTGCAACCCAGTTTTATAGCAAGAGCTAATCCCTCCTTCATCGCCAAGGCTTCAGCCATTGATGCCGATATCACATGTGGTACAAGTACCACAAAATGGCCTTGATAATCTCTAGCTATGACTCCAACTGCACCTGCACACACGTCTAAATAAAAAGAGGCATCAACTTTAATTTTTATCTTCCTAGTCTCTGGTTTTGTCCACTTTATGTCCGACATACTTGGCTTGGTTGCTTTTGAATAGTTTGCAGCTATGACAATTTGCATCTCGGAATAAATGGGACAGTCTCATTGTGCGTATGGCGTCTCCTAATCCACCGCAAGTACCAGCATGATATTGAGATAAGTTCTTTCAGGACCACATGATCAAAGCCCAAGAACTCATTGTCCTGTCGCCGTAGCAGTAATTCCAGCATGGCAGAACCAGAACGATCAGTGTATAAACTAGTTCTACGTTTTCCCAGATATTTAAACTAGGCGTTTCGCTCGCTCCTGCACGCCTCCTGCCTCCTATCTTCTTATCCCCTTTTTTTCGTCTGATGAAATCCCATGGCGACGTCCGCCGGCGGTCGTCCATCTCATTCTGGCCGACGCCGCCGCACCCTCATCCGTCCCGCCCGTGCCTGCCCCGCCTCACGCTGGCCGGCCCCATGCTCGACCTGCCATGAGAGGGTCCTCCCACGCGGCCTCCCCCATGCGAGCTCCGCGGCGCTCGCCGCCCTTCGCTACCTTGCACCGTCAGGGCCTTCCTTCGCAGCCTTGCGTCGTCGGCCGCTGCTGCCCTGGCCCCACCAAGCCCGCTTGCTCCGTCGCCCATGGATCTATGCTCCTCCCCAATGTTGGGCTGTATGGGAGCTCCGGTCGGGCGCGCGATCGCCATGATCGCCTCCATCAATGACGACTGCCATCTCCTCATGGCACACGCCTGCTCCGCTCCCTCCCATGGCGCCCGTCCTTGGACAGCGTTGCCGCTAGCCCCGGATGGTGCTACTACTAGTGGGTTCATGTGGGGTTTGCTGTGAACAATTTGCTACTTACTCATAATCTTTGTGCTACAATTATTTTGGGTTTTTGGGTCATAAGAAGAAATTTTTTGCTACAAAGATTTTGTATCGTAACAGAGTTTGCTTGCTTGCCGATTTTTCGCTACAATGACATAAATTTTGCTACAACCGTCATATAATTTTGCTACAATAGTACAAAAATTCTCCGGTGATGTCATCTGTGAAGTCCGTTTTGCTACATTAGTACAAAAAATTTGCTATCACTTTGTGGCTTTGCTACAGTAGCGTAATTTTTTACTATGAATACTCTGGCGAGATCTCTTGGCGAAAATATCTGGCGAGTGTTCGGCAGAGTCGGGTTTGCTACATTTTCCCAATATTTTGCTACAAAGACTCTGGCGAGGATTCCGGCGTCTCGGCAGGATCTATCTTTTTAATTTTTGTCTTGTAATCGAATCGTTTTCTTTACATGTAGCAAAAACGGGATATTTTGTAGCATAAGCGGGTCTGTAGCAAAAAAAGAAAAAGGTACTGTTTTTGGGACACGTGTCACGCTGTCGACCCGGGGATCCGGGCTCTGATACCAATAATATATGGGATATAAAAATAATGACAAAAAACTTAAATACTATAAAATATAAGATTATAAAATTTTAGTACTTATAAATTTATTAGCGTTAATATTGATATTTTAATATTAATATTAGACTGTAGGTATATATTGCAGGATTTTTTCAGGCTGGCGAGACCAACAGACAAGCGAGGGTATGCGCAGTGTTGTAAAAGTCCTACTCGGTACTCACCGTATTTATTACTATATTCTTCAGAAGTAGCTAAGTTTATTTCCCTAAACGTTTTTCTCCCCAAATAAAAGTGTGTCTCTGTTGCAATTGCAAATTGACTCAACGGGCTTTAATGGGAAGAAGACGAGATGCTTCTGGGCTTTGATCCTGGGCTGTCGGAGGTTGGAGGGGCCTCGTGTACACAGTGGGCCGTGTTCCTGCCCGGAAGATATGGCCGGCCGGTCAGAGGGCATGTCCGTCGGCGGCGACGCAATCCGCCGCCATCTCCTCTGACGGCGCCCCGTCCGGCTACGGTAGAACCATAGGAACCAACCACAGCCCCAAATACGGACACGGTGCCGCCGGCCCAACCGTACCTTTTTGCCGCGAATCGGTGTTAAGATATGGCGGTGTGCTGGCGACGTCGCCCTTCTTCCTCTCCGTCGTCGGCGACGAGCTCCGCCGTCCCTCCGCGTATCCTCCGGCGGCGCCGCCTCTCGATGCCGTAATAAGTATCCTTGAAGACGGCGTCCAGGCGACGGCGCGTCCGGCGTGTACCTGCCTCTGCTTGCTAATTGCTGTAGCTTCTGTGTTTCCATTGGCTGTTTGCTGTTATTTCGATTAATTTCTCCATTCTTTGCTACCAGAAACCTGATAGTACTAATTTTTTCTCATTCTTCGGTTGAGCTCCAGCTCCTGAAGTAGATCAGTCTTAGGGGTTGTCTTGTCTTCTGTCATGCTCAGATCTATCACATACACTGCAAGTTACATATCAGTACAACTCGTCGCATTTGAGCTTACAACTTAGCGGGTGCACACAGGTCGTATTCCTTCTTGGTAGATCTAACTGTATAGTTTCCTTGGTGCCAAAAAATTTACATGGTCAAGAGAGGTTGCTATTTCCTAGCACCTGCCTAACCATCCATGCGCGCCAAATGTCATGTGTTCTTTGTTGAACATGTAGTATTTTTGATCTTTCCAGAAAAATTAAATATGTAAATATTGCGTGTCGTATTCAGTACAGTTCAGGAGGTGTCTTGAAAAATATAGATGTTCTCAACATGCGCCTATTGATACTTGTCAAGAGCATGTTTTATCTGTTTTGCTTGTCTCATCAGTTCTTTTCTTTACATAATAACAGTCAGCATAAGTGTGTTTTCTTTTGACATAATGATAGTTATTGTGCTTGTTTTCTGCACCAGGCCTCTTTCTTATTGTGCCACCTCCGGAGCCTCTAAGAAAGTAAATTATTCACAATCTATGCTAGCTCTATATATGGTAATCCTAAAACATTTACAGGTGCATCTGTTTTTTATTGCATTGCACTTTACTAATGTAGTAAGTTATCTTTTTGTGAGGATAAAATGGAGTATTTCTCTGTGTACTGAACTACTAAATTTCAGTACCGTAGATGGTTTAGAACTAGGATGAATGGTGCAGATCACGATTCCGTAACAGGCTCGGCGAGTGGCGGGGTTTATTTTCTGTTCCAAGTAGTTTGCACAGTGTTTCTAGCATCGTGTGGTTCATTTTTTTTATTTTACATAGAAAAGCAAAGCAAGTCAACCTCACGTTGCATTAGAGAGCAGGAAAACCCTGTAGTAATACTCATATTGGATTCCCTGTAGCACATCTCTTAAAGCTAAAAATAAGATTAGAGAAATCAGTCACACTCCGCAACATAGTAGGAGTACATTGCGCCCCCAATAGCATCATACATTACTGTCAGCAATGGCATTGTAAGTGAAAACTCAAATCTGCATGCCCTACTTCAGATTTTTTTCAATTCAAGTGCCTTGAAATACACAAAAGTTTTCAATTAACGGGAAGCATGGACAGTGAATAGACAGCCTTGCAACCATCATCTTTATACCCTGTGGCTAGCCATCCACAAGCAAAGAGTTGTTTTCTGTCTTTAGCGAAAGCAAAAGGTAATTCTCTCAATGAAAGAGGGAAAGCAAAGCAAATAGGAAAAGAAAGCAAATGGAAAGGCATTTGTGCGCGCACAGAAGCGCAAGCACGATGCACCTCATATATTCTATCCCAGCATGTTACTTGTCCATTTTTTGCTCTCTAATCCGTCCATCTGGTAGTGGCGCCTGAACAATCTATTCGGCTTCTCTCAAGCTACAGACTCTCTACATACTTCAGTTGTTCAACTTAACCAAGGTATGAAAATAGCTCACCACACATTTGCTAAATCTGCCTGCCCGCTTCTTCAGACTTACTTTATGATCTAGCTTTATTTATCAATCCTGTTTTTATATTGATGTATGCAGGTGGTCAGGAATTGTTAAGAGTTGATCTCAAGCCCTGATGGAATTGAAGTAGAGGTTATGGTCCACTGATCTAACCAATTCATTATGCGTACAGAGGTATTTTTACACATATTCACTGTTTATTCCATTCCGCATGTTATATATATTTACATCCATTTGAGCATAGTTTGCAAAATATTTAACTCTGGTAGATTTTGAAGTAGAGTTTTATATATGTTAGCATTCATCATGTTCACTTGTTATATATGTGTTTATGTACATTTTCAGGCATGCATAGTTAATAGAGTTTAAAAAATAATTACGCATGCATCAGAGATTGCCAATACTGTGGTACCATCCGTCGATTTATTTCATGTTTATTTTAGTATTAGTTACCTAGTTTGAACTTTGAAGTGATTTTATCCTCATCGCTGCACACCCATGCAGGTTATCAAGGCAGACACCATTGATGTTGCCGTTGAAAGGATTCTCAGTGAGCTTGGGGCGGACACTAGAAGAAGCAGCAACAGAGAGAATGTCATCTACTTTGACGGCTGGAATGGACTTGGGGCATTTTCCGTCCTGCAAGCCCTAGCCAAACGCCTTGCAGTATCAACTAAGTTGTCGATGAGTCCTACAGGGCTGGACTTTGACAAAATCATTCACATCGATTGCTCAAAGTGGGAGAGCAGAAGAGCAATGCAGAGGAAAATCGCACAACAGCTCAACCTTCCTGATTCGGTGATGGAGATGTTTGATAAACAAGATGAGGAGGATGATTTTGATGGGTTATACCGGGGCTCCCGAGATGAGATAGAACAAGTTTCCACAGAGATATATCGAACCGTACAGAATTGCAAATTTTTGTTGATCTTGCACAATGGAAGCAATGAAGAGATTGATATATTCAATTTTGGACTTTCTCTAGGTGGATATGCAAATAGCAAGATGTTGTGGACTTTCCAAGGGAGGTTTCGGCTTGACCCAAAGATGATAGACAATGTGAAGAAGAGTAGAACAACAGATGTTCTTCTTTCAGCTTCAGGAGATGGGCGAGATCCACATGATCTTTGCTCATATCTAGTGTACCATGAGGCTGAACAAGTTTCCCGCAATAAGCATGGCCATAGGATCATTGATCCCACAATTGCTGCTAAGTGTATCTTGTATATGCTGAAACAATCCTGGATTGGGTCTCACCTCATTGACTACAACTGGGCTATCCATTCTAGTAACTATTGGATATGTGATGGCATCATTGCACCAACAGACATTAACCAAGCATGGCAAGCTGGTAATGCTCTACATCACAAGGTGTTGTTGTCGTATTACATGGACAACCATTTTAACAATGATGAATCAAGAGTGACTACTTTCAGCTCTCACCTGGCAAGCTCCGCGGGGCGCATGCCATACTGGATTTCAACAACAACTTGTGGATTTGTACTGAGCCCGTCGGGTGCTATTCCCAATCACATGTTTCAACACTCGCACATGCTTGGTGTGCTCAAGCTCTCAAGGTGTACTTTCAGCTTCTCATTGCCTCCGTTCCTCTGTTGCCACAGTCTGAGATTCCTCTGGCTTGAGCACCGCCAAGACCTCCGAACAAGAACAAGCACCACGGATGAAAGCCAAACCAAGGTGGAGAAATTGGACAACAACACCACGGTGTTGTGGGAATGCTTCCAAAGCTTGTGGGTGCTTGACCTGCGCTACACAGATTGGGATCCGATCTTGTCTGCACGGGTGATGGATCTCATGTGCCAGCTGAGGGAGTTACACGTGATGGGAGCCAAGAACTGGGACATGAGCCATCTACGAGGACGGCTTTGTAACATCCGCAAGCTAAGGGTAACAAAGTCCATGTGCTACTTCAAGAACGACGTGTTGTCGGAGATGGAAAGCATAGAACTTCTTGATTTCTCGGGAAATACGATCAGACAAGGCATGCCAAGATTATCTGGGCCAACAAGCAACAGTAGTCTTAGGACTGTCATTATTGATGGGTGTCATGGCTTAGAAGTTATCTCTTTTAGGGACTGCAAAGAATTGAAGAACCTGTTCTTGAAAGGATCGTTGGACAGTCTTGGGCAACTGGATTTCTCAGGCACCAAAGTAAAAACCCTCGACCTCAGAGGAGTGCGATACACACTCCCCAAGCAGATCATCCTGCTAGGGTGTGAGAAGCTCCGTGCAATATTGTGGCCAGAGAGTTTCACACGGCCAGATGTGCTACGAATTGACACCACCTCAACATCAACATCAGCTGATGGAGGAGAAGCACTGCGTGTACATCCACTCGCCGATCGATCCATCCACCAGGAGAAAGATGGATTATTTAAGTATGTATGGAAGATTTATCTTATGGACGCAAGGCTCCTTAGGTCGCTTTCTTCTGTAAGGGGTTTTGGAAGAAATGAAGGCCACCTACATATTGATATCTGCTCTCCAACCATTCTTGGTGGTAGTAACTTCCAAGGAACAAGCATTGACAAACTAGTGCAAGTCCAACCGCGTACAAGTACCGTAATGGACTCCGAGTATAGAGACGTTTTGAAGGACGGCCCAGTTGAAGTGACCATGATGTGGGAGTGCCCTGAGATACGCCGTGGATGGCAGAGAGTACAGACATGTATCATAAAGGTCTACACGCATGGGCAGGAAACCAACCACTTGGAGGATGCGACAAGCGGTAGTACTAGTGCTTTATTATTCCCTTATTTCATATATGAATGGACTGACTCGCTGCATGTGTACGATAACTGGTCCATCACTAGTATCCCTAAACCTCCCAAAGGACGAGGATGGGAATCTCTAGCTTGGTGCCAGGTGGAGAGGTGCCCCAAGTTACACACGGTTTTCTCTCTCGGCTGTGATAGGGGCAGCTTTTGGCACCTGCAGACATTCTGGGCGTCCCAGCTCCTCTCTGCACGCTACATCTGGGATGGACCATATAGTTTTTATTCCCTGGAATTCTTGCACCTGGATCACTGCCCAAGGCTCGTACGTGTGCTCCTCTTTTCCACACGGCGAGTATACTTTTATTCACTGCATACCCTCGAGATAGTGTATTGTGGTGACCTCAAGGAGGTCTTCCCTTTGGACCCTGAGCTTCAAGAGCAATATAGAGTTATAGAATTCCCCAATTTGAGGCGCATCCACCTGCACGAGCTCCCCATGTTGCATCATATCTGGTGGTGTAGGATGCAGGCGCCTAAGCTCGAGACCATCAAGATCCGTGGCTGCTGGAGCCTCAGGCGTATTCCAGCAGTCGGGCGCAACACCAAACCGCCAGAGGTGGACTGCGAGAAGGAATGGTGGGACAACCTGGAGTGGGACGGGCTTGAGGAGAACCATCACCCTTCCCTCTACGAGCCGAGCCACCCGCTGTACTACAAGGCCCAGCTGCCCAGAGTCAGCGTACTCAGGTGAGGTATACACATATATATCTCCATGTCTCCCTACTCTTGTGAATAAACTTACTTCTTATGCTGAAGCCATGTTTTTTACTTTATATTTTTCTATAAGAAAATACAGCGTACTACTACTGTATGTCATATGCCAATATATATATCTAGTTAAATCATCCCTACAATTGTTGGTTTCTTAATTGCAGGTAATCCGTCCTTTCCACGCCGTGTATATGTCGCTTCGTTCAACCTGCATGCACGTACATGTCATGCAGACCAACGCAAGCGGAAGCTTCCCTGCTGTGTGCACGTCGCTTGTCATGCGTCCTGTTTAAATTGTTTGTGGGTTCTCTACATTTGCATTGCCATGGTGTGGCAGTGAACTTCCAGTTCGGTTTGATTTGATTTCATCCTCTTTGCTACTCCATCAAAGTACTGTCATCTGATTGCATGATGATCTATGGTACAAGGTGTCGAGCAAATGAGAAATAAATCGGAGTGGGCATTCAGCTTATGCAGCATGAGACCCTTGGTGCTCACGTTGCTGCTATGCTCCTCCGTGTGTGTATGGTGTTGTTTGTTATGGTATGAATTGTGAGGTGTTGATTTGTTGTAATTTGTAAGCATAAATAATGACAGTGTTGAACTGATTATTGTGTATGGTATTGGTTTTGCTGGGGTGTACAGAGTGAGCTTTGGACTGATTGTAATTTCTAAATGTTGGGGATATACTTTCCGGATATCCTCACAGTTCCTCACTGACCAGGGTGGCCCACTTCGGGTTAGAGCTTTGCTTCAATGGCAGCCCAGTCAGGAGAGAAGATGGAGTCCCATCCGACTACGGGAAGGCCCAGAAGACTTACCAACTTAGGCCTATAATGTTACTTGTAGTTTAAGATGTACTCTGTAACCAACTCTTAGTCGTAGCCGGATTGATCTCTCCTGTAAACCCTAGGCCGGATATCTATATAAGCCGTCCTAGGGAGAGCCTTTAGGGCAACACCTTACTACCCAATACTTTAGACCCTCAACTCGCACAGGCGATACCCTTGTAACCCATATTCTGGCTCTGCCGTATTACTAGATTGCTAGCAGGAGTAGGATCCGTCCAAAGCCGACGGATTCGAACCTGGGTAAACTTGTGTGCTCACCGTCTCGGAATACCGTACGTCTCACACCCCTCTCTTCCGCATGCCTCAAGGACCCCCTCATGGCGTACTTGTCCTCAATCCGACGACAGTTGGCGCCCACCGTGGGGCAAGTGAGCTTCGGATCTACGTTCCGAGCGGAATCTGCAAGAATCGGAATCGGCGAGACCATCGCCGTCGGTCGCGTCCTCTACGCCAGCGACGTCACTCTCATCGTTCTCGACGAGACTTGGATTCCGGCTAGGGAGGCCATGACTGCCTATACAATCATGTCTTTTGGCGAGATCGATGTTTACATCGGTTTCGCTGAACCTGCCCAACCCACCCCAGCGGTGATGATAGAGGCAGAAGTATCTTCTGGGTCCCCTTTGTCCGCGGAGGCGGCAGAGTTCCGGATCTCAGAAAACCCTAATCTCACCCAGCCCGCACCAGTTGCGGAGATAGTGGAGAAATCTGAGCCTGAAGAAGACCTCACGGTCCAAGTCAAATCTGGAGTGGATCTCCCTGGAGAAGCCGGATCCCAGATCAACCCACCCGTGGAAATCGAAATCCAGGAGGAGCATATCAACGACACTGATTCCGGCTATGACGATGCCGGGACAAACAGACCTTTCCTCAGGTACACACTAAGACGTATGATACTGCAAGGCGCTAGCGTAGATGCAATCCTCGAAACCATTAAAAGTTTCGACATGGCTGATCGCGAAAGCCGCAGGTACCTCAGGAAGCACGCATCGCACTTCGTCGGGTATGTCGGATCCAGATCCGGCTCTGCTGATGCTGGAGAAAACACCGACTCGGTGCTGGAGGCAATCGGAACAAACGCCGACGTTCCCGCATCCTCGGATGAATCCATGACGTCGGCAGATTTCCGAAAGTTCTCCGCGGAATATGAAGAGGAGTACAACTCCAAAGCTGCAGAAGAAGGAGAAGCCATGGATGAAGGAACCGGGGAACACTCTCCCAAAGCGCAGGATGACATGGACGTCGGAGATAATCCCGAAGTCCAGATGTCCGAAAGTACCGATCAGAGCTTGACTCCGGGAAACGGACCCAAAGCCATCTTTGCTACCGGCGCTGCCAAGAAGGCAAAGAAGAAGAACAAGAAGAACAAGACCCCGGCAAAGGACCCTCTCACAGAGGAGGTGATCGCCGAGGAATACGAAGAAGACTCGGATAGAGCACTTATCCCAGACGAGCCGAAAAAAGAAGCATCGGTGGATGGACACGTGATCACTGAAGGTGCGCGTAAACTCATCGATGCCGCTTTAACCACACCTATCCCTACAGCTACAGAACTTACTGCAGATGAGCTGGACGAAAGGGCCCAGGCCCTAGAAGCGCGTCATCAACAACTCCTTGATGAAGCCAAAAACATCGAGGTGGAGAAGAAGCGCATGTCAAACAAGGAGTACATGTCCCGTCTACATCAGAAGACACGGAAGCGTCACATAGATGACAACCAATTCCCACGTGTCCGTGCCGTCCTTTTTGGAGATGAAATGGGGAAGCCACGGAAGGATAGCAACGGATATTTGGTATACCCAACGCCAGTGCAAAATACCGTGGCAGCTCGTGAAATTCTATCGGCTAATCCAGGGCCAGTGGAGATACGCTTGGGTATCAAGCTACTCAACAAGGGACTGGAGCAGCAGAAGGTCGCCCTGTCCGGAAGTCAAAAACTGGTCTCGGATTCTGACCAATATCACACAGATCCGGCATGGGCTGACGTAAGATCCCATTACGTTCGGGCGCAGTACCATCACCCCGAACGCAGGGAAGACAATTACTCAAGAACCGGATCGTCGGGACAGCATCACAGAGCTACACATAACTGGAGCAATGTCGCCCCAGCAGCCAAAAAAGACGCGATCGCTACACTAAATCCAAGGAATCCTCCCCGACGAGAATTCAACGATCGAAAGGGAGAAGATAAGGAGAAACGTCAGGAGGAGGATCGTCAGAGAATGCCACCTCCTAGACATGAGAGCCGTCTGGCTGAGCCTCACCATGGTGGGAACGGCGGATGAAGGAACGACGGAAACTATGCTGGAACAAGCCGGTAGGGGGCTCGTCGTAGTCAAGAACCTCCCCGGAACCGGAATAATGACGCTCCGGACGGAGACCGGCGATCAGCCGGAAACAATTCAGCTGCCCCACCCCACCCACCAGGCAGTTATCACAACGGCCCCTAGGGAGGCCAAGGAGGATGACATGGCGGAGGAGGTGGTGGCAGAAGCCGAAGTCTGGCTCCAAGGCACCGCAGCCACAGCCGACATTCGGGATGATCTTTATCCCCGAACGACGCAAGACACGGGATCAACTCCAACATAGAGGCTCGACGCTATGAAAACAATGACGTGTACGTGGGCCCAAAGTGCTTCGGACCATGCATCATAGCTACAAAATTCTCGGAAGGATTTGCTATCTCAAGACAGATCCAAGCTTACGACGGCATTGCTCGGCCAGACACCTGGTTACAGGACTTCTTCCAAGCTTGCTGCATCGCTAAGGGCGGGAACAACTTGGTCGCAACCCGATATCTCCCACTTATGTTGAGGAAGACGGCACGATCATGGCTCAATGAACTTTCGGCGAACACCATCGATAACTGGTATGATTTGCAAAGTGCGTTCTTTCGGAATTTCGAAGGCACATATCGGAGGCCCTGTACGGTTGGAGACCTACAACGTTGCACCCAAAAAGCCGGAGAAACTTGCCGGGATTACCTCGGACGATGGATCGACACCAAGAACACCTGTGAAGGAGTAAATGATCAAACCACGATTGAAGCTTTCATCGCAGGTCTCCCAATTGGTTTACTGCGCCATCGCTTGAAGTGTGACAAGGTTACTGATCTGGGAGAGATGATAGAAACAACGAGCAAGTATGCAGATGCTGACGACGATGCAGAAGGATTACTCAATGTCCTGGCTATGCCTCAGTTGGCAAAACAACCAAAGCAACAAGCTCAGAAGCGCAAAAATACCTCGGAAGAAAAGCCCAACGCGGAGACAGCAGTGGTCACTACTGTTTCCAGGTCTGGAGGACGAGGAGGACGTGGCGGAGGCCGCGGGCGTGGCCGTGGGACGTCAAGGGTCCAAGGTAGAGGAGAGAAACAACCAGGCAAAACCTACACTTGGGCCGACATTGCCAATAACCCATGTGTGCATCACTTAGACGCCAATGGGGGCTCGTCCCACACCAACGCTGAATGTCGTTTTAATGACGACATCAAGAGAGATGATACCGCGGGCTACAAAGCTAAGCGGAAGAAGGGAAAGAAAAACCCCGAAAAAGACAAGGAGACCAAGGAAGATTCCGACATGGAGGAAGTTGATGCTTCAAATCCCAAGCCAGAAGAGAAGAAAACTTTTCCCACCAAGAAGGACACTTACGTCACCTTCCTTGGATCTCAACCAGCAAAGGTCAAGAAAGCAATTCTCCACGAGCTCAATGCAACAGTTCCGGCCGTCCCTCAGTATCTGGACTGGTCGGAAGTGGCAATCACGTTTGACAGTGCTGATCATCCGCCTAAACTACATAGGCGAGGAAAATACGCCTTAATCGTCAATCCGCTTATTGACGGTTATGGTTTCTCCAAGACCCTCATGGACGGTGGTAGCAACATCAATATTCTCTATGTCGAAACGCTACGCCGAATGAAGATCTCAGAAACACAGCTGAACCATAGCTTTGTGATCTTTCACGGAGTTGTCCCAGGAAGGCAAGATAATTCCCTTGGAGAGATCACTTTGGATGTTACTTTTGGAACACCAAAGAATTATCGAACGGAGGTACTTTCCTTCGAAGTGGTCCCGTTCAAGAGCGCATACCACGCTATATTCGGACGTCCGGCTTACTGGGCTTTTATGGCTCGTTCATGTTACATTTACAATATGATGAAAATTCCAGGTCCCAACGGCGTGATCACCATCAGGGGAGACCCGAAGAAGGCGCGAGAGTGCGAGGATGGAAATGCCGCCTTTGCCGAAGCCGTGCTACACGCCTAGGAGTACCAGGAGATCAAGAAGAGCATAGATCTGTCTGAGATGCCCGCGACCAAGAAGGAGGTGACAAAACCAAATCCGGAGTTCAAGGCATCAGAAGAGACGAAGCAGACGCCATTGAAGGATGATGACCCCTCCAAGATGACCCAGATAGGCGTAGGCCTAAGTAGCGCATAGGAAAGCGCGCTCGTCAAGTTCCTCTAAGCAAATCAAGATATCTTCGCATGGCAGCCATCTGACATGACCGGAGTACCTAGGGAACTTGTCGAGCACTCTCTAGATGTAAACCCGAACGCTAAACCCGTCAAACAGTCCTTACGACGGTTTGGTGATGAAAAGCGTAAGGCAATAGCTAAGGAACTAGCGTGGCTCGAGTTAGCCAGATTCATAGAAGAGGTCATCCATACTGATTGGTCGGCCAATCCTTTAATGGTCCCTAAAAAGGACACCACTGATTTAAGGATGTGTGTTGATTATACTGCCTTGAATAAGCTTGTCCAAAAGATCTGTTCGGTCTGCCTAGAATTGATCAAGTTATCGATTCTACAGCAGGCTCGGAACTCCTCTGTTTTCTCGACGCATATTCCGGTTATCACCAAATCTGGATGAAGGAATCTGACAAAGTCAAGACTTCATTCATAACCCCCTTCAGAACCTTCTGTTTTGTCACGATGCCCTTTGGGCTGAAGAACGCAGGAGCTACGTACCAGCGCACGATGCAGCGTTGCCTCCATGATCAACTCAGACGCAATGTACATGCATACGTGGATGATATCGCGGTCATGTCCAAAAAGAAGGAAACGTTGATTTTCGACTTGGAGGGAGACGTTCGCCAATCTACGAAAATACAACATCATGCTTAACCCGAAGAAATGCTTCTTTGGAATACCAGCCGGAAAATTGTTAGGTTTCATCGTGTCTCAAAGAGGCATAGAGGTGAACCGGGACAAAATCAAGGCTATTCTCAATATTTCCAGGCCAACTCGCCTGAAGGACGTACAAAGGTTAACTGGTTGCATTGCTGCGATCAGTCGATTTGTAAGCCGGCTTGGTGAAAGAGCTACACCATTATACAAACTCCTGAAGAAGACCAAGGATTTTGTCTGGACTGACGAAGCCGAAGCTGCACTACAAGATCTGAAAAGAGTACTCTCATCTGCTCCTATCCTTGCAGCACTGGAACCTCAGGAGCCGATGTTGCTCTACATTGCTGCGACAAATAAGGTTGTCAGTATCGTCATGGTAGTGGAGAGACCAGAAAAAAATCAGGAACACCTGGTGCAGCGTCCGACGTACTTTGTCAGCGAGGTCCTGACAGAATCAAAACAGCGGTATCCGCACTATCAAAAGTTGGCTTACGGTGTTTTTCTAGCATCTCGTAAGTTACGACACTATTTTCAGGAGCATGCAATTACCGTGGTGAGAAAAGCTCCCATGAGAGATATAATCAACAATAGCGACGCCACATGACGCGTCGCCAAATGGGGCATAGAGCTTGCAGCTTTCGATATTGAGTACAAACCCCGGACAACAATCAAATCCCAGATCCTTGCTGACTTTTTCGCTGATTGGACAGAGACCAAGGAGAACATGGTCCTCCCTGAGTCGGAATATTGGACCCTCTTTTTTGATGGGTCTAAGGCTCGAGGGGGCTCGGGGGCTGGCGTTGTAACTACCTCGGTGAATTACGCTCTTAGTTAATGCCTAGATGAACGAAAGTGGTTAAAATAGTACGGTGGGGCCCAGGGCCACTCACGGTAGACCTTTCGGCCGTCCTAACCACTTTCAGACAACGGGACAAGAACGAGCGGCGTAATCGGCAGGCGAAGGGATCAACTACATACACAAATGAGTATGTATGCAAGCCACATACAACAGTCCTCAGAGCCATTCCATCTAAAAGAAATAGAAATATTGCAACTCCATACGGCAAGATCCAAATGTCCTAGATAGATATAATAATTTAGGATAGCTCCTCATACATCACACATCAGAGTATCAGGCGGAAGCGGAAAACAAGATCCGAGTACGGATAAGAAGCAAATTGGCATAAGATGCCCCATAAATAAACACATCCCGCCCACAGATCTCACGGATCCCCGTTCCCGGAATCTCTACACCGAATGATCGTTGCCAACATCTTCTGTCTCTTCCACCTAGTATCCATCTTGCGGGTACACCTGTTCATCTGAATCAAACAATTTATCGTGTGAGACCCTAGGGGTACTTAGCAAGTCTTTATGCCACTAAAGGGGACACAACCTGGGGTGACGCAATTGCAGAAAAAGATAATACCTAACAAGTCTATAGATACTCCCTAACCATCCGCCTAACCAATGATAGACGGATGTCCGTTAATTAAGAACAACAGTCATAACAGTATAATTAACAGATCCATCCTCCTCCTCGCTTACCAACGAGGAAGCGGACGAACAACCCCCATCATCCGTTGGCAGTTTTATTAACCATTCCATGAGCATTGCACTATTTACTAGTCAAGTACTTAGTCAATTTAAAAGCGGTACTTTAGTTATACTTGTCTATGATCGAGAAACCGTGCTCCAAGTCGTCCATAACCGCGGACACGGCTTTCAGAAAGATTTACCCTGCAGCGGTGCACGAATAGCAACACACACTCGATCAACCTTGGAAAAACCAAATCAAAACCCAACGAGGCATTCACGACAAAGCAATCATAGGATTCAGAAATATTTCAGGGGGGCACCCCATTAAGCTACCCGTAACGAAGCTGGCCGGCTCCGAGATGGACCCAAGGTTTGTGTGGACGGCGGTAAACGACTGGGAACCCGAAAATGTGACTGGGCTTGTCGATACAGCGAAAACGTGTCACGATCCAAAACAGTACAGGTGCTCCTCGCACAATCTTAAAATAAAGCAGTAACATGGTATAAGTACAGGATAGTAATAAAGCCCCAAACTAATTGTGGCCCCAAGAAATAAGAATGAATCAAGCTCTGGCTCAGGGGGGTCCATAAGGCCTCCCGGATGTGGATAGTGCGAATAGTCAAGGAACAGGAATCAAGTACTCGGGGTCCTACGGGACACAAGTGAGCATGAAAAACCAAATAGCAGATATTGCTCACCGGTGCCTCTTTCATTAGTTATCCCATTACTACTCAGGTTATGTTGTTTAGGTACCTCGTTATTCCTCAGACACTCACACACCCTACACATGCTTTTCTACGACTCGCATGGCCCAAACAACTCCTGTAGTAATGGCTCATGGGATGGAGGAACGAGCTTCGGTGGGGTTAAAAGTAAAGGCTATGCAGTACTTGGGATTCAATTTAATGCAATCACGACTCAATGATGCAAGAATAAGATAGAGGCAATAGGTACTGTATGTATGCAAGCATGTGGTAGTGCTTGCCTGGCAGCGCAGTTGAGGCGAGAGATGGATCTGGGTAATACTCCTGTGATTCCTGGTAATTCTCCTGCTGGGCGTCTATTCGAAGAAGAACCAAACAAACAAGGGCCAACATAAATAAAGTGCGCAAGCATATGAATTGAAATGCAACAAGCAAACAAGCATGCCATGATGAATGATGCACAAATTGCATGGCATTAAATTAGAATGGCAAAGGTGAGTTGTGGATACAAGAAATAAAGCATTTTATTATTTATTTAACCAAGTTTTATTGTCATAAACAGTTCAGATTTTTAATAACAACATGATGCATGCTTCAATTCAGAACAAGGACTGCATAAAAAGAACGGGCTCGACGCGCTGATCGATTTAGACATATTATTTGTCTAATTTGGAATTATAAAACAAAAGTTATTAATTAATTAAGGAAAATGGCATTTTTATTGTAATTTTAATCATCTCGAAAATTTAAAGTGATCAAAACATATTTTGAAGGGCATATTTGAATTCCTCACATTTTCCTGATTCCAAAACATATATTATTTGCATTATTTGGATTTGTATTTTAAAAATTATTTGAATCTGAACTGGATTTGAACTTAAATCAATTTGGAAAAGTTTAAGTAAAAACAGACAGCCGAAAATACTTTTCCTACTCAGTCAGATCCAGCCACAGCCACTGACGGGTGGGCCTTGCGCTGACTGGGCCACGCACGGAAAAAATCTTTTTGTTACCGGGCTTTGGCTAGCCACTGAGACTGCGGGGTGGGGCCAACTGACGCAGGCCCACGTGACAGCGGTGAAGATGGCTGAGGGTGACAGATGGGGACTCGCTGGACCGCGGGCTACGGCGCGGGAAAAACGAAGGGGCTTTCTGCAAGACTGCCAGGGCGGCTGACTAGTGGGCCAGGAGGTACCGCGGGTTGAGATGAAAATAAAAAGAGGGGGCTTAATGAAAATCTACCACAGCCCTGGTACTGTTTCTCTTCTTCCGGGTCTGACGAGAATTCGGCGAGCGGTGCGGGGCAGGGGATCGATCTCGGGGCGTGGGTGTGCACGCTGAGGTGGCCAACCAGGGCGGTAGGGCGAGGGGAGTTGACAGGTGAGGGGCTGGGGCCTAGGTAAGCTCGCTGCGGCGCGGAAAACCTGCAGACGCCGACGAGCTCTGGCGCACGGTGGACGTTCGATGAAACGAACGGCGGGGCTAGGGCGGTACGGCAAGGCAGAGCATGTCCGGGAGGGAGAGAGACTCACCGCGGGCTCGACGGCAGGCGCGGATCGGGGCGAGGAGCGGCGGAGCGGCGAGATCGCTGGCGCTCCGGCGGCTAGGGTTTCGTCAGGGCGACGAGGATCTGGCGGCCCTGGGAGCTTCTCGTCCAAGTCGGCAAGTGCTAGGCGTCGTAGAGGAGCCTCCTCGAGCTTCCAGGCCACCTCCAGGTCACGCTGATCGTCTGGATCGATGGGGACGAGGTGGTGCTGGCGGCGACCGGCGGCAGGAGCTGTGGTCGGAGAGGAAGAAGGAGAAGAAGAGGGGCGGCTCGTGGCGGATCTAGGGTTGCAGGAGAGCCGTGAGGGCGAGGGAAAAGTGAGAGGGAGAGAGAGGAAGGCAGGGGTGGCACGGCAGAGATAAAGGTGGCCTCGGTGCCACCTTTTTTTCTTCTCCCTCACGTGCTGGCTCGAGCTCGGGCTCGACCTGGGGGCTGGTAGGCACGGCAGGAGGGACGCTGCAGGTGGGGACGGTGTGACGCAGCTGCAGGGTGGGGCTAGCTCGCGGTAGAGAAAAGAGAGAAAGAAGAGGGTGGTTAGCTCGGGCTAGGTCTAGATGGGACTCGGGTTAGGGCTAGCTAGGGTTAGGGAGAGGGTTAGGGTTAGCTGAGGTGGGCCAGGGAGAGAGAGGGAGGTCAGGTGGTGCTCATGGTAGAGAGACAGATAGAGAGAGGGGGGAGATGGAGTTAGGGTTTAGATTAGACTAGGTTTAGGGTTTTAATTAATTTTTAGTTTTGAAAACTTGTTTAGAAGCCCACTCAAGAGGACAATGATGATTGCTATGAATTAACAAGAGAAGAGGTGGAAGCGAAATCCAAGAAGAGAGAAAGAAAAAGGATCATGGGAGAAGGCCTCATTTGGGGTCATGCATGGGAGGAAAAATAAAAGAAATATATATAGATGAGGATATGGGAATGGTGGAAGGAAAGGAGATGACCCATAAAGAAAGGATCCACTAAAAATAAAGGAAAAAACCAATGGAGCAAAAGGTGGTGGAGAAGTGTGCATGGCCCATGCAAAATAATAATGCCATGATTTATTTTGTGAAAACAATAATAATATGATGGCATTATTCTTATGCATTTCCCATAAGTGGAATAGAAGCCAAGCAAAGGATAAATAGGATTAGATCCACCCTATTGCCCATGAGCTAGATAAAACCAAAATAAAGACAAACAAGCTCATGGTCTAGTAGGATGGTGGAATTATAAAGTGGTGAAAAGAAAAGCTAATGGAGGTGAATAAAAGATATGCCCCCAACTCAACTTGGGCATTTAGACAATATATCAATAACCAAATACAATATCAAGGGGCAAATACAATTAATAATGCATGTGAGAGAAGAACCAAAAGAAAAAGAGTTTTGTATGATGCTCAAATGCAAGGTGGCATGATGATATGAGCATGATATAATTATGATGCAACAATTGTATATAGGAAGTAGCCAATATCTTACTAGAACAAGTAGCATTACAATTGTTAGACAATTGGGATGCTACGGGCGTGGTGCTCAAATCACCCCAAGGAGATAAACTTTTATACGTGTTGCCGATCCACTTCACAGCGACATGGAAGCACTGCTGCATGGAATCCGGATTGCTAAGGATATTGGCATCCGACGTTTGATGTGTTACGGAGATTCGGATCTTGTTGCTTAGCAAGTCTCGGATATTTGTAATGCAAATAAGCACATGGAAGCATATAAAGCTGTCGTGGATGATCTATCTAAATCGTTTGAGGGGTTTGAAGTTCAACACATCCCTCGAGCAGAAAATGAGGAAGCAGATGCACTATCTCGAATAGGCTCTGTGCGGAAAGAGGTCCCGGATGGCGCATTTTTAGAGCACCTCAAAGTTCCCTCGATAAAGGGAGTAGATGAGGAATACCCGACCAAATCCGACTCACCTTTGATAGCAGTTCTGGCTGTAATTCCCAGCTGGACTCAACCCTACCTCGATTACTTGGTAGATGGCAAATTACCCGAAGACGAGGTGTTGAGCCGACAGATTATCCGACGAGCAAAAGCCTATACTATTGTTAAAGGTGAGCTCCATAAACGGAGTGTTTCTGGGGTTTTTCAGCGTTGTGTATTTCCGAAAGATGGAGTGGAAATCTTAAGGGAAATCCCCGAAGGCGAGTGTGGTCACCACGCTGCAGCCAAATCTTTACTGGCAAAAGATTTTTGACATGGATTTTTCTGGCTTACAGCTCATGCAGATGCCGAACGATTAGTCAAGACATGCAAAGGCTGCCAAAAGTACGCCAAGCAAGCTCATGTTCCGGTTGATCAGCTGCGAACAATACCTATAACATGGCCTTTTGCGGTCTGGGGGCTTGATATGGTAGGACCTTTTAAACGAGCTCCAAGTGGATTCACTCACCTCTTAGTGATGGTGGATAAATTCACAAAGTGGATCGAGGCTAAACCTGTCACTAGTTGTGATGGAGCAACAACCAAAAGATTTGTCGAGGATGTCATAATCCGGTATGGTTATCCACATAGCATTATCACGGACAATGGGAGTAACTTTTCTATAGGAGAACTGGCCGAATTCTGCGATGAGCAAAATATCCGGCTTGACATTGCGTCAGTCGCACATCCACAGGCTAACGGACAAGTCGAAAGAGCAAATGGTTTAATTCTACAAGGCTTGAAACCAAAACTCGAAGCACCACTACGACGTGCTGCAGGGGCTTGGGCAGAGGAATTACCCTCTATAATTTGGAGTTTACGAACAACTCCGAATAGGTCAACTGGATACACACCTTTCTTCTTGGTCTATGGCGCAGAAGCAGTTCTTCCTAGCGATTTAATTCATACTTCTCCTAGAGTGGCCGCGTATATTGAAGAGGATGCCGAGATTTCTCGACAAAATGATCTCGAATTAGTCGAAGAAGTTCGCGTCGTTGCTGAAATGAGATCTACAGCCTATCAGCAGAAGTTACGCAAGTATCATAGCCAGAGAGTCCGAACTAGATCTTTCAATAAAGGTGATTTGGTTCTCCGGCTTGTGCAACAAAGAAAGCACAAACTTTCCCTAGTATGGGAAGGGCCCTTTTTAGTTAGTCGAGTATTGCACAATGGATCGTACTACTTAACTGACATGAGGCTAGTCAAAGAAAGACCTGCTACTGAGAAGAGAAAGAGAGGAGGCAGTACAAATCCGGATGAGTTAGACAGACCGTGAATATTGCTCAGCTACATCCCTTTCATTCTTAGTTTATCCTTCTTTGTAATCATAAATATGTATATGTTCTGTGAGAAATAAAAGTTTTGGTTACCTCAAAGTTTTTCTGAGAAGTTTTTACCATCTTATTTCCTAATGATCATGTCATAATCAGAAATCCCAGAATGCTTGAAAATACTTTATGCTCATGTTCGTTCTGGTTTAGATTTCCGATTCTAAAACTGCTACCTTCGGGTATAACTCTAAACATTCTAGTCTTTACTTGGGTTATTTGTCTGATTGCTGGATGCGGGTATTTTCCGAGTAGTGAATTGTTGGTACTAGAAGCCGGCTTTGTTTCCGAGTTTAAACTGGTTTAGCAATTGAGCTCCGTTGCTCGGCAAAGTTTCCGGCTGAAGGTTTAGCCGGCTCACGAAAGGGACGAGGCAGAAAGCCAGATAAACGACAAGTAGAGACGGAAAATTTTAAGTGCTTATGTAAACATTTCAGGCACACAAAAAATCTAAGACAAAAGTGCTGAATAGATAAAAAACTTAGCACTAGCAAAATCAATAGTACTTAATATTTTACAAATACATCATGTTCTTTCACAGAATAATACATAAATTTGTGGTCTATGATGCAGGAGGAGATGAAGCAGCTGCCAGCTCACTGGTTACTCCGCCTTGATATCGTGCCGAGATGTCCGGATCCGAGGTGGTCCGTTCATCGTCGGAAACTTCTTCGGCTTCTTCTGGAGGAGGTGGCGGAGTAGACACGCGGGTGAAGAAGGGGATCTCGTAGCTGGTCAGATCAGCTACGTGGCACCCATATCCGGCGTAGGAGTGCATGATGGCTTGAAGGTCTTTCTCCTGGCCGTCTTCGTCTACCTTGCAGTACCCTCCGGTCACTTGCCATATCTCCATGTTTCCATGGTGGCTCATGACCATGGTGAGAGCGTTCTGCGCAGCAGTCCGCACATAGAACATGTTCCAGTCCCGAACAAGCTGCGACATCTCCTTGGCCTTCTCCCGCACTTGAAAATCCGACATGCTTGGCATGTCCGGAATCCTGAGAGACTCGCCAATGTCCTCAAGGGACTGGCGGTAGTCATGAAGAAGATCACCGACTTGGGTAAGCCGGTGAGTGCGGGGCTCGGATGAGGAGGAGTCCGTCAAGTTCAGAGGACCTATAAACAAAACAAGTTAAGAAAAAAACAGACAATGATAGAAGTCGAAGAAAAGATAAGTCAGAGAGGGGAAACATACCAAGAATGACGTCGTCAATCTTGGCCTTCTCCTCCCAGAGACTCTGGAGTTCAGCCCGGAGCGCTTGGGAGATGTCCTTCTCTCTGCCAAGCTCATTCTTGAGGTCCGAGATAACTTTATCTTGAGCGGCAATCTTGCGATCGCGCTCTTCAGTGGCCATGGAGGAGGATTCCAGGACTTGAGCTATGCTCGTTTCATGATCCGCCTTGAGCTTATCCAGCTCTTGGCGAAGTCCCTTGTTCTCCACCACCAAGGTTTTGAGGTTCTCGGCCTCTTCAATCATAGCGATGGATTGTTTCACCAACGCTGTAAGTCAAAAACAACAACAGTTCAGAAAAATTCGACATTGAAAAAGCAAAAGATAAGGTTTGAATCTCGGAATGTTTACCTTCGGCTTCATCCTTGGCTACCTTGAGCTCAGCATTTTTAAGCCGGAGAGCTTTGATCTCTCTCCGCTTATCACAGACATTGGATAATAATTCCTAATTTAGGAACATACTTTCTGTAAGTCAGAATACCCAAAGTCATAAAGCTACTTAAGACTCGGGCTAATATTTTTTGCTAAATATTAGCACGAGCCTTGGGGGCTACACTAGTTCATTCTTTGGCATCCTAATGAAAGTATAAACCAGGATTCTATATCCTACTTCATGTTTGGGGGCTAGAGGATATGATATAACATAATGTAAAAACAAGAGTTGGAATTCCGACTTACATATTGCTCGCGGGTAAGTTTATCTAAACCCGCGTTCACTTCAGCTGCCACCTTCTCGGCGAGGGGTAAGAGGGATTACTGGGGCTGTTGGAAGCTCGCCAGTCCTGATCCTCTCGTCGCGAAGGCGGACTTGAGCAAGAAGGTCAGAGAACTTGACGTCCTCTGCTTCTTGCGCTTCTTCTTCGGGGGGATAGATGGCTTTTGTCCAGGACTTGCCTGGCTAGCCGCTGGATCTCCTCTGCAGATTTCCGGGACAGGCCAAACTTGGCAAGTCCCGGATTACTAATGAGGTTTTCGGCGAAGACTTCAGCCGAGGGATCATTACCCGAAGAGGGTTCACCCTTATCTTGAGTTGACGCACCCACGGTGACGTAAGTGTGCGACCCAAGGATCGCAGGCTCCGTTGAAGGAGCCGGATCTTCTGCAACCACTGGAGAAGTGATCGTCGGAGTTGCAGAAGGTTGAGGGGCCAGAGTTGGAGGAGCCACGACAGGAGAAGCTATTGTAAGCTTCGTATGACGCAAGGGCTTCGAAGAAGTTCCCTTCCCCTTGCCCTTGGTGATTGATTTTGCTCTGAGAAAGTAGTAAAGTCGGAAACATTACATCTCGGAAAGAAATTCGAGAAAGGTACAAAGGCGGAAATTGTGAATGAAAGTTACCTCTTCACAACAGGCACTTCCTTTGTGCCAACGACCACTGTCGGAGCTTTGCGCTTCTTGAGCGCAAGGTCCGGCAATGGGACCACTTCAGTCTCCTGAGAAAACTCAGGAGGGTATCCTTCGAGTGGAGCAAGCTCCGACTCGGGGAGGTCAGCAAGCTGAAAACAAGAAAGCATATCAGCATTGCAGTATATAACTTAAAGATTGAAACACATAAAAGGTGTACTGATGGAAGCTTACCGGCACCACGGGGTTTTCCGCCGTGTGCATATCTAGAGAAACCTCCAGAATTTTCCTCTCGATCCGCTCCTTGATCAGCCACTTGATCTGGCTTATGTAACCCTGGGCGGTGTAGGCTTTGGGGCTGATGCGGTGGGAGTCTTTTTTGGAAGACGTGATGGAGTGCATCAGTCTATCCCCGTGGTACTGAAGTGGCTGGATCCGACGTGAGACCCAGCACTGGACTAAGTCGGATCCCTTCAGACCCTTGTGCTTAATCAAATACTCGATCCGCCTCTTAGCGAGGATCAGATCGTCGGTGAGAGCCGGAGCAGCCTTGTCCCAGGAAGGCTGGGCTGTGGCGGCTCCGTCGACAAAAGCCGGCAAAGCAGTATCTTTGCCGGGAGCAGAATATCCCTATGGTAGAAAAAAGTGGCTGGCCATTGTTTGACTGAGTCACTGGCAAAATTTTTGGGATATGCCCGGTATCGTCTAACAGAAAAGCTAATGGTGCCGGTGATGTAAGGAACATCGGCAGTGATGGAATTTCTCTGGACATGAAAATAGTACCGGAAGAGAAGCAAACTCAGCCTAATGCCGAGAAAGCCCTCGCAAAGCGCAGCATATGCGCTCATTTCTAGAAGAGAATTGGGAGGAAGATTGTGGAGTTGAACTCCATAGTGATCTATCACCTCGGAGAAGAATTCCGAGGGAGGAAAAGACAGACCTCGGTCCAGATGGGTGCCAAAGTGGACACGCTCGCCCTCGCGCGGGTTGAGGACGGTTTCGCCGGAGCCGGTCTGCCAGTCGCCGGCGGCGAGAAGCCCCTCCTTCTCCATGTTCTTGAGGCCGTCCTCGTCAAGGGCGCAGGGGATCCAGATTCCCCAGAAGCTCTCCTTCTCCGCAGCTGCTTCCGCTGACGCCGCCGCTGCTGCCGCCGCCAAACCAGAGGAAGAAGATGATGAAGCCACTTTTCTCCGGTGAGAAAGTGACCTAAAAGGGGCGGCGCTAGGAGCTCTGTGGGAGGAGGACGAGAAGGCTCTGAGCGTGCAGGGGGATTGGGAGGAAAGGAATGGCAAAGGACTGGTGGAAAGGAGTAGAAGAAATCCGAACCCCTTATATCTACCTACTTGCGCCAAGATTCGTGCAAACGCTACAGTGTAACCGCCACGCATCGTGGAAAGAACTGGGAAGGGCCCGCGCGATGATTGTGTCACCTCGACCTCCACGCACGCATTGAAACAGCGCCTCGGTTCCGCGAACCGCTGACCCACCAACGGTCGTGCTGACGGAACGTCCGTCAGATGACGTGACTTGACCATGCTTGTGTCAGGTGGCGTTAGAGACCAAGTTCTGGCTTAGTTTAAAAGCGAGCTGGAAAATTCGAGTAACTTATTGAAAGGTCCGACTTACTTTTAAGACCCGGATCGTATTTTTTGTTGTGAAGTTTCAGGAACCCTTCAAGATTCTGCAAGCCGAAGATCAAGCTAGACGATGATAAAATCTGACTTTGGATCTTGGAGGCCTCCGGGGGCTGCTGTTGGGGATATACTTTCCGGGTATCCTCACAGTTTCTCACTGACCAGGGTGGCCCACTTCGGGTTAGAGCTTTGCTTCAAGGGCGGCCCAGTCAGGAGAGAAGACGGAGTCCCATCTGGCTACGGGAAGGCCCAGAAGACTTACTGACTTAGGCCCATAATGTTACTTGCAGTTCAAGATATACTCTGTAACCAACTCTTAGTCGTAGCCGGATTGATCTCTCCTATAAACCCTAGGTCGGATATCTATATAAGCCGTCCTAGGGAGAGCCTTTAGGGCAACACCTTACTACCCAATACTTTAGACCCTCAACTCGCACAGGCGATACCCTTGTAACCCATATTCCGGCTCTGCCGTATTACTGGATTGCTAGCAGGAGTAGGATCCGTCCAAAGCCGGCGGATTCGAACCTGGGTAAACTTGTGTGCTCACCGTCCCGGAATACCGTATGTCTCACACCCCTCTCTTCCGCACGCCTCAAGGACCCCCTCATGGCGTACTTGTCCTCAATCCGACGACACTAAACATAGATGATGATGTGTGATTTGTGCAAGAGTTGCAGTCTGGTTATTAATGCCATCACGAAGGTTCCTCCTATCTTAGAGGCATAGCATGATACTACATTTATCCCTGTATTACAGCATATGAGATGTTAATGTTAACTCATTTATTTACTACCCTTGAAGGTTCTAAGGGTGTGTTTGGTAGCCTGGGGGAACCCATATATTCTCATCTCAACCGAGATATACCAACTATTTGCTGTTTGTTAGCCTGGCTCGGTTCAACACGGCAGTGCCAACCTCATACGAAAACAAGCATTCAGCCTGGTCGAGATGCGAAGCTCAAGTCGAGCTTCTGAGATGAGCTCGGTTGAATCCATCCCGCAAAACACTGTAGAGGTAGCCCCCCTCCCCCGGCCCCCACCCGCAGCCGATTCTGTCCTCATTTTCTCCATCCCCGACCCGAGCAGGAGCACCGCCGCCAGCATCCCTCTGACCCACCCAGCCCCCTACGCCCCTCCGGCCAGCCACCACCGACGAGAAGCACCGTCGCGGAGCCCATGCTGGCCCTCCTCCCGGTGCCTAGTCCGGTCCTCCTCTCAGGCGAGCTCCACACCTCCTCGACGAGCTCCACACCCCCTCGACGAGCTCCACACCTCCTCGACGCCAGCGCCTCCCCTGCTCTCCTCGGCGAGCACCGGCACCGCCAGGGTGCCTCCAACGCCCACCACGATGCGAGCTCCACGCGCTGGCAGTGTGCGCCCCTGCGCCCAGCAGGATGCGCCGCCTCCACCATTGTGCAAGGACCCGATTGCTTTTTCTTTTGCTCTTTGGGGACTTTTGTGTAAAAATTAGGGCTCAGCATATCTCAACGCAGATTTCTGAACCAAACAACATCTGGACCCAAACTTTCTCAACAGATACAGTCTACCAAACAGACACAAAATCTTAACTCAACATATCTCAACTCAGCTTGTCTCAGGTGGAAACGCTTGTTGGGGGTGACCCGACCTACCAAACACACCCTAAAGGAATCACCCTAGTTTTCTTTTCTTCCCGTAGACAGAACGAACAGTAGACTGAGATGACAGTTTTAAGTTCATTGTTCCAATGCACCATGAACTTGGACTTTGTGTTGCTACTTCTTAGGCTGGCATGTTGTTCCTTGCTAGAATTTCTTCTGCCATGTTATGTGGGCCCTGTATGTAAACTCGTGGTTCACCACTCTCTAAACTCATTTGGATATTATGGTTTTAAAACAGTGTGAGTTATTGGAGGTCAATAGTACATGAGAATCTATAGAACTCTTGCATTAAACATACGGTAATTACTCATGACAAGTGTACGTAGACTCATGACAATAACATTAGGTTAATGTTGTTGTATTCAAAATTATTTGGATACATTAGGTTAATTTCGACCATCCGCTCTCTCCAGCAGTGGGGCCTCGTTCCTACGGTTTCGTCGAACCCACATGATGAGGTTGTTTTCTGCTCCCTCGGCACCTGAGGACCTGTGCTCCGGCGATGGGTGCTCTGGCAACGAGGATTAGCACCGCTGATCTAGGGGTAGGCTTAGGGTCACTAGGGGAAAACCATTTTTGCGGTTTATTTAAAATACACAGCAAAAGCCTAAAACACTCGGCAAAAGTTTGTCGTGTATTTACAGTCGGGAAAGAGCAGATAGCAAACACCACGCCGGTAAAACCGAGTTTGCCGAGTGTTTACATACCAATACTCGGTAAACATCTTTGCCGAGTATTTAAACCCGTACACTCGGCAAACCGAGAGTTCATGGCGCGCGGGAAACGCGACGGCGTCAGGCCTTTGCCGAGTGTCTCTGTTAGACACACAACAAAGATAAACGACCAAGATTTTGCCACATCGTCTCGTTCACGAGATTGAGCCAACGTCGCCTCTTATTCTTTGCCGATTGTCTCGCCTCAAAATACATGGCAAACAAAGGATTTTGACTAGTGTTCCTAACTGCAATACACGACAATGTTTACACTTTGCCGAGTATTTCATATGGTATAGTAACTGTTTGCTCTTTGTCGAGTGTATTTCCTGGGACCATCGGCCAAGTTTATCTCCGTGTCGTGTACCTCTGGCTCTTGCCGTGTGTATAACCTGGGATACAAGGCAAATTCTAGGAAAAATTTGACATGATTTTCCTATTTTCTATTATATCCTACATTTCAAAGCAAATATGGACATATATTCATATGTAGCCTCACAGCAGGCATATAACACAATAAGCACTCACATAATAGTCAGATACTAGGTTCACAAAATGCACTAGTACATCAAACACGCCTACAAAGTTCACAAGTTTAACAAACACTTAAATTGTAGTTCACAAATCCATGTACACAACCAAGTGGCACACAAGTTCTTCTCTAGCATGTGGTACATAGCTACATCAAAGGCGAGTATGTTCCACCACGACATGACCTTCCTTGATGTAATCCAACAAAGTCTAAGGCACACAAGCATGAGTAAAAAATGATGTAATCTTTCAAAATTCAAAGTAGGTACATGGGTAGCTAATTGACATGATGTTAATAAGGTAAAATTTGGCACAAGCATAACTGAAAATTGTTATCTATGTGGAACAAAAGGTAACATACGGACTTGGTATAAGTGTGGATATATGGTAAGAATATTGACATGACTCTAACAAGGCATAGTTTGGCACAAGCATAATTTAAATGTGTTATCTATGTAGCTATATGGACTTGGTATCTATGTATATGGTAAGATGATCCTCACAAGAATATTGACATGATTCTCACAAGGTAATATTTGGAACAAGCATAATTGAAACTTCATATCTATATAGCTATATGGTAAGGACTTGGTAACTATATATGTAGCATAATTTGGCACAAGATGTATACAAGCACGAAAATGGCAAGAGTGTGGGAAATCTCAAAGTTGCCTCCTAAGGTTCGGGTTCTCCAGAGTCGGCGTAGGTGCTCCCATAGTGGCAGGCATCATGGGGATTTCATTGCCAGGAGGGGACGACACTTTGTTGGATCTAGCGGAAGGCATTCCCTACAAAGCATGGTAAACGGGTATGAGATAGTAAATATGGCACAATAAGATGAACTATTGTATAGATGCAACACGACTTACGAACTGGAAGTTCATAGAAGGAAAAGGAGGAAGAACAGGACGAGGAGTTGTGCCAGTCGCAATAGCTAATATATGTAAATCCAACTTGAGAAGGTAAGGTATACAAGTTCAATGGAGTTAGCCATCTAGTCTTATGGGAAAGAAATTACCTGAAATTGCACATCATAGGCTGCGAACCTAGCATTCATGGCTTGTTGTTGCTCAATCCACATCTCCTGCATTTGGAGAAGTTTTTGCTAGCCCTCCTGTCACTTTCGCCGATCCTCCTCTAGTTGAGCCTACATCAGTGTTGAGGATAGCAGGAATTGACTGTTAGTATTTTTCAAGGTATATACACTTTTTATCCCACAAATTGTACCCGGGGTGCAATTTAGTCCCACTACTTGAAAATGGACAAAAGTAGTCCCATAACTTGCATCCCGAGTGCACTTTGATCCAATTAAATCAAATTCAATCAAATATGACCGGATCGGACCAAAAACGAGCAAATTCGACTACGCCGAGCTGTCATGCCATCCACTTTATGCAAATAGGTCTAGAAAAGTGAGCCGAGTGTAACGATGCTCTCGCATGTCGTGGAGATCCATAAGGAAAACCACTTGGCATCGTTTCCTTGAAGAACAGGAAGGGAGCGTTAGTTACGCTAGGCAGTTTGCCTCGTTTCCTTGAAGAACAGGAAGATGGCGAGCTTGTCTGTGGCGGCGATTCGGCGATATCGATAGCTATGCATTTCTGGGAGCATGGCGAGGACCCGCCGAGCTAAGGTACCCGAATTTTTTCTCCTCTGCTCTTTCTTTCTCATTTGACGGTGGTGTCGGTGGTGTTGGCGTACTTGGGCGCACGATCAAGTCAATTGTTCTGTGTTTTTTAGCCGAAAATCTCTGGGAATTGGTAGACTGATCACCAGCGGAGTCATCAGTAGTGTAAAGGTAGATGTTTGTTTCCGATTTTTCCCGGTTCGATGTCCTTCTGTACCCTGATGCTCATGTGCTCGTTGTTTTATGTTTTTTATGAATTTTGTGGATCTAGGTTAATGAGTGTTAAATTTTAGTGATGTTCATTGTTGGTTTATGTTTTCTATGCAAATATTTGAAGTCTTAGGCACAAAAGTTTACAAATTTCATCCAAATTAGTGGGAGTGGAAATTGGCAAGGATCTTAGGGATGGATTGGTGCTTGTTGAGGCGCAGTCACACATTAGGGATATGATAAATTTCAGCAAGTACCAGAAGACACTTGTCTTGTTTGTTGATCACACTAATTTCATCAAGGGACATAGACCAGATGTTATTGTGGGCCAAAGACCTATTCCAAGGCCATCTTAGTGGTGTTGGGGAGTTGAGGAAAGCATATATGACATATGCTATCAGGAATAGGGTAAAAGTAAAGAAGTTGAGGAATGAGAGAAGAAGATACAAAGTTAGTTGTGCTCCTAGATGTATCATCAGGGTTTTTAGCTTTAGATCAACCAAGAAGGACAAGAAGCTTCATGATCACTGAATATGAAGGAACCTACAAGTGTGAGGGCTTCATAATTAGAAAAATATAAAAACCATGCACAACGCCATTTTATGTGACATGTTTGAGATAAAAAAATGACAGACTTACGATACAGATGTTTCCTTGAGAAAACCTTGACATAACTAAGCTACCACGAACGAGGTTGCATGACTTTCAAGGCAAATGACCGAGGTCATGGCCTCAACCATGGAATAGTTTGTCGGAATGACCCCATATTTGGCGCGCACGTATCCCTTGGGATTCCCCGCGACGTTGCATTTCTTAGTTTTTATACTATTTTGAAACAAAATGCATTTTTAATTTTTTGAGTGGCCAAAGTGGTTTTTTTGTGAAGAAGCTACGAGAAATCCGGTTGGTAACCTCACCAAACCACCATGCAAAAATAGAAGACCGATTACAATGTACGATTCACCCTGTAACACACTTTAAAAGCTTTCCGGAAATTTATGAGATTTTACACGGTTTCCTGCCAATTCGTTTGGAAGCGGGTGAAAGTTGAACTACAGGTGCCCTGAATTTTCGTAAAATCTTTTTCGTGTTCAAAATGTGTCACTTCATCACGGATACGCCGACGGTTCCACAAGAGGGAGCCCCGGACAAACATGCATCGTGCCCCTGGCTTGACCACGGCTTCGAGGGGGCACACCTAATTCAAATAAAATCAAAAAAATTGAAAAACCATGTGCAGCATCATTTTATGTGACATGTTTGAGATAAAAAAGATAGACCTGTGCTAGGATGTTTCCCTGAGAAAACCTTCACATAACTGAGCTACCACGAACGAGGTTGCATGATTTTCAAAGCAAATGACATAGGTCATGGCCTCAACCATGCAATAGTTTGTCCGAACGACCCCATATTTGGCACGTGTGTGCCCCTTGGGATTGCCCGGTCAGGTCACCAAAGTGCTAATCCACTGGAGTGGTGCAAGAGCTGAAGATGCTACATGGGAAGATTTGGATTCTCTTCGTCAGAATTTTCCCCGTGCACCGGCATGGGGTCAAGCCGTAACTGAAGAAGGAGGAGGTGTTAGCAGTCCATCTGGCCCGGCCTCCACTCCAAGCCCAACTCGGCCCAACCAGAGGCCCATATGAACAAAGAGGATCCCGGCCCGGATTGTAAGCTGAGTATGGCAGATACTGCCTGTAATCATCTATAAGTAGAGAGAGTGAGAGTAGGAAAACTTGGAACGGAAGGAATGACCATTGGCCGGAATTATTGTAAGCTACAGATGTGAGGTAGGAAGGGTGGAACATCTGAGCTACCAAATATTCCTCGATTGCTAGAGTTTATATTCGAATTCCTTCCAATTCCCTGCCAGATCCCCTTAGGGCTCACATCCCTTCTCGGTGGAATCTGCTTCACCGTTTTTTATTTGCTTGTTTACTAATGGATATACAAATTGTAAGGTATCTTAATTAATTTTGTCCTTAGGTAAAGCTTCAAATTTTCATTAACCATAAGGAGAAAAATATCAGCGTCTGTAGTTAAACATCTTTAGAAAAAAAAACAGCTCATTCTAGATGTATGGATTGGCATCAGTTTATTATTATTATTTTGATATTGTATATACTGATAACATTTTATATACAGTTGGTCAAAGTTCATAAAGCTCATCTTGTAACAAAATTAATATCTTATATTTTGGGACAGTACTATATATCTTGGACTGAATTGGTCAACGTTCGAAGGTCCCTCGAGAGGAAGACAATTGGCGTGTGCCGTGACAAATAGGTTTCGGTGGCTTCGATTGACCCGAGAATTAAGTTTCGTTGGCTTTATTTGAGTGGAGTGGATCATCTCCGCTCCCTACCACCATACTGTTGTACTGTCTTTTGCCCCTGCTGATGCCGATGCTGGTGATTCTGCAAGAAAGTGTATATCACTGAATTCACATAACAGGCCAACGATCGTATATCTTTGCGAGTGACACACACGTGCATCTCCATCGTCTCATCGGCTTCAAGAAAGAGTAAATTAGAGGTTAATGAACTACTACTTGCCAGCTGGACGGATCGACGGCCAGGAGTTCCAACAAGGAGTTTGGATTGGATGGATCAGCTCCTCTGCATGCGGCTGCTGCTGCTGCTGATGTGCAGTGATGCTGAATCTGCAATGGCTTCTCGGTTGAATCTCTCTGTTGGATAGTGGCCACCAAACCTCCATCCACCATCCTGCTATCTTGCTAGAACCTCCCGCTTTGCTTGTCTGCTGATTGGCTCGATCCGATGTACATATATACTCCTTCCGTTTCAAAATATAAGATGTTTTAGCTTTATGAAAGAAATGTATCTAGTCCATTTTTAGTGTGTAGGTCCATCTAGATTTAAAATAAAACTACACACTAAAAAAAATCTAAATACACTCATTTGACAAAACTAAAATATCTTATATTTTAAAACGGAAGGAGTAGGTGGGTACGTCGATCGATATCTCTCGACCGAACATCCCTTCGACCGACAACGGTGAGTCGGCATGGAGTATGGGAACACTCCTCCCTGTTGCTTCATGCATTGCATGTGGCGTGAATGCACATACCGGCCGTCATATGGCGCGAAGCAGTAGGGAGGAGTGTATGCCTTAAGCAGGGAGGATATTTTTCTTTAAAAACTTGATCAAATTTTAGTTGGTTTAACTTTTGAAAAAAGTTATATGTCTTAAGCCTTGAGACGGAGGTAGTATGCAGTATCATCATACCGTCATGTCTAGTGCTATAGTAAAAAAAAACATACAGCAGCCAGACGACTTGGCAATAATGCTTCATTTTGTGCCTGACACTATGCTATCCATGGGCGGCACCACGGTCCTGTAAAATTCCTTGTACCGTGCGTGGTCCATGTATGCATATGCACAGCTTCTCCTTGCTCTCTGGCAGCGTCCTGCCATGCCGGCAGCAACGGCGCGCCGCGGCCGGTGACAGACACAGTGGGAGGAGAAGATTCGTATTCTGAGGGTCCGTTGACACCTCAAACCTTTTCCTCGAATGTTCTCTCTTGAATATTGAGATGAGATGCAGTGTTTCTTGCCATGGGTGCGACATTATTGACACTTGTCTTCATGAGTGTACGTACCACCAATAATAGCATTTGTTTATCCCTTTTCTTTATGCGGGAGATCAGTTTAAGAGCATCTCCAGCGGGCCGACACAAATGGTCCTCCCACGTCTGAACCCGTCTGACAGGATGGGCGGACAGCTACAACATGGTCCAGCAGGGCTACCCAAACAGACCGACTCACGCGGACCGAGGATGGTGGCGCGGGGCGGGGCTCCAGGTGGACGGCGGCGGCGGCCCTAGTGCAGCAGCGCGGCGGTGGGGCTGGTATGTGCCTGATCTGAGAGGGAGGGGGTGATTGAGG
The DNA here is from genome assembly GCA_910589775.1 of Avena eriantha. Lineage (NCBI taxonomy): Eukaryota > Viridiplantae > Streptophyta > Magnoliopsida > Poales > Poaceae > Avena > Avena eriantha. Next base: position 470,768,709 of record OU342745.1, read on the forward strand.
GTTGATCCCCTTAGTTAGGCTGTCGTGTAGCCCGAAGGATGGAGGTACTTCTGTTGGCCTACCTCGTTCACGCCATCGGCTTTGTGTCATGATGTTGGTTTTGTCATGGGCTTGTGTTCGTGGATGCTAGGGCAATGACCTCAGAAGGTGGATCTGCGTGGGGACTGCAACGGGCGACGTGGTAGTGGTAGTCTCACTCTTCGGTCATGTGGACGTGGTAGTGGTAGTCTCACTCTTGGGATAGCGTATCCCTCTTGGGATGCATGCGATGGATAGTGGTAATCTCATTCTTGGGATGTCGTATCCCTCTTGGGATGCATGTGATGGATACCTTCTCGGTGACGGGGGCACCAGATGAAAACCATTGACCGTCATGGTCTTGACGGTGGCTAGCGGGGGCGTCGGATGGAGCTGAAAACGACGCGGGCCAACCCTGTCAGTGAGATAGACGGCTCGTCTCTAGCCACGCATTCTCCCTCCATGCCCTTCCCGTCTTTTCTACCCCTTCCCGCCCTTTTCTCACTATATGTAGGCACGGTCATCACCGTTGCAGATCTACATCTACACCATGCCCACACCCGCCATTCTTCGCATAGCCTGCCTGCAATCTTTACCGTCGAAATCGTAGCTGAATACCCGCCGCCGATGGAGCATTTTCTAGAAGATGGGGACTCCGTCAACGTCTATGGGCGGCGGTGCCTGCACATCCATGAGGCACAAGCGCTTTGGGACGCCCAGTACCCAGTCCCTCCGGACACTAGGCTGCCGAGGGGATGGGTTCTCTGTGCTGGCGACCGCGGCCATCTTCGCCACTTCTGGCCCGGCCTCACGCCGGAGGAGAGGGACGACCCCCAATGGCATCCCGACAACCACCACCGGTGGACGATCTTTTTCGAACAGCAACGCGTGGGACACATCATCGCCTACAAGAGCGCCGACCCACCGCCGCAGGAAAGCAATTTCGATGGCCGGCGGCGATGGTGGAGCGCACCAGGGTGCACGCTCTACTGGGTGCTCGACCACATCGCCGCCGGGAACCACCCGCGTCTAGATTAAAGGCTTGCGCTCAGTGCCGGAATCGACTTCCTCCTCGCCTAGTTGTGGCCCCCAGTAGTTCCTTTTTTCTCTTTATTTGTTAAAATATGTGAAACTTGTTTCAACTATCTGTAAAATCAATGTTAATTTCATATTTGGCAAATATTTGGAATGTTTGAAGTTTTTGTATGGAGGGCATGGCTGGGAGACAGCCCCCCCCTCCCCAAATCTGTTTTCTATCCGGCGTCCCCCAATACGGGCGGAGAAACGGCCGTGCCGGACGCCGTATTGGGGGACGAGTGGAGATGCTCTCAGTACCCAAGTTCTAGAGAGTATCTCACACTACCTCCTATGTTCCAAAATATATGGCACTTCAGAATTAGTCAAAATGTTAATGTTTTTCTAACTTTCTCCCTTTTTTTGATTGAAAGGACTAAGTTTCTACCTAAAATATGTGTTTCAATATTGTTCCTTTTTTTTATTATATTCGAAGCGTTTAAATCACAATTTGTATGACGCAAGTTGCTTAACATACCAGAAATAGAGATTTTGCAACTAACAGTTACATCTATATTCTTCATCAACATCCTCTATAGCTTAATTTTTTTCGCATTTAATGTTCCACCACTACTTGCATAAAATAAAATGTACAAGAGAAAACACCTAATGCTTTTTTAGAGTGAAAAGTTGCTGTTTTAGGGGAAGTAAGTATAAAAATCTACAGCTGGTTTACAATCTTCCATGGATTGTGGCCTAAGTTAAGATGGGTCGATGACTAAAAACGTTTCGAAGCCCAGCCCGCTTTTGCCATGCGTCAATGAGTTGTGTGCAGGTCCAGGCCCATAACTCCCATGCTATGAACCGGGAAGCCCTTCGTGCGGCAGTTTCCCTCGCCGCGCCGGCTCCCCGCTATGAGCCGCCTGTTGTGTTACCACTATGCCTCCCTCCTCTCCTCCGCCGCGATGGCGCTCGCGTCTCCGGCGCCATCCACTGCCTCATTCTCCGGACCCTCCCGCACCCGCCGCCCACCTACCTCCTCAACCAGCTACTCACCGCCTATGCCAGGTCCGGCCGCGTTGCCCACGCCCGCCGCCTGTTCGACACAATGCCCGACCAGAACCTCTTCACCCGCAATGCGCTCCTCTCGGCAGTGTTATCAGTTCTTGTGTTAATCTAGCAAGCCTGGAAGAGGGAGCACAGTTCCACTGTATGGCGCTCATCTCCGGATCGAGGCCGTGCATTACAGTGTCTAATGCGCTGGTTACCTTGTATGGGAAGTGCGGCAGTATAGTGTGGCAGTACCGAGGACGCACACCGCTTGTTTGATGAGATGCTGTTTCACGACCAGGTCTCCTGGACAGCCCTTGTTTCAGGTTATGCGCAGTTTGGGAAGGGCAAAAGAAACTATTGAGTTGTTTGAGAACATGTTGTCTAAGGGTGTGAAGCCTGACGACGGGGTAACATTCATTGGTGTCCTTTCTGCTTGTAGCTGTTCAGGACTCGTGGAGAAAGGCTGCAGCTACTTCCAGTCCATGCAGGAGAACAATGGTATTGTACCCCTGGATGATCACTACACTTGTATGATTGAACTGTATAGCAGATCAGGGAGGTTAAAAGAAGCCGAGGAGTTCATAAGGCAGATGCCACGGTGTCCTGATGCAATTGGATGGACAACGTTGCTGAGTTCATGTAGGTTGCGTGGAGACATGGAGATTGGGAAATGGGCTGCTGAGAATCTCTTGAAAATTGACCCTCAAAACCCAGCGAGCTATGTCTTGACAATGTCATGTCAGTTCAGTGCTGCATGATGTAGCAGGTTCTGAAAAGGTTCACATGCTCAGCAATCATAGCGAGAAGCTTGCAATTGCATTTGGCTTAATTTTTGTTCCAGAGGAAATGCCGATTCGGATTGTCAAGAATCTGCGGGTCTGTCTGGATTGTCACAATGCTACCAAGTTCATCTCTAAGATAACTGGGTGCGATATTCTTGTGAGGGACGCTGTCAGATTTCACAAGTTTAGCAATGGCATTTGCTCTTGTGGAGATTTCTGGTGATTGCATTGTCTATACGGCCAACGTTGTGCATGCTTCAGGTTGAAATATAACTCTGAACTGCCGTTAGAAGAAAAGGAGAAACATTGAGCAAAGCAAAACAAAGCATGCTCTGCCCATCATGTTTTTTTCTGGATCAGAGTAAGACTCATGTTCCCTGCAGGTGCAGGGTTCTAAACAGGTGTGTAGCGTAATTCTGTACTTCTGGAAGGTTGTTTCAGTTAACCTTTTGTCACATTAGCTTTCCTAACTGTTGGTCGGTATGGCTTTGACAGACAAAGTACCAAACTGCATCTGCTAACAGCAGTTTGATGTGATCCTTATGTCATGTCAATTCCCTGTTGAGCAAAGTGAGGAATAAAGGTAAACGTAAACCAACTGTTTGAATTCTCGTTTAATTTTGGCATAACTAAAATAATGGTAATTTGTTCTGAACCTCCTGGCTGATAGAGCTCCATCTGCACAATGTTCTGATCACCTACTTTCTGGGAGGTTGTTTTGACTAACCTTTTGCCGCATTAGCTTTGTACTTGTTGGTTAGTATGGTTTTGACAGACACCCAAAATGGAGATATTTCGCTCTAAAGTCACTAGTTTTTAGGCTTGTGTCATTTGCCTTTGTTTTGTCAGTGCCAAATGATAACAGCAGTTTAATATGAAGATTATGCATGACAGGTATATCCTGAGTGCTCCTTATCTCATGTTTAATTATATGTTAAGCAAAGGAGAAAGGTAAGCCAAAATTCGAAATTTGTGCAATTATCTACTGAATTCATCACATTGACAGAAGAAACCTCCACCCTTCAGACTTCATTAATCGTTCTCATTTCACTTTAGCATAACTAAAAATATGGTAGTTTGTGCTGAACCTCCTGATGGATAAAGCTCCTTGGCCACAACGTTTTTCCTTCCATTTTAACATAACCTGGATGTGCCTGGTTATATCTGTAGGCGGCAGAATTATATTTATTTCTTGTGCATTTATGGAGTCATTTCGACATAATTGTAGATAGCCTGAGACAATATAAACGAACTGAAACTTTGAAAGGCAAAAATTGATTGGACTGATGTAATACATGTACAACTCTAGCTTTGCATCATGGCATCTTCCACTAGCTATTACAACTTTCTGGAAGGCCTCAACAATGATAGACATAATAAAGATGAAAAAAACAGAAGATGGGAAGAGTGAAGCAAAATTAAGAAGGGGAATTACCCGTATGTATAGGCTATGAAAAAATAATCTGTCCATTTTCTTTTTACAGTGAAGCCATGTAGGCCTGGTTGTAGGAAGAGTCCATCTCATGGACGATGACGCTAGTGGCGGTGACCCGGGCACCGGTGGCATTGTTGAAGAGATACACTCCAGCATTGGCGTAGATGGCCTCGGTCGGGTACACGCGCGACGTTACCGTCAACCTCCCGCCCTGCGCGAAGCTCTCTACGATTGAGTGGTCCACCAGCACCCTGACGGACAGCGCCTCGCCATCAAGCACCGGTACGACGTTGCCAACGACCCTCTTCACAATGTCGTTGGCACGCGACGACCGTACCTCGTCATGGCAGAAGTGCGTGCGCAGGCCGCCGTCAAGGCCTCTGGCGACGTAGAAGTAGACGGCGGTCTGTTCCGTGTCTCCGCCATGGTGCCTGACGTCAGCGAGCACAAGGAGGCCAAAAGGGCCGAGCGCGCCACGGCCCGCTGCGCCGCTGCTGGTGCTGCAGTTGTATCCAACGTCAGCCTCCTTGGCAGCGGCAACATCTAGTGGGTCGAGGCAGAAGGAGGCCTCGATGTCAAGTTGGGTGGCGCGGCGGAGGCTGAGTGGGAAGATGGAGCCTTGGTCGATGATGATGCCGCCGAGGTCAGTGGAGTTTGTCCGGAGCGTCTCCACCTCCACCACCGGCCACTGGATGAGGTTGCTTCCTGTCTTTGTGTCCAGCACCACCGTCCGAGGGATCGACTGCAACAAAAGAAAACATCAGGCAAGCATTAGCAGTTGACACTAATTAATTCTTGTTTAATCAACACTTGTTAATCTTGTTTGTAACGTCACATGATTGTTTTTCCTTGAAGAACTTTCTTGGTGTCAGCGTGACAGCAAACTAGCACTAACTGTAGACAAGGCCTCCCTTTTTCTTATCTAATCCCAGTTTGGTTGGTACTTGCAAAAATTATTTAGTACTCCCTCTGTCCCAAAATAAGTGACGTGGGTTTCTCTAGATTCGTATGTACCTATATACTAAAATGTGTCTAGATACATCTGAATCTAGACAAACCCACGTCAATTATTTTGGGACGGAGGGAGTATTTTGTTTGGTGGTAGTACCAAATTGACAATCTTGCATGCCACTAGGCCACATGGAGTGCCACATGAGCCATAGGCATGTAGAGCTTGTTTGTAGGGCACGCAACGCTAACTTAGCTGCATTGAGCTAAACAGTAGTTGGAATTGTGGACAACTATATCACAGCAACATTGATTTAGCTGCTAGTATGTATGATTCTTCACAAGTGACTACTACTATTTATGGTCCGCAATTTCAGATGCTTTTTGTTCCATCATCATTGTTTTTCAATTGCTTGAAGAATCTTCTTAGTATCATTATGCCAGCAAGAGAAATAGTGCTAACTGTAGACAATGCATCCCTTTTTCTTATCTAATCTGAGTTTGGTTGGTACTTTCCTTAGCAGAAAAATTTGGACTCATTATTTAATTGGGTACTTCCCTTAGCATGCCACTGCCACTAGGCCACATGGGTGTGCGAGTTTGTTTGTAGGCATCCTGTAGTCAAGTTATCTCAACAGTAGCTGGAATTGTCCACTGAATGAAGCTAAGGACACTTGACAACCACATGACAGCACTCCTATCTATCTATACTTGATCACACAAGTGGCTGATATAATTTGCATGCATGGCCTTGACCCACCCGTGCCATGCAACACTGACTAATCTTGCATATTACTAACAAAGCAACATTTTTTTAAGAACCGATGGAGGTTAATCAATTAGCTTTGCCATGTTGTAGAAGATGTTGAAAGTGTTCAAAGTACCTGTAGGGAGGCCCATCCCTTGGCCACGTCGGCGTGCTCGGAGTCGGTCTCGCCGACCCACCCCCACAACACACGCCTCTTCTTGGCCGGGTCATAGAAGGTCTTGGACGCGTAGAACTTTCCCCAGTCATACCTCAGCCCGATGCCGACGTCAACTTCGACATCTAGCGGCGTCCACTTGTTTGTTGTGGAGTCGTACCTCCCTAGCGCGTAGTAGTCGTGTCGATCGTCGTCCGAGCTCTCCTTCATGACATGCAAAACTTCACCGCCGCCGCGGTTGGATGCCACCGCGACAGCATCCGTCATGTCAATGCCCCTCGTGCCGACTGGGTACAAATCGATGCACTCCCACATCCCCGTTGCCGGCACCCGATGCAGCACCCCGGGGACGAGCTCAAAATCAATGAAGTTCCTGGTCTTGTAGATCAAGGCCATGCCGGCGTGGCGGTCGTCCTTGGACCCGATGACGATCCGCCACATTCCGTCGGAGCCGTCGTACCAGGCGGTGGTCGGGTCACGGAAGTCCTTCTCCCCGACGTGCGGTGGTGGGTACAGCACGGGGTTGCCCTCGTACTTGGTCCAGTTGGTGAGCAGCGGGTCGGAGGGGTCGGAGGGGACGGCGAGGCACTGGACCTGGACGGAGGCGTTGGTGGAGCCGGTGTAGAGCATGACGATGCGGCCGTCGGGAAGCACGGTGGCGGAGCCTGACCAGGCGCCATTGATGTCGTACCACTGGTCAGGAAATATGGCGACGGGGAGGTGGCGCCACCGGAGCAAGTCCCGTGACACGGCGTGGCCCCACGCGATCTTGTTACCCCAGATTGCGCCATCCGGGTTGTACTGGTAGAACAGATGGTACCACCCCTTGTAGTAGACCGGACCTGCATTTGCATCAAGGAAATTTCGTCAACATTTGTATATTGTTATTTTGGGAATCTTGTGACTGAATTTTGTTGAGATTCCATCATGCTCTAAGAAGATTGTTGATTGCTTGCAGGGGATTAATTGTTGGAGGAAGGAGACGTGGTGGTACGTACCGTTGGGGTCGTTCATCCAGTTCTTCTCGGGCTGGAAGTGGAAGCCGGTGCGCTGCCACTGGAGCATGGCATTGCTCCATGGGAACGCGTTGCCGCTGGCATCTGCGCCAAGCCTCTCGCCGCCGTGTGCAACACCGGACGTCTTCTCTGACACGCCCGACTCAGGCCCTCGGCTGCTCCTGATCGTGTCAGTGACCTCTGCTGGGTGGCCAGGCATGACGGCGCCACCGGCAGGCAGCTGGCCGGCGAGCCTGACGCCCGCCAACGCGGCGACGGCCAGGAGCACGGCTGCCGTCACCAGGAGAATCGCGGCCAACATAGGCGCGGTCCGGCGACCGCGGCCAACCACGGTGTCATCAGGCAGCGCAGCATACGAGTACGGCAGCGGCGATGCCAGCATCGAGCCGCTGTCTCTCGTCTCCATTGGCATAGAATTGAGGGGAAATGCCTGGATGGCTGAATCGATTAGTGCAAGGGAGGGATTAGTGGAGCTGATAGCTCGTGCTAATCTTAACAAGAAGAAGCTCTGCGTGTTTGCCGAGCACCTCTTTCTCCGGGGTGGCATTTATAGTCTCCAGGCTCCACCCGTTGCGGCCTATCTGGCGCGACCCCAGTGGCTGTCAGGGCGGGCCTGCAGTGTCAGTGGGTGATTTGTAATCATCATCATCAATCTATCCAGGCCATGTTATCGATCGGTAGCTGGAGCGCCGCCTGTGAATACGATGATGATTGGACAGAGGAACATGGCATCATCGGTGGCATGGAACAGACTCAGCTTGTCGCACTCTTTGTTGTTGTAGATGTAGATTGGATTGGATTAGATTAGATTGGATGAGGCTGGATTAGTCCATGTTTGTGTAAATCCGTTCAATCTTAAATTCTTTTTTCATTCATAGAGTCCCAGATACTATTGTTACCTGGCCGGCACATACAGCGGGAGTCCTTAGAATTGCGATGCAATTTCAGGAGAGAGCTATGTTTATGGCATGTGCACTTTTGTGGCCGGGCTAGCTAGTCACTGGTTGATTGTGAAATTAATTCGTGTCGCCGCGAATTGATCCGTGCATCTTCTTTTCCTTCTGGGAAATTGGTGTGTTGGTGTGTGCATATGCATGCCATATCATCGTTCCAATGCCCTCGAGAACATGTACGTCCTTGATCCTGTTTTGGAGACCTACCTGTGGGGTAGTGGGCGACCTGAGCTAGGAGAGGTGTGAAGGCTTTTCTCGGCAAAAACTCAGCGCTTCGGCGCCAACGGTGGCGATGCATGCGGGTGTCTTAACCCTGTTGTGCTACCTTCCTAGTGATGGGGCTCCGGGTGAAAACACTTGACCGTAGTGGTTCCGACAACAATGGAGCGGTGCGTCATTACCTGCTTTTGGGCGTTGTCATGAAGCTGCGGCTCCTCTCGGCCTCGCTTCGGTGTCTTCAGTGGCAAGTTGTGTTTTTTCGTGTTTTCTTTTATTTTATCTTTGATCTGCTTTGTTGGAGATTATGTTCACCACCCTGTTTGGGTTCGGTCATTGTGACTATATTTGTAAAGAGGAGAATCCGAGGAGAAGAACATGTATGTCCAACAATGATTGAGCATCTAACCTGCCTTACTAGGCCCCGTTCGGTATATAGGAATGAAAAACATAGGAACCGGAAAAGGTGTAGGAACAAGAAAAGTATGCTAGTACAAAACTTTGGAATCTAGAACGGAGGAAACTGTACCAACATAGGCGTTCGGCCGAGCCAGGGATAAACGAAAGGAAACACTGGATGTGAACAGGGCTTCCTAGACTTTTTAATTCGGCTGCCCAACAGTAGAGCAACTGAGCAATGATGGGACATCGTTTAGCATTTATTTCTTTATTCCGGCACAAGCGCAGTTAGGGTAATCTTCCTATTACGATTTGCACATAAACTGGTTTATTAATCGGCTAACTCGCGTCGCGCCTCGGGCATCCGCGCGAACCAGAGCTGAGAGCGGATGTTATAATTCCTCTGGAATCGTACAATAAGCACAGGAAAGAGAACCTTTCCTAAGGAATCAGCAGCGCGGTTTCCTGTGTCCTGAACATCTTCGGAGGAAAAAATTCCCTAGGAAGTAAAACCTCCAAATTTCCTGTAAAATTCCTCCATGCCCAACGGGGCCTAAATGTGCTCCTCCCCTCCCCTGAACCTAATCGCTCGGGTCGGGAAATCATGGAAGGGAAAGAAAACCGAGCGAGGGGCTAGATTCCTGGGCCCACGAATGATTCAGCGAACCGAAACCGATCAATGGGTCCTCTTGCACTGTCAGCAGCGTGCAAGTGTCCAGGGCTGGATTATTAGCGGTAGCTATATATGTCGGCCTTAATTATTAGTCTCTTCCTACAGACATATACAGTAGGACCATTGAGGAATTAATTTTGCACCGTATGCATAGCTGACATGTCTTTTTTTTTTGCGGAAAAAAGATGATCATATTAAGCAATGCAAGATTCATACAGGAAGACCTAGGTAAAAGAGAAAATTACAAAAAGATGGCCTCGGTTTGGTCCCACTTGTTGCCAAACCTAAGCCGCGACTTGCTATGCATATGACACTACTACAACCTCTCGTGCATATGACACTTGTTGCCAAACCTAAGCCGTTGGTGGAACGAACAATGACCTCTCGTTTGCAATTACTTGCACACACACAGCACGCCACATGCATCAAGCATGGAGGAGTGCTAGCTCCTTGTGGCGACACTCCAACGACGATCGACCAAGTGCTGACTCAGCATTGTCGGTAGAGAGAGGGGGGGTGGGAGTGTCCATCTGGACTGTACCGGAATCGGCCAGCAACGGCCTCTCGTTTCTACCAGCGTGGAGGTGGAGGGCATCCACACGCTGCACGCTGCCGGGCTATTGGAGCCTGCTTCCCACGCCGACCAGCCCAATATGAAATCACCTAAATTTAGGGAAATTTGATGTAAAAAAACGGCCAAACTTATTTCAAATCTTAGGTTATGATACAAATTATAACGATATTTAAAGTACATTTAAACTAATCTAAATCTCACGGTACCAATGAAAGGCGCTCCAGTCCATCACCGCGATGTTGCCCGCGCCAGTCTTCACCGTCCCTACGGAGGATTTCTATGGACGCCTGGGCTGGCCGCTGCACCGCGTGAGAAATACGACGTGTCGACATGTTGGCTCCCCCGCGCCGGTTAGGGGTTGTCGGCTGTTCTATTGGGTCTTGGAAATGGCTAGTAGTGTATTGAGCGCGCCAGAGTGACCACAAACTATGGCCGACACTCCAACGTGCCTGTTGGGAGCCATACTGGGGCTACTAGTGGAGATGCTCTCATTGCCCTACCTGCTATGTCCCCTCTACAGTAGGAGGGCATGCATTTCCATGGAGCTAGACAACCAAGCGATGGAGCTGACTTCTTCTAGACTCAAATCAACATTGGCACAATTTCCTCGAGACCCATCAAAATCAGCATCAACATGAACAACAGAATAATACGATGATAGGGATGGTTATTGGGATGAACCAGACGATGGTCGTGGCACACACCAAGTGTCCTCCTATCAAGCGGGCGCCATGTCATCAGTGACAACATCCACATTCACTCCAGGCTTCCCCTTTAGAAAACGACATGTTTCATCAACAAGATGGGCGGGGGTCAACTTTCTTTCCTGGTTGATTGCTTGAGTGACGTGGACAAGCTAGTGTTTACAAGTGGCAACAATTGGAACGACATGTAATAATTGTGAAACTAGACTTCTACTATAGGTAGGGCGTGGGTGACCATGTGCGATAGATGTTAGCCACAAGAATGGTTGACTTAATCAACTCTACACGGAAGCAAACCCGAACCATTCCATAGAGGAGAAGTGTAGATGTTTGGTTAAGCAATAATGCGTGATAGCAACCACCGTTTTCATCTTTTGGGCCGCGCCGGGTACCGCAGACATGACATCGTATTATGCTCCCTCGATCCCTCGTGTACTCCCTTCTGTCACGTTCTGATTCCCCTCGGTCATGTTCCAATGTCTTCGTGGGAAGAAAATGGCCTCTCGCTGGTTTTCATTACTGAAACCAACAAGTGTCTGTTATGAAAGGTTTGAACTCTCAGAGGACCTGTTTTGTTTATTCTTAATCTGCTAGATAAGAGGGTCTCCTTATCACTTATATCGGTTGAGACATTTATGTTTTTGTTTATAAAGCAGGGTAAAATCCTGTTCGAGAAATTAAAACGTCCGGTGATAAACAAGCAAACAGAAATGGAGAGCTGAATCTAGCAAGCAAAGATTCTAGCTAGTAGAGAGACCCCACAACTAATTCAGAGAACCGAAAGCCGATAGTTTCCTCGGACTTTTGCGCTCTCTGTCAGCAACTCAGCACGCTGGCCCACCTTACACTGCTCTCTAGCATAAATAGGTAAACAAATGGTATTATTAGAGATACGTACTCTTGAAGACAAGTGTCAATTATGCCATGGCCAAGCTGTGTGTACACTGCATCTCGTCTGCAACGGCATGTGCCAACTAGGCCACAATGGATGATGATAGGATTCCAAATCTTCTCCTCACTCAACCTGCCGCGGAATCATTTGCCATGTGGAACCACCCGCTTATGATGTCTAATGCCGCAGAATTCGCAGAGAGTTAATCAGTCTACCAGTAGTTGCAGAACATTGAGTAATTAGCACCCAATTAGCTACAACCAGCTGGCCCGTTATGTACATTGAGTGGATAGAACCAGCGAGATTGTGTGTGTGGTGCCCATGCTTGGTAATAGTAGTGTGGACGAAAACTGAATTATTGCCACGTCGGCTGTATTCTGCATGCATTATTGCAGCTTAGTTAATTTTGCTCGTTTGCAGGTTGGCCAGAGGATGCTGTCTTAGACAGAGATAGACTGGACCTATGTGCCAAGGGTATGCACAGATTAATCTTAATCCTTCTCTCTCACAAACGAAGCACACCCGCTATGTGATAATTCAAGCCACATTGTCGAGCTTACATCGGTGCATTGTTGTCGGAGAGATGTTGACTCTATAGATATCGATGTATCTACCCTTGTGCACCGGAGCCATTCAACAGCCCGGCAAAGCTGGAGCTTCTAGGGAGGTCAGCTAGTAGCTTGAGCTTCACATAATTGTAAGAAACCAACCAAATGCTACTAAGAACCCATTGCACTTTCAGCATCATGGCAGATCTGTGGTACAATAATGCAGAGAAGTTGAGATCGAAGTCGATCCAATCCAATCCAAACTTGTTGGAACTTCTGGTCGTGGTTCCTCCAGGTGTCGCTCCACCAACTGGCGAGTAGTTAACTAACCTCACTTCGTTTCTTTCTTGAATCCACTGAGACGTTGGAGATGCACATGTGTTTCACTATCAAAGCTACTACCGTTGAGTGATATACACTTTCTTGGAGTACCACCAACATCAACATCAACATCAGGAGGGACATGGATGGCACAATAATATACAGGTAGGGATGGGATAATCTACTCCCCTCGCTCAAGCCACACAAAATTCTCGGGTTAATCAAGGAATCCACCTTTTGGTCACGGTACACTCTCAACCGTGTGCCAAATCATCGGTTACAATATGCACTTTATTTCATCCGACTTTCTCTTTATCAAACGACACGTGGATGAGGGGGCAAGGATGATAGCGTTGTAACCTCGATACCGCGAGCTATCGTTGCCTTTCATTTTTGAGGGAAGAAGCACCAAATCACATGGAGCTAGCCACGCCATCACCAAACCAAGTCATGGCAATGTTTGGTACACGGATTGGATCATGAATTATCCGGTGCCGGACATGACACTGGAGCGACTCTTGTGTCCTGTCACTCAAGCTAGCTGGACTCTCGTTTCCTATAGCGTGTATCCATGCTCACACTGCACGCCACATGCAGTGCTCTATTAATTGGTTATCCAGCCACGAGGTGCTGACTCATCAGTGTCTAAGATCCTATTAATCAGCAGCCAAGCAACAAGTTCTAGAGAGATCGCTGGATAATTAGTTGCAACTTCAGCTTCATATGATGGGAACAGACCAGATAGTGCCTTTGCCTCCCGAGTTCAGTACTACATATTAAAAATTCAAACCATATAATTATAAGTATTTGGAATCGTGAAACAAAATCCTAAAATTAGATGTATCCCACAGCCGTATAAAATATCAACTCGGAATGTTTTGTAATGTGAGCTACATAAAAATGACAAGTCTTAATATTTTGGTGATTTGAAATGTTCGAATTTGGTATAGTCTAGTGTTGGGCTTTTGACACAAGACAATACAAATTCTGAAATTTTCTTTGGCCCACTATTTGTGGCAGCTCATGTATGCTAGTGGAGTTAAAGTTTCCACATTTCTAATTGAGAGAGAGAGATGCATCACCTTATATAGAAGATTGTTCTACTAGGACTAAGTGAGTGAGAAGAGAAGCAACTCTCACGCAATCCTCATTCGGCGCCACGTCTTGTCATGCCATGCCGTGGGTTTGGGAAATCTCGCCGAGCTTTATTTTGCTGTTCGAAAAAATTAGTTATGAGTTATTAACAGACACGTTGATTAGCCAGATCTTTTGGATTGTGGGTTGTGTTGACTCGGACGTGGGTTGCGCTCCCGACCTATCTGACCGGCACTACATAAACCGGGACGCAACCCCTACACGAGTATAACTCATCATACGCACCTCCTTTCAGTCTATTGAGTCGACCGTCTTCATCTTCCCCATCCGCCTTGCGGCGTGCACCACAGTCTATTTTTGTCCTTGGATATAGTCCAGTCCATCCGAGTTGGGTTAACGAACCTACGAAAGATAGGACAACGCTAGGCGTTCCCCGGGGATGGAAACTTTCCATCCCCGGGTCCCCAGACGTCCGATCGAATCAAATCAACGTTCAGATCACCTTCCCGTCCCTTCATTCCGCTTTTGCTATAAATAGTCCTGCTTTTATTACAAATAGTCTAGCTTTTGTTACATGTAGCAGAAAGCAATTCGGTATAGAAAAAGAATAGATAGACTAGACCTCGCCTGAGAGTTCGCCGGAGATCTCGCTAGCGACCTTGTAGCAAAAAAGTTGTCCTAGTGTAGTAGAACCGAGTTCGCCAGAGACACCGCCGGAGAATCTCGCAGGAAAAAACGTCGCCGGAGACCTTGTAACAAAAAAATTACGCTAGTGTAGCAAAAACATAAAACAGTTGTAGCAAAATGTTTTTTCTAATGTAGCAAAGGGATATCGCCGGAAACATCGCCAGAGACTCCCTGCCGGAGATCTCGTAGCAAAAAAAAATTATGCTATTGTAGGAAAAACACAAAACGGTTATAGTAAAATATTTTTTCTAGTGTAGCAAAGGGGACATCGCCGGAGACTCCCTGCCGCAGATCTCATAGGAAAACCGTAGAAATTGGTTGTAGCTGGAGAGCCGCCTGTGAATACGATGATGATTATAGAGGAACATGGCATCATCGGTGAGAATATCATTTTACGGCCCGAAAGTTGGGGTGTCCAGGCAACGCGGTACCCGAGTTCCCTGATATCATCCGCGATGACTATAGTTGGCGTGCCAAATACTCAGAGGGTCTTTTTCGGCACGAATTCAACTTTATGTTTCAATACAAAAAATCAGGCTAACGGCTGTCAAGTTGGGCCCCCCTATCAGTTCTCGCCATTATATCGCTCATGTCGCTCCCGTCGCTTAGGTGTCAATTAAGCTTGCAGCGTTGGCACCTGCATCTATTACGCATCTACTTCTTCCCTGGAGCGGCAATCTGTGGGGCGTCGCAGCCATGGCACGGAGCTGGGACGTGGTCGAACCTGCTCGGCCCAGCTCTCCTCCATGTAGGCTTGCAGCGTTGGCGCCTCGGCCATGGCGCAGAGCTGGGAAGTGACGAAGCTGCTCGGTCCCGCTCTCCTCCCCATCCCGAGTCGGAGCTCGCCCTCACCATGGACGCACCCATGGCACGGTCGGGGACGAGAATTGGTTCCCGGTGAGATCTATCACCTTGTCGACCATGCTCGGTTCTATTTTCCTCCTCTAGAATCTGAGCTCGCCGTCGCCGTGGTTGCACCCGCACCAATTCTGCCACCTCTGCCGAGGTCTCTGTGGTAGCTCAAGTTCTGGGGCTCTCCAAGTTCTGCCATGTTGGGCCTGTAAGTGTTGTTGTATGTTAAACTATCAAATCTCCTTTTTTCAAATCTCTTGGGATGTACCAACTTCATTGTGTTTAATTATGAAAAACAAAATATAAATGACTTCTCTCAATTTCTCGCATAGAAAAATGCACAGCTAATTTCATATTCTCGCAGAAACTAGCCCCACTTGTTGAACCGGCAGCACTGCCACGATCTCCACGTAACCACGGTGAGTTTTCGAACCGAAAGTTGCAGTTACCACGTTTCTTCTGCAGTCATTCCTCTTCCTCAGTCATTCCTCTGCAGTTTTTCCTGGGTGCTTCTTCTTCCTCTGTTCTGGAACCGTCGGTTCATCTTCTTCTTCCTCTCAAAGGCAGTTCCTTGCAGGCAGTTCCTTTCACCCATTTCCTTGCAGGCATGGACGATGGGAAACGCACAACAGAGACCCACTTGGTCCCTGCCCATGGCACCACGACTTTGACAGTGGTGTACACAAATGATGAAGCGACTGTGAAGACAACTCTCGCCAGGTTTGAGCAATTGCTTGAGAAAGAAAAGCACAAGTTTGTGGGGCTAGACTTGGAGTACACCGGTGCAAATAAGCGAAAAAATCCTCCACAAGAGATCGCTGTCGTGCAAATCGCCATACATGAGGAGGTCCTCGTTTACCACTTCTGCAGGTATGTGAAATTTAAATTTGAGATCACCACTTCTGCATCCCTTGTTCCCTTACATCCCTAGAACCATCTAAGTGCAGGAGTAAACCAATTGAGATGCGTTGTCCGGCTCTGGTCGAGTTCTTGTGTAGGAAAGGGATAACTTTCACTAGCATGGATATCACAAATGACACAATTATGCTTTCTCGTGTGTTGATAAAAATCCCAGAGGGGCACCACATCGACATCCAAAATCTGTACAAGATCAAATCATACCCGGCGAAGGATGGCATGGGTGATCTGGCAGCGGAAATCATCGATAAATCCTATGAAAAACTGAAGAAATTGGAGCGACTCGATCACGACTACTGGGAGTGGAAGCCGATGAGCCAGGCGCGCCTCAAGTATGCAGCCAGAGACGCCTACATGGCGTACGAGTTATACAGTAAGCTCATTATCATGAAAGATGAGATGGTTAAGGCGGGGTTTTTTGCGAGAGAGCTATGCCCTGGTTGCAAGCTAGCCCAGGAGAAGAAGCGCCAGGAGGACAGAAAGCGGTTTCAGGACGAACATGGATCTTGGGATGGTGGCGACATCAAGCGGCTGAAGGGGAAGCAAGTCAAGGACGACAACAAGTGGTGGTGATACATTTTATGTTTGAACTAGATTTTAGTTTCTAGTTTATTATGTGTGTGATACATTTAGTTACTTCAATACAAAATTTGAACCAATTTAACTTGTTGATGTATTTCTTGACAATTATAATATAATCGAGCACTAGAAATATTTTGTAGTGTGCATGAGCATGATCAGTAAATATAATTTAACACTAGAAACTTTAAGGCACTCCATATAAAGGAGTAGATTAATATATAAGGTTCACCAGAGACATCACGGATATATTGTCTTACATGCCACACACAGGTAATAATTAACTAGAACAAAATAAAAGCAGGGGCTACAGCAGGAGGCCGGGACATAGAGACGCCTAGCAGGGCAGGGGTTTATCAGCAGGAGGCAGCGACAGCCTAGTCGATGGAATACAGGTCAGTCCTGACATACTTCCGGAGGAATTTGCCTTAGGCTGCGTGTCGCGCCAAGGTAATCGGCCTATGGCTTCTGCCTCCGCCTCTGCCAACGCCCTCCGCGTGCTGGATCATGATGTTGATGTCCATGTTGATTGCTCTGCGACAGAATGGGCAAAACAGTCTCCCCTACGATGGAAAAGGATTAGCCCACACCGTAACCGCCTCAGCACGTAGTGGCTCTTGTTATCCCTGGATTCCTTGCTAGCGTCCACTTCATCAGCATCCTCCTGTTGATTTTTAAGAACATAACTTAGAACTCATACATATGATTGAATTGTATTACAACTCAAGAATTGACAACGTGTATATGTAAGACAATATATCCGTGGATATCAAAGATAAAGCATCTCAGCAATAGTTTGATTGGTTCATATATCATTTCATCTCAACACAATGACAAATAATTGTATCAGATTGCGGCCTCATAAGTTTATTCAGGGACGGCGTGAGTGAACCAAGTAACAATTGCACAGCCTGTATTGTTGTTGTATATCGCCCCAGGTTCACTAACTCGTCCCTAAAAAAATCTGACACCAATGTGTCTGCCTCTTTTTTGGGACAAATTTGAATCATTAGCCACAATAAGAAATTGAAATGTAATCGTACAAAATATTATTCAGGGATATACATAGTCAGGTACAAAAACAAGCCTAAATATTGTAATTATAGATAAAAAACCAAACAATTAATCCTCAGGTGCATGTTAAAAAATACTTATGATCAAAACCATTCATATACATATGCATCATACCAATCATTAAAAGATCAAAAACAATTCAAGGATCATATATGTAGTTCCACGTGAGAATAAATCTAGGGCCTCATAATTTGTTTTAGAGATGGAGTAGGCGAACCAAAGTACCAACAACACAACCTATATTGTTTGTGTGCATTGCTGCCTCAGGTTCACCAACGCATCCCTAAAACACGACACCATGATACGTTTCTCCCCTTGAACTCTTTTGGGGCAAATTTCAATCATCGGCCTCTGTGACAAACTAAAATGTAATTCTTATACACTATGAATGCATGGAATAGATAATTTGAATATCATAGTTCTATGCATGTAGAATAAAGATTGCGGCCTCATAAGTTTATTCAAGGACGACGTGAGTGAACCAAGTAACAATTGCACAGCCTATATTATTGTTGTACATTGCCCCAGGTTCACTAACTCGTCCCTAAAAAAATCTGACACCAATGTGTATGCCTCTCTTTTGGGGAAAATTTGAATCATTGGCCACAATAAGAAATTGAAATGTAATCGTACCAAACAATATTTAGGGATATACAAATGCATCATACAACGCATTCATAGATCAAAAACAATACAAATATTATATATTTAGGTTCCATATGAGAGAAAAAATTAGGGCCTCATTTTTTTCAGCGATGGAGTCGGAGAACCAAAATACCAATAGCACAACCTATATTGTTTATGTGCATTGCTGCCTCAGGGCCACTAACCATCTCTAAGAAAACGAGACCATCAGATGCCCTTTCACTATTTTGGGGCAAAATTGAATCATTGGGCTCAGTAAGGAATAGAAATGTAATGTTATAGGCCTGCTGTGTATCGAAATCTACACTCAATTAGCAAACTCAACTAGATGGCAGATGAGCAGATTGGGGTTTTGTGACTAGACGGATTGGGGTTTTGTGACTAGATGGAAGATGCATCAATCAACCGATCGAATCATATATATACTACCCTACTTCAAGAGCAAAAGAATATGTACACGATTGAGCAAATCCTATGTATGAACAGTGAAAACTGCGGCTGCGACTAGAGAAGCTAGCAATGTAGTACCTCGGACTCCTCATTCTCCGCGATTGCGTCGAAGATTTCTTGAACGGCGATGGGGCCGTCGATGTAGATCACCGGATTGCCTCCGCCTGCCGCCTGCCCCCCATCCAGATTTGCTGCTGGCACCACGACGTTGTCGGCCACCTGCTGCTCGGCGGCGACGGCTACTACCGGCTGCTCGGCGGCGATGGCTACCACCTGTTGCTCGGCGGCGACGGCTACCACTTGCTGCTCGGCGGTGATGGCTACTGGCTGGACGGATGAGTTTGCACCCTCGACGCTGCGGCGACGAGCAGCGTTCGTGCCCGAAGAAGACGCCTCCGTCTGCTTGGCGACGACCGAGCCATTTGCTGCTTCGCCTTCAACTGGCTTCACCTCTGGATCTTCTCCACGCGTACGCTTCATGGCGCACCAAGGGAAGGAGGTAGTGCAAACGAGGGAGATTCGGCGCGCGTGGCAGGTGTAGATTGGGGTCTTGGGACTAGACAGACTGGGGGGAAATGACATGAGCTCATGGAAGAAGAAGGTCGAGGGGGGTTATAAACACCGGACCATTCGTAGTCCTCGAGTGGACACGTGTGGTGGGCGGGGGGGGGGGGGGTAGGGGTGGGTGGCTACCACGATCTCCACCCTTTTTTTGGTTCCCTTTTTTTTGAAACAGCCACGATCTCCACTTTAGAGCTGCATTGAAAACACACTCATGGCAGACCTCGATTCCACTGCATGCAAGTGGTCGGGAACTAATTTCTAGCAACGTTAGATCTACTCGAGGGGGGCCCTTGACTCATGGAATTTACTAGTAGTAGGGCCCAGTTGGAAGTGATATTGAGAGCGCTGTGATAAATGGGACATGTCTGATTAAAATCAAGTGGCAATAAATTGCAGTGCCCCGTCGACAACCGTGCACTCGATGACCCCGTTGCCCTGTGCATGAGTTGTAGTAGCAGTAGTAGGCTTTTCAGACTTGATTAAACTTGACATGACCGCTCGACGACTTTTTCGATGGACGGCATCGTGTTCCTTCCTGTAGAAGTCTCGCGGAGGGAGACATCCGTGCTGTCTCATGCTGTAATGTGAAGGGCACGAGGTGTGCAACGATCATCGTTGGATCGCACAGAATCAACGGTTGGTGCGCACGATCCGCGTGACAACTGTGACAACCAATCAGGGAGTAGCAGACAGGGTGAGCACAGTTTTGGGCTTCTACGAAAGATAAAGAGGGGGGTGGGCAAAACTAAGTAGTATCACATAAAACCAAGGGCAAAACTGAGTAGTATAAAAATGGAAAGTGTCTTGTACAATGAAATACATCGTGGAATACATCAAAATATGCCAAGATAGATCCACTAGAGTTCAATGGATGTGTGTTCTTCTCATAAACCACACCCAGTGTCATCGCATGTCTGTTCCTCTAAACAAACCACATAAGGATCCACCAGTTTCACTGCATGTCTATTCTTTTCATGAACCACATAAGGATCTACCAGTGTCATTGCATGTCTTTTACTTCCATAAACCACATGTGGATGCACTGGTGTCATTGCATGTGTGTTCCTCTAAAATAACCACATAAGGGTCCACCAGTGTCATTGCGTGTCTGTTCTTCTCATGAACCACATAAGGATGGGCCCACCAGTGTCATTGCATGTCTGTTCTTTTCATGAACCACACCCAATGTCAGTGCATGTCTGTTCTATTCATGAACCACATAAGGATCTACCAGTGTCATTGTATGTCTTTTACTTCCATAAACCACATGTGGATCCACCGGTGTCATTGCATGTCTGTTCCTCTAAACAAACCACATAAGGATCCACCAGTGTCATTGCGTGTGTGTTATTCTCAAGAACCACATAAGGATCTACCAGTGTCATTGCAAGTCTGTTCTTTTCATGAACCACACCCAGTGTCATTGCATGTGTGTTACTTCCATAAACCACATGTGGATCCACCGGTGTCATTGCATGTGTGGTCCTTCCATAAACCACATAAGGATCCACCAGTGTCATTACCTACCTGTTCTTTTCATGAACCACTCCTAGTGTTAGTGCATGTCTGTTCTTTTCATTAACCACACCCAGTGTCACTGCATGTCAGTTATTTTCGTGAACCACATAAGGATCTACTAGAGTCATTGGATGTGTGTTCTTCTCCTGAACCCCACGTGGATCCACCGGTGTCATTGCATGTCTGTTCCTCTAAACAAACCACACAAGGATCCACCAGTGTCATTGGATGTGTGTTCTTTTCATGAACCACACCCAGTGTCATTGCATGTGTGTTCTTCTAAACAAACCACATAAGGATCCACCAGTGTCATTGCATGTTTGTTCTTTTCATGAACCACATAAGGATGGGCCCGCCAGTGTCATTGCATGTCTGTTCTTTTCATGAACCACACCAAGTGTCAGTGCATGTCTGTTCTATTCATGAACTACACCCAGTTTCACTGCATGTCTGTTCTTTTCATGAACCACATAAGGATCTACTAGTGTCATTGCATGTCTTTTACTTCCATAAACCACATGTGGATCCACCGGTGTCATTGCATGTGTGTTCCTCTAAACAAACCACATAAGGATCCACCAGTGTCAGTGTGTGTCTGTTCTTCACATTAACCACATAAGGATGGGCCCACCAGTGTCATTGCATGTCTGTTCTTTTCATGAACCACACCCAGTGTTAGTGCATGTCTGTTCTATTCATGAACCACACCCGGTTTCACTGCATGTCTATTCTTTTCATGAACCACATAAGGATCTACCAGTGTCATTGCATGTCTTTTACTTCCATAAACCACATGTGGATCCACCGGTTTCATTGCATGTCTGTTCTTTTCATGAACCATACCCGGTGTCATTGCATGTCTGTTCTTTTCATGAACCACGGCTAGAGTCACTGCATGTCTGTTCCTCTAAACAAACCACATAAGGATCCACCACTGTCATTGCATGTTTGTTCTTTTCATGAACCACATAAGGATCTACCAGTGTCATTGCCTGTCTGTTCTTTTCATGAACCACACCCAGTGTCATTGCATGTGTGTTACTTCCATAAACCACATGTGGATCCACCGGTGTGATTGCATGTATGTTCCTTCCAGAAACCACATAAGGATCCACCACTGTCATTGCCTGTCTGTTCTTTTCATGAACCACTCCTAGTGTCAGTGCATGTCTGTTCTTTTCATGAACCACACCCAGTGTCACTGCATGTCAGTTCCTTTTATGAACCACATAAGGATCTACCAGAGTCATTGGATGTGTGTTCTTCTCATGAACCACACGTTGATCCACCGGTGTCATTGCATGCCTGTTCCTCTAAACAAACCACACAAGGATCCACCAGTGTCATTGGATGTGTGTTCTTTTCACAAACCACACCCAGTGTCATTGCATGTCTGTTCTTTTCATGAACCACACCCAGTGTCAGTGCATGTCTATTCTATTCATGAACCACACCCGGTTTCACTACATGTCTGTTCTTTTCATGAACCACATAAGGATCTACCAGTGTCATTGCATGTCTTTTACTTCCATAAACCACATGTGGATCCACCGGTGTCATTGCATGTCTGTTCCTCTAAACAAATCACATAAGGATCCACCAGTGGTATCGCGTGTGTGTTCTTCTCATGAACAACACCAAGTGTCATTGCATGTGTGCTTCTAAACAAACCACATAAGGATCCACCAGTGTCATTGCCTGTCTGTTCTTTTCATGAACCACATAAGGATCCACCAGTGTCATTGAATGTCTGTTCTTTTCATGAATCATAGCCAGTGTCATTGCATGTCTTTTACTTCCATAAACCACATATGGATCCACCGGTGTCATTGCATGTCTGTTCCTCTAAACAAACCACATAAGGATCCACAAGTGTCATTGCGTGTGTGTCTTCTCATGAACCACACCCAGTGTCATTGCATGCGTGTTCTTCTAAACAAACCACATAAGGATCCACCAGTGTCATTGCATGTCTGCTCTTTTCATGAACCACACCTAGTGTCATTGCATGTGTGTTATTCTAAACAAACCACATAAGTCATTGCATCTCTGTTCTTTTCATGAACCACACCTGGTGTCATTGCATGTCTGTTCTTTTCATGAACCACGGCTAGAGTCATTGCATGTCTGTTCCTCTAAACAAACCACATAAGGATCCACTAGTGTCATTGCATGTCTGTTCTTTTCATGAACCACATAAGGATCTACAAGTGTCATTGCATGTCTGTTCTTTTCATGAACCACACCCAGTGTCATTGCATGTGTGTTACTTCCATAAACCACATGTGGATCCACCGGTGTCATTGGTTGTCTGTTCCACTAAACAAACCACATAAGGATTCACCAGTGTCATTGCCTGTCTGTTCTTCTCGTGAACCACATAAGGATGGGCCCACCAGTGTCATTGCGTGTCTGTTCTTTTCATGAACCACACCCAGTGTCAGTGCATGTATGTTCTATTCATGAACCACATAAGGATCTACCAGTGTCATTGTATGTCTTTTACTTCCATAAACCACATGTGGATCCACCGGTGTCATTGCATGTCTGTTCCTCTCAACAAACCACATAAGGATCCACCAGTGTCATTGCGTGTTTGTTCTTCTCATGAACCACATAAGGATCTACCAGTGTCATTGCAAGTCTGTTCTTTTCATGAACCACACCCAGTGTCATTGCATGTGTGTTACTTCCATAAACCACATGTGGATCCACCGGTGTGATTGCATGTCTGTTCCTTCCATAAACCACATAAGGATCCACCAGTGTCATAACTTGTCTGTTCTTTTCATGAACCACTCCTAGTGTCAGTGCATGTCTGTTCTTTTCATGAACCACACCCAGTGTCACTGCATGTCAGTTCTTTTCGTGAACCACATAAGGATCTACCAGAGTGATTGGATGTGTGTTCTTCTCCTGAACCCCACGTAGATCCACCGGTGTCATTGCATGTATGTTCCTCTAAACAAACCACACAAGGATCAACCAGTGTCATTGGGTGTGTGTTCTTTTCATGAACCACACCCAGTGTCATTGCATGTGTGTTCTTCTAAACAAACCACATAAGGATCCACCAGTGTCATTGCATGTCTATTCTTTTCATAAACCACATAAGGATGGGCCCGCCAGTGTCATTGCATGTCTGTTCTTTTCATGAACCACACCAAGTGTTAGTGCATGTCTGTTCTATTCATGAACCACACCCAGTTTCATTGCATGTCTGTTCTTTTCATCAACCACATAAGGATCTACTAGTGTCATTGCATGTCTTTTACTTCCATAAACCACATGTGGATCCACCGGTGTCATTGCATGTGTGTTCCTCTAAACAAACCACATAAGGATCCACCAGTGTCAGTGTGTGTCTGTTATTCTCATTAACCACATAAGGATGGGCCCACCAGTGTCATTGCATGTCTGTTCTTTTCATGAACCACACCCAGTGTCAGTGCATGTCCGTTCTTTTCATGAACCACACCCAGTGTCATTGCGTGTGTGTTCTTCTCATGAACCACACCCAGTGTCATTGCATGTGTGTTATTCTAAACAAACCACATAAGGATCCACCAGTGTCATTGCGTGTGTGTTCTTCTCATGAACCACACCCAGTGTCATTGCATGTGTGTTATTCTAAACAAACCACATAAGGATCCACCAGTGTCATTGCCTGTCTGTTCTTTTCATGAACCACATAAGGATCCACCAGTGTCATTGCATGTCTGTTCTTTTCATGAATCACAGCCAGTGTCATTGCATGTCTTTTACTTCCATAAACCACAGATGGATCCACCGGTGTCATTGCATGTTTGTTCCTCTAAACAAACCACATAAGGATCCAACAGTGTCATTGCGTGTGTGTTCTTCTCATGAACCACACCCAGTGTCATTGCATGCGTGTTCTTCTAAACAAACCATATAAGGATCCACCACTGTCATTGCCTGTATGTTCTTTTCATGAACCACACCCAGTGTCATTGCATGCGTGTTATTCTAAACAAACCACATAAGTCATTGCAGATCTGTTCTTTTCATGAACCAGACCCGGTGTCATTGCATGTCTGTTCTTTTCATGAACCACGGCTAGAGTCACTGCATGTCTGTTCCTCTAAACAAACCACATAAGGATCCACCAGTGTCATTGCATGTTTGTTCTTTTCATGAACCACATAAGGATCTACTAGTGTCATTGCCTGTCTGTTCTTTTTCATGAACCACACCCAGTGTCATTGCATGTGTGTTACTTCCATAAACCACATGTGGATCCACCGGTGTGATTGCATGTATGTTCCTTCCAGAAACCACATAAGGATCCACCACTGTCATTGCCTGTCTGTTCTTTTCATGAACCACTCCTAGTGTCAGTGCATGTCTGTTCTTTTCATGAACCACACCCAGTGTCACTGCATGTCAGTTCCTTTTATGAACCACATAAGGATCTACCAGAGTCATTGGATGTGTGTTCTTCTCATGAACCACACGTTGATCCACCGGTGTCATTGCATGCCTGTTCCTCTAAACAAACCACACAAGGATCCACCAGTGTCATTGGATGTGTGTTCTTTTCACAAACCACACCCAGTGTCATTGCATGTCTGTTCTTTTCATGAACCACATAAGGATGGGCCCACCAGTGTCATTGCATGTCTGTTCTTTTCATGAACCACACCCAGTGTCAGTGCATGTCTATTCTATTCATGAACCACGCCCGGTTTCACTGCATGTCTGTTCTTTTCATGAACCACATAAGGATCTACCAGTGTCATTGCATGTCTTTTACTTCCATAAACCACATGTGGATCCACCGGTGTCATTGCATGTCTGTTCCTCTAAACAAACCACATAAGGATCCACCAGTGGTATTACGTGTGTGTTCTTCTCATGAACAACACCAAGTGTCATTGCATGTGTGCTTCTAAACAAACCACATAAGGATCCACCAGTGTCATTGCCTGTCTGTTCTTTTCATGAACCACATAAGGATCCACCAGTGTCATTGAATGTCTGTTCTTTTCATGAATCATAGCCAGTGTCATTGCATGTCTTTTACTTCCATAAACCACATATGGATCCACCGGTGTCATTGCATGTCTGTTCCTCTAAACAAACCACATAAGGATCCACAAGTGTCATTGCGTGTGTGTCTTCTCATGAACCACACCCACTGTCATTGCATGCGTGTTCTTCTAAACAAACCACATAAGGATCCACCAGTGTCATTGCATGTCTGCTCTTTTCATGAACCACACCTAGTGTCATTGCATGTGTGTTATTCTAAACAAACCACATAAGTCATTGCATCTCTGTTCTTTTCATGAACCACACCTGGTGTCATTGCATGTCTGTTCTTTTCATGAACCACGGCTAGAGTCATTGCATGTCTGTTCCTCTAAACAAACCACATAAGGATCCACTAGTGTCATTGCATGTCTGTTCTTTTCATGAACCACATAAGGATCTACAAGTGTCATTGCATGTCTGTTCTTTTCATGAACCACACCCAGTGTCATTGCATGTGTGTTACTTCCATAAACCACATGTGGATCCACCGGTGTCATTGGTTGTCTGTTCCACTAAACAAACCACATAAGGATTCACCAGTGTCATTGCCTGTCTGTTCTTCTCGTGAACCACATAAGGATGGGCCCACCAGTGTCATTGCGTGTCTGTTCTTTTCATGAACCACACCCAGTGTCAGTGCATGTATGTTCTATTCATGAACCACATAAGGATCTACCAGTGTCATTGTATGTCTTTTACTTCCATAAACCACATGTGGATCCACCGGTGTCATTGCATGTCTGTTCCTCTCAACAAACCACATAAGGATCCACCAGTGTCATTGCGTGTTTGTTCTTCTCATGAACCACATAAGGATCTACCAGTGTCATTGCAAGTCTGTTCTTTTCATGAACCACACCCAGTGTCATTGCATGTGTGTTACTTCCATAAACCACATGTGGATCCACCGGTGTGATTGCATGTCTGTTCCTTCCATAAACCACATAAGGATCCACCAGTGTCATAACTTGTCTGTTCTTTTCATGAACCACTCCTAGTGTCAGTGCATGTCTGTTCTTTTCATGAACCACACCCAGTGTCACTGCATGTCAGTTCTTTTCGTGAACCACATAAGGATCTACCAGAGTGATTGGATGTGTGTTCTTCTCCTGAACCCCACGTAGATCCACCGGTGTCATTGCATGTATGTTCCTCTAAACAAACCACACAAGGATCAACCAGTGTCATTGGGTGTGTGTTCTTTTCATGAACCACACCCAGTGTCATTGCATGTGTGTTCTTCTAAACAAACCACATAAGGATCCACCAGTGTCATTGCATGTCTATTCTTTTCATAAACCACATAAGGATGGGCCCGCCAGTGTCATTGCATGTCTGTTCTTTTCATGAACCACACCAAGTGTCAGTGCATGTCTGTTCTATTCATGAACCACACCCAGTTTCATTGCATGTCTGTTCTTTTCATCAACCACATAAGGATCTACTAGTGTCATTGCATGTCTTTTACTTCCATAAACCACATGTGGATCCACCGGTGTCATTGCATGTGTGTTCCTCTAAACAAACCACATAAGGATCCACCAGTGTCAGTGTGTGTCTGTTATTCTCATTAACCACATAAGGATGGGCCCACCAGTGTCATTGCATGTCTGTTCTTTTCATGAACCACACCCAGTGTCAGTGCATGTTCGTTCTATTCATGACCCACACTCGGTTTCACTGCATGTCTATTCTTTTCATGAACCACATAAGGATCTACCAGTGTCATAGCATGTCTTTTACTTCCATAAACCACATGTGGATCCACCGGTGTCATTGCATGTCTGTTCCTCTAAACAAACCACATAAGGATGCACCAGTGTCATTGTGTGTGTGTTCTTCTCATGAACCACACCCAGTGTCATTGCATGTGTGTTATTCTAAACAAACCACATAAGGATCCACCAGTGTCATTGCGTGTGTGTTCTTCTCATGAACCACACCCAGTGTCATTGCATGTGTGTTATTCTAAACAAACCACATAAGGATCCACCAGTGTCATTGCCTGTCTGTTCTTTTCATGAACCACATAAGGATCCACCAGTGTCATTGCATGACTGTTCTTTTCATGAATCACAGCCAGTGTCATTGCATGTCTTTTACTTCCATAAACCACAGATGGATCCACCGGTGTCATTGCATGTCTGTTCCTCTAAACAAACCACATAAGGATCCAACAGTGTCATTGCGTGTGTGTTCTTCTCATGAACCACACCCAGTGTCATTGCATGCGTGTTCTTCTAAACAAACCATATAAGGATCCACCACTGTCATTGCCTGTATGTTCTTTTCATGAACCACACCAAGTGTCATTGCATGTGTGTTATTCTAAACAAACCACATAAGTCATTGCATATCTGTTCTTTTCATGAACCAGACCCGGTGTCATTGCATGTCTGTTCTTTTCATGAACCACGGCTAGAGTCATTGCATGTCTGTTCCTCTAAACAAACCACATAAGGATCCACCAGTGTCATCGCATGTCTGTTCTTTTCATGAACCACATAAGGATCTACCAGTGTCATTGCATGTCTGTTCTTTTCATGAACCACACCCAGTGTCATTGCATGTGTGTTACTTCCATAAACCACATGTGGATCCACCGGTGTGATTGCATGTTTGTTCCTTCCATAAACCACATAAGGATCCACCAGTGTCATTGCCTGCGTGTTCTTTTCATGAACCACTCCTAGTGTCAGTGCATGTCTGTTGTTTTCATGAACCACACCCAGTGTCCCTGCATGTCAGTTCTTTTCATGAACCACAAAAGGATCTACCAGAGTCATTGGATGTGTGTTCTTCTCATGAACCACACATGGATCCACCGGTGTCATTGCATGTCTGTTCCTCTAAACAAACCACACAAGGATCCACCAGTGTCATTGGATGTGTGTTCTTTTCATGAACCGCACCTAGTGTCATTGAATGTGTGTTCTTCTAAACAAACCATATAAGGATCCACAAGTGTCATTGCATGTCTGTTTTTTTCATGAACCACATAAGGATGGGTCCACCAGTGTCATTGCATGTCTGTTCTTTTAATGAACCACACCTAGTGTCAGTGCATGTCTGTTCTATTCATGAACCACACCCAGTTTCACTGCATGTCTGTTCTTTTCATGAACCACATAAGGATCTACTAGTGTCATTGCATGTCTTTTACATCCATAAACCACATGTGGATCCACCGGTGTCATTGCATGTGTGTTCCTCTAAACAAACCACATAAGGATCCACCAGTTTCAGTGCGTGTCTCTTCTTCTCATGAACCATATAAGGATGGGCCCACCAGTGTCATTGCATGTCTGTTCTTTTCATGAACCACACCCAGTGTCAGTGCATGTCTGTTCTATTCATGAACCACACCCGGTTTCACTGCATGTATGTTCTTTTCATGAACCACATA
The DNA here is from genome assembly GCA_910589775.1 of Avena eriantha. Lineage (NCBI taxonomy): Eukaryota > Viridiplantae > Streptophyta > Magnoliopsida > Poales > Poaceae > Avena > Avena eriantha. Next base: position 470,798,024 of record OU342745.1, read on the forward strand.
AGGATCTACCAGTGTCATTGATGTCTTTTACTTCCATAAACCACATGTGGATCCACCGGTGTCATTGCATGTCTGTTTCTCTAAACAAATCACATAAGGATCCACCAGTGTCATTGCGTGTGTGTTCTTCTCATGAACCACACCCAGTGTCATTGCATGTGTGTTCTTCTAAACAAACCACATAAGGATCCACCAGTGTCATTGCCTATCTGTTCTTTTCATGAACCACATAAGGATCCACCAGTGTCATTGCATGTTTGTTCTTTTCATGAATCACAGCCAGTGTCATTGCATGTCTTTTACTTCCATAAACCACATATGGATCCACCTAGGGTGATTGCATGTCTGTTCCTCTAAACAAACCACATAAGGATCCACTAGTGTCATTGTGTGTCTGTTATTTTCATGAACCACACCGAGTGTCATTGCATGCGTGTTCTTCTAAACAAACCACATAAGGATCCACTAGTGTCATTACCTATATGTTCTTTTCATGAACCACACCCAGTGTCATTGGATGTGTGTTATTCTAAACAAAGCACATAAGTCATTGCATGTCTGTTCTTTTCATGAACCACACCCGGTGTCATTGCATGTTTGTTCTTTTCATGAACCACGGCTAGAGTCATTGCATGTATGTTCCTCTAAACAAACCACATAAGGATCCACTAGTGTCATTGCGTGTCTGTTCTTTTCATGAACCACACCCAGTGTCATTGTATGCGTGTTCTTCTAAACAAACCACATAAGGATCCACCCGTGTCATTGCCTATATGTTCTTTTCATGAACCACACCCAGTGTCATTGCATGTGTGTTATTCTAAACAAACCACATAAGTCATTGCATGTATGTTCTTTTCATGAATCACACCCGGTGTCATTGCATGTCTGTTCTTTTAATGAACCACGGCTAGAGTCATTGCATGTCTGTTCCTCTAAACAAACCACATAAGGATCCACTAGTGTCATTGCATGTATGTTCTTTTCATGAACCACATAAGGATCTACCAGTGTTATTGCATGTCTGTTCTTTTTATGAACCACACCCAGTGTCATTGCATGTCTGTTCTATTCACGAACCACACCCAGTTTCACTACATGTCTATTCTTTTGATGAACCACATAAGGATCTACCAGTGTCATTGCATGTCTTTTACTTCCATAAACCACATGTGGATCCACCGGTGTCATTGCATGTCTGTTCCTCTAAACAAACCACATAAGGATCTAGCAGTGTCATTGTGTGTGTGTTCTTCTCATGAACCACACCCAGTGTCATTGCATGTGTGTTCTTCTAAACAAACCACATCAGGATCCACCAGTGTCATTGCCTGTCTGTTCTTTTCATGAACCACATAAGGATCCACCAGTGTCATTGCATGTCTGTTCTTTTCATGAATCACAGCCAGTGTCATTGCATGTCTTTTCATTTCATGAACCACACCCAGTGTCATTGCATGGGTAGCCGTTAGACCGAGTCTTCTAGAAGGCACGCCCTAACACAGTTGTTCTGCTTGACAATTGTTACATACCGTTCGATTGGGGCGCTTGGATGATTGGGATGGTATTCGTGAGAGCGATCCGCGAGTAGGCTATTCTGCGGCATGATTGGCCACGCTTGCTTTGGACAAACTAGCAACACCGGGCGCTCCCCTGTTTCGAGTGTCACGTCTCACAAGTTCAGTGGGCCACATCCCAGTGTCACGTCCCCATTACTTCTCTTCCTCCCCGTACCCTCGAAGCCACTTTCCCCACTTCACTCCCATCCTGCCGTAGCCACTAGCCGACGGCGCCTCCATCCCAATCCCCTCTCCGGCAGCCACCCCCTACCCCTCTCGCCATGGGTTCAAGGGGCGACGACGAGGAAATGCGTCATGAGGACAGGGACGGTGATTTCGATGTGAGTCGTCTCATCTCTATTTCTATCATTTGTGGCCAGTTATCTATTTTTTGAGCTAGATCTAATCTGTTTACTCATGCGCGTATGATGTGTTAGGCCAACCAGAAGATGTATGACTCCGACTATCACGATTTAGAGCATGAAGACAGTCCTCTAGTATGTAAACATGGATATGTGCCCGCCAAATTTGTAGCCTTCGAAGGACGAAACGCAGGCAGGAGGTTTCTACGGTGTCAAGGACATTGTGCAATGATGCAAGGCGGAAGTTGCGGTGTTCTCAAATCGGTAGATCCAGAGTGGCCCAAATCGATGCAGAAAACGCTGGACAAACTATGGGAAATGACTATCGAGTTGAAAGAATCCGTATTCAGTTCACTTCTTGACAGTGTTGAGATGAATCTATGGGAACCAGTTGACACGACCAAGCATAAGCAAGATCTCAGGTGGGTGCAAGACAAGGTTATCAAAGTCGAGAAGGAGAGGGACGCGGCGTTGGCCCTGAAGGCTAAAGCAGAGCAAGAACTGACTCAAGCAAGGAACGATCTCCACCAGGCCAAAGTCCTACAGTACACAACTATGAGTAGTGACAAGTGCATGAGGAAAAATGCAGAGAAACAATTGAAGCTGTGCAAGGAAGATGCTAAAAGGAAGGAGCAGACAATTCGATCCTTGCTCTCGCAGGAAGATGCGCATCGGGCCAAGATTAGGAAGATCAAGGAGATGTGTGATAACTAGTTCTATTTAGCTTAAGCTCCGTGCTTTTTTAAGTTGTAATATTTGTACTTGTTGACCTAGCGGTCTGAACTATTCGTCCCGGATTCCAGGGAGGAAAAAATTTGCTCTGACCCCGCATTAATTTGTGAAAGAATTTGTGATTTAGATCAATTTCTGCCTTAATTTAGATCTCTGTCTTGGATTAGGAACGTAACCGTGGACCAAAGACACCTTTTCTACTAGTGTATTCTGACACTGGTGGTTTGTTTAAACGTAATCTACGTGGATTGTGCCGCATGCAAATGACACAACCACAATTTATAAAGTGGAAGCACGTACACCCGGTTACTGGAGATCCGGGAGCTTCACCAGATGCAGGGGATGCAGGAGAAGAGAGGCAGTGAGATAGACGGGCTCAAGATTAGGCCAGAAAGTGGTACCCATTATCTCCTCATCTGGGCATTATCGGTGAGAACATTGCTGTTTATGTTGCCACGTCGTTGTGCAGCATCTGAAATAAGTTGCTGCTTCGTGGAGCGTGGCAGCTTAAATAATTTATTTATGTGCCACTTACATTCCGTCATATTTGGAGACCTCCTGCCCCTCAGCAATCGTGGAACCGGTGGATCATTGTTTTCAGATAGCAGCGGCACAATCACAATTTCGGATTTAACTACCGACTCGGGTATTTCCAAACCCTAAGTCGCGGTACATTTTACTCAGAGAACGTGGGTAGATTGTTTCGCCCAGCAACGTGCCACACACAGAGCGATCAGAATTTAACAGAATTACATATATAGGTTCAAGTTCAACACATTACTATGCATCTTCATTGCCAGCAGCCTTCTTTCAGAGCCTGGGTGCCAAGCCTTCACGTTCAATGGCTTCTTCATTTCCTACCTTCTTCCTCTTCCTCGGTGCCAATTTTCTTAGCTTCACGTACTCTGCATCGCCGGGACAATGGGCACCAGAATCGTGTCCAGCATCATCTTTCCACTCGTTTTTAATTTCTTCGGGCAACAAAATAACTGACCTGACAGTCATGTTTCTAACCTTGCGGCGCTTCCTGTCAAAGAAACAAGACTGTTGCATAACTGCCCAATATCTACAGAGTAAATAAAACAAAAAAATACAATTCAACACAAACATGCGAACCCCAAGCGACCTTTGCTTACCAGGAGCTAATTGCGTTCGAGCAACCACCCTGTCCAAGAATAGAAGGGCGACTTCCAGTTGCAGCAGCTTCCACATCCAGTACATCACATTTCAACTCAAACATGGCAGCCGAAGCATACCTTTTCATCAACCCAATTAGCTGACTGTCACACGTTATAGGAACCATGATGTCACGTTCATCCATGAAGCTGAACTTTGCAGTCTGCTTCGGCCATAATTCAACATGATTACGCAGAGCAGCAACCATACCAGATATAGTGCAGATCTGCGCAGGCGCTTCTTCCATCGTGAAACAATGGTGTCCATACCTGTTGCCCTTAGAGTCGTACCTATATAGGACTACCGTAACCAGGTAAGGGGGGTCCGCGCAGATCCCACTTGACAGAAAACTATGGATAAAATATGTTTGTCAGCGATGGGCTAACAAACAATTTGAGGTTCAGTAGCCAGCTAGCAGTTATAACTAGTGCGAATAGCAAAGAGAAAGGTAGATCACCCGCTTATAGACAAAACTTCTTCTTTCTTGATAGTAGGATCTGCCATCCTCCGAGCTGCTCGGCTCGTCGGCGGCAGAGGCGGGCTAGAGCCTCGCAACGGCGGGTACGGCATGCGCCATAGGAGCTCGCTATCAGCGACTGGGCACAGCAACTGGGTGCAGCAACTTGGCCCCGGAAGTCAAATGTCCGAAGGGATCGTCCTGCCTGGAGGGTGGATTCCGACGCCGCCGGTGCTAGGGGAAAGTTGGGAATGGATTTGTGAAATTGGTCAACGCATCTCTTAGCTGCTTGATTTGCCTAAGAGGTTGCCGCGTTGGCGCCCGCGTCACGGACAGATAACTGACATGTGGGTCCCAACCGTCTACTTCACGGGGCGGTTTAACGGAATGTTTGTATTTGGCAGGGGTGAGTTGAGTTTGCCTCGAAATGGCCCCTCTCAGTAGTTGGCGGTCCAACTTTTCGAAACGCGGTAATTTCAGACAACTTAGGTACCGCCATGTGCTGGCCTGCCAACTTTGGTACCGCAGACGAACAAGCCCATCATCGGTGGCATGGAACATACTCAACTTGTCGCATTGTTTGTTATCGTAGTAGTAGACTGGATTAAATTAGATTAAACCGTTAATTAGTAATTGGATGAGGCTGGATTAGTACTCTATGTTTGTGTTTGGATATAGTCCATCCGAGTTGGGTTTAACGAACCTAGTACGAAAGGTAACATGGTTTGCTTTTTGTCAAGCTTCTGGATTTGTAATGTATACATCCGTTTAAACCGTAATTCATTCAGAGTCCTAGATATCATTGATGTGTGCACATATAGAGGGAGTCCTCTTGGTAGAATTGCAATAATGCTATTTCGGCGATTTGATTGTGAGATATGTTTCTCGACCATGTGCAATTTTTTGGCCGAACTAGCTAGTCACTGATTGATTGTGAAATTAATTTGTGTCGCCGTGTGCATATATGCACGCCATATCATCGTTGCAATGCCCAACATGTATGTTGAAAACAGTTTTTCGAAAAAACAAAAAGCCGCGGAGGGGCGAAACCCTAGCCTGCACCTGCCCACCCCATGCTCTTCCCTAGTGTTGAAAACAGAACGGAAATGGAGGGAAACATGCGTTATCATTTTCGTTTCCTCTTGTGGCATCGGAATCAAAAACGAAACGGAAATTCCGGAAACAAACACGGAATCGGAAACGAATATGGAACGGATACAATAAGAAAACGGACATTTGTCGGAATATGATAGTGGCATAATATCATGGTCTATACACCAAAAGGAACATATCATAGACAAAAAATAGCTCACAACTTCGACAATCGACAATTAAACATAAAGTAACATACATAATTCAACACTTCGACAAGCATATAAGTTCACATAAATGCCAAGACATTCACATAATTAATATGTAGCATAGGTCGGTTGCATGTATTACATAGACCCTGCATATATTTTATGGCCCAACAAGAGCAAGGAAAATCACTGACACAAAGTACTATTTTGTACATGGGTCTATCTAATGATGTTTTCGGAAAGTTTCTGTATTTTTTTATCCGGAATTTCCTTACTGTTTCCGTTTCCGCTAGAAATAGCTCCCTCGTTTCCTTTTCCGTTTCCGTTTAGAATATTCTGTTTCCGTTCCTTTTTCGCAAAATACCGTTTTCGTTTCCTTTTTACCTCTCTGTTTCCCTTTTCTCTAGAAACGAACGGAAAGTTTCCTTACCGTTTTCAACCCTACTCTTCCCTACACTGCCGTTGCCAGCGTGAGCCGCACGACAAAGCCCTCGTGCTGCTGGTAGCGGCAGGCTTCCCTTCACCCGGCGTAGACTCGACTCCGCAGGAGATTTGGTGTGGCGGTGGTGCACCCTGGAGTTGGTGACGAGCTTGACCGGCGGCGGTGAGATTGGCGTGGCCTCTCCTCGGGTGGCGCGATGGTGGTGTTCCCCTACGGAGGTGCACAGTTTCAGCTTGGCTTGGCTCAAGTGGAGCGAGGCGGTGGCGTTGCCAATTGGGTTGCTGCGTAGCCTGAAGGCTGCAGGTAGTGGTGTTGGCTTACCTAGTTCATGTTGTTGGCTTTGCGATGTGATGTTGGTTGCGTCATGGGCTTTAGTTCGTGAATGCCGGGGCGGCGGCCTTAGAGGCGGAACTACACGGGCGACATGGCGGTGGTTTCACTCTTTGGCCATGTAGATGACGAGGAGCGGACAATGGGGGATCCTGGTGCTGGCAGTACTTTGGTGTTGGAAGCTCGTAGATCGCGTTTCAGAGACCTATCTCAGGGGCAGCGGGTGACCCGAGCTTGGAGCGGTTGCAAAAGTTTTTCTGGTCGAAAGCTCAGTGCTTCGGGGCCAACGATGGTGATGTCTGCGGGTGTTGTGAACCTCTTAGGGGTGCTGTTGGGCTACCTTCCTAGTGAGGTGGGTCCTGGTGAAAATAGTTGACCGTCGTGGTCTCGAAGACAACGGCTCGGTGCATCGTTACCTTCTTGTGGGTGCCATCATGGAGCTCCGGCTCATCTCGGTCTCACTTTGATGTCTTCCAAATCTATTCCATGAGTTCACAAGAAGTACAAAGCAACCCAAATATAATAAAAAATTACATCGAGGTACTTGGACCACCTAACGACCACTACTGGCGCCAGAGCGAGCAGCCGATGCACTGCTGTCGCTGCTCCCTTACCGGAGCCCGCCTGTCATTGTTGATGACATCGGAAAGTCTTCGTGTACGTGCCCTTAAGGACCGGCGTCCTAGAGCCGAAATCATCGTCATTGAACCATTGAATTCATATGAAACTTCTAACACCAAACATTTAGCATAAGTAGACTGGACGAGATCCACCACTCCATGAAAGTGGTGCCCCGAAGAGTCCCCGCCCGCCTCAACGCCACCGGCATGATCGCCGCTGACAAGGTGGACGAGGAGACGGATATGCCTTATTCTCGTCCCACACAACGTCGTCATAGCCACCATAACGACGATGCAGGTTGACCAACCTCTAACTTTAGGGACCCTTCTACAACGATGCTCGTCCAAGGTCCCCACACCCTCTCATTGCCAGAGCGTCAGGCAGACGGGGACCTGTCGATTTCGGTCGTAGATAGCGACGACGAGGCAGATAGTGGCGTCTGCTAAGGTTTGAACCCTAGTTGCCACCTCTTTTTCTCCATGGGAGGAGAGAGACGTGTCTGTTGGCGTATGCCTAGAAAGCGCTTTCTAATTAGACGGCCTGGATACTTTCTATGGTCCCATTTTGCAACTCTTAAAAGTGATAGTTGCCCCCGACCCTCTCTCTAGTGCTACAGTTCTCTGCCCAAGATCCAGATGTGCCGGCCCGTTCCCTAGCCCTTCCGACGGTCATGCCGGCCGGAGGTGGCGGAGGGGAGGTGCCGGTGTAGTGTAGGTAGTTGTAGGTTGTCTTTTGCGGTGTTCTTGCCGCTGTTTGGGTGTCTTGCCCGGGTTTGACTTCTGGCTGCCGACCGAGGTCGGAAGTTGGCCGGAGATGCTCTCCTCGCTCGTGTACTCCGGTGTTCGGAGCTTGTGTTGCTGAGCAGATCTACCTCCGGCGGGCCCCAATAAATGGTCTAGGACCTGTCTTCCTGCGTGGGAGGCGAAGCCCCGGGATTTCCTCCGCCGGCCGTGGCGGCGAGGGAGGAAGTTTCGGTGGCGGATGGCGCGCGTGCTACTCCTTCCCGGCCGGCCGTGGAGGCGAGGGGGTCGCGGAGCTACGCGTCGTCTTCGTCTTCCTCTTCTGGTTGGCGCGGCAAGTTCGTGCTGCGGCAGGTTCCTGTCCCCGGCTTGTTTTGATGGCCATGGTGGCTATCTTGGAAGTGGGGTCTCGGGTTCTTGCGGCGGCGGATTCATCTTGGAGCTTCTCTCCGGCGATTATGGGCGGCTTCATGTCCGTCACCGCGCCAGACCCAATGGCAGTAGGGTTGCCGCTCCGCCGCTGCTCTCCTCTGCGCGTTTGGCTCTCCTCTGCACTCCGCCCCAAGTGGTGCGTCCCCAACGGCGTTGTTGCAGGCCGGCGTCAGAAGTAGACTAGGGACCTGATCGCTTTTCTAAGCTTTCTGTAGGGTTCTCTGTGCCTCTGTGTTATTTTTATTTTTCGGGCCTTCTTGTATCTTCCAGAGACACTTTAATGCAGCAATATTTCGGGCGCTCGACACCCGTAATCCGTTCAAAAAAAAAAAATTAGACGGCCTGCGTTCCCTTTTGTTTTATCTTTATTTTGTTTTGTTAGAGGTTCCTCGTCATCTTGTATCAGGCGAAAGACTGTTACAAGGAGGAGAACATGTATGTTCAACAATGATTGAGTACCTAACAGGACTTAATCTCTAGGCTTGGGGAATCATGGAACCGATAAGAAAACCGATGGATTCCTGCGCCCATGAATGATTCAGCGAACCGAAACCGATCCATGGGTTCTCTTGCGCTGTCAGCAGCGTGCAAGTGTCAAGTACTGGATTAGAGCTAGTTATGTTGGCCTCAATTATTTAGTCTCTTATTACTACAGACATACAGCAGGACCATCGAGGAATTAACTAATTTTGCACCGTATACATAGCTGATACGTTGGCCTGTACGTGCAAGTTAGTCACGGCATGCATGGTTTAGTCCCATTTGACCCCCCCCCCCCCCCTCCTCGTCCTCCTCTCGCGCTGTCGGCGGTGGGCGCCATCCGGGCGGCGCTCGTGGTGTTCCGGTGCCGGGGGTAGTGGCTGGCGGCGGGGTAGATCGGCCGATGGCGGTCTAGGTGGCCTAGGTGGCATGGAGGCGGGGACACTTCCCTTGGCGGCGGGGCACCTGCAGTGGCTGGCGCTCCACGACCCATGTCTGAGTGGGCTGGTTCGAGCGGTGGTGCTTCCGGTGGACCCACGGCTGATGCCATGCCTTCTACAGCGCGTCGGTGGAGCTTCATGGGCCCTTCTGGCCTGGCCGGGACCTATAGGTTCTTCGAGGGTAGCGGCGGCGGTGTCCTACGTGTAGCAGCGTGGCGACGAGGGCTTTATGAGCCCATCCATGGCTCAGCCGGGCCTTCTCGGCCTAGTGTGTCCTTGCGGCTACATCCGGTCGGCACCCGCCATTGGTGGTGGAGGAGGTCCTCCGGGTGGCTCGGCTTCTGCCGCTCTCCGGTTGCTTGCGGCTTGGTGTGCTCGAGCCGCAGCGTCCGACCAGTTACCGTTTCTGGCGGTGGAGGTTGTTCCCTTCCGCGTGTTGGTGGTACCGCTGACCCTTGTCTTCAGCTATTTCCATTCGGTCCGGCTAACCTCCCAACAAGTGCCGTTGTGAGACGATGTGGATGATGGCAAGACCGTGGTGGCGCATGTTGGTGGGTGGTATGGTTGGTGGTTTGCTCTGGCTTGCCCGGGGTTGTGGTTTTGGGGTCGGGCGAAATACCTGTCGGCCTTGCCGGCCCCGACGTGGTGACACCAGCGGGTGCCACCGTCCTTCCCAAAGGGCGTCGGGTGTTCCCTTTTCCTACCCTCGTAGCGGGGGGGGGGGGGGGGGGACCCTAGGACTAGTGCGGGTAACAACGTCATCATCGTCGTTTTCCTTCTTAGAGGTGTTGCTTGGTACGAGGTGCGTCAGAGTGCGAGGAGCGTGGTGGTCATCCTCTGGTGGGTGCAGCGGTTGCGCGGTATCATCGTTTTCGTCGAGCCGTCGTTGTCGGCATTGTTTTCTCTTCTTTTTTTTTTTACTTTTGGGCTTTCTTTGTGTTGTTTGCCCCAGCAGTAAACTCGTTTGTATCGATGGATTGCTTTATTAATATAGCGAGACGAAAATCTATTTCTAGCACCGGTTATCACGAAATGAAAGCCTCTTTTCGACTTTGCTATGCCTATGACACCACAACCTCTAGTGCACTCTGTCCACCTGGGGACTGATCAATGGCCTCTCGTTTGCAACTAGTTAAACACAGACAGCACGCCACATGCATCAAGCATGGAGGAGTGTTGCGACACTCCAGTGACGACCGACGAGATGCTGACTCACCATTGCCTTGTCCGATATAGAGAGAGGATGGGAGGGTCCATCTGTCCGGGCTGCACAGGAGCCAATCAGCAGCCAAGTTCTAGAGAGTACTGTACGTACTACTAACTCTGTCCTAAATTACATGGCGTCTAAAATTTTGTCAAAAGTCAACTTTTTTAATTTTGATCAAGTTTACACATAAAAATAAAAGTCTGAATCAATATCAATAGATTCACTGTAAAATATATCTTCATAATATGTCCAATATGGTAGATATAAATACTTTCTCATAATTATTTACTCAAATTTAGTAAGATTTAATTTTTGCATTGGCCATTGGTCTGGGCCCAAAGGGGCCTAGATCTGGGCCGACAGGTCTCTCGAGGTGCTGATGCCTCGTGGAGGTAGAGTTGGTGAGCCAGCGGTCCATGGTCGTGGAAGCGCCTAGCCGGTCTGCTGCAGCATGGCGGCGGAGACTTTATGGGCCTGATCTGGGTCGGGCCGGGCACCTTAGTGGCCTATGTGTCCCTGCTGCCGTGTCCGGTCGTCTACAACGACAGCGGTGGAGGTAGTTCCCTCCTGCTTGGCTATGGTACTACCACCTCCGACTTTGTTGCGTTCTCCGATTTCATCCTCTAGGCCTTGCAGCGTTGACCACAGTGAGACGACAAGGGTGGTGTCGACAATGTGGTGGCACATGTTGGTGGACGACAAGTTAGGTGGAGTGCTAGGAAGCGTCCGGGGTAGTAGTGGTTTTTTAGGGGCGGGAGAAATCTTGTAGCTCGTCTGGCAGCGACGTGGTGATGCCTGCGAGTGGTGCTATCCCTTCATGAAGGGCGTCGGGTACCCTTTCCCCACTTACCTCAGTCTGTCGGGGAAAATCCTATGACCTGTCCGGCAGTAGTGTCGGTAACGTCATTTTCCTTCTTAAAAGTGTTGCTTGGTACGTGGCGGTCCGGAGTACTAGAATCGTGGTGGGACAACTCTGGAGGACACAGCGGTTGCGGGTCATCCTTGATCGGTGTTGGCCTTATTTTCTCTTTTCTTCTACTTATTTTTTCTTCCTTGATTGATTGCCCTGAAGTCATTTATTTGCTTCTTTAATAAAAAAAGGAGGACTTGATTGCCACGAGGAACAGGTTGGAAAATAAAAAGGAGGAAGCGAGATAGAGTTAATTGGTTTAAGAAAGGAGACGGTAAAATGTTTTTTTCATAAGGTCGCTAATGGCATTAATATAAACACGTACTGCTATAGTTTCTTGGAGACCCATCAAAATCAGCGGGAACATCACACTGATACGGTGGCAGGGATGGGAATTTGGATGATCAACACGCTGCACAACACCCACTTTTCACTCTAGCTCTCTCTCTTTAGAAAACAACAGGTCATCAAGGGGGTGTGCAAAATAAAGTTGTAGCCCCCCAGGTCTACTTTTTTTTATAGCCGACCGTTCGAATGATGTGGACAAGCTAGTGTGTACAAGTGGTAACAGTTGGCGCGGCCGAAAATAATTGTGAAAAGAGACTTCTACTACCGGGAAGTGATGTCAGCATATCAAGTCTCTAGAATGAAAACCACTGTAATAATCAATCAGAAACACAATATATATTTTAATCTATTTCAAAGTGTCATAATGTCGAGATTATCTAGTTGAAAATAGAATTGTTTTGCTCCTAGATGCCAATGTTATAGAAATTTATTACCATGCGCGACATGCACTACATTTCAGCAAGAAGTTGATAGTTTTACGAGTATATGAGTGTAGTATTAGTTAATTTTGGCACCATTAATGCATTTGGAAATTTGATTAATTTTACATAATTTTTTTCCAACATATATATACAATACCAACCTAATATAATCTAATATCGATACATATGGTTGAGCTATTTTTCGTATAGAATGGACCCTGACTCTTTCTTACCCTTGTCGGTGGTTAGCATGGTGTCCGGATAAACAAAAGCCTATTTCCTAAATCACCAAACCTGAACCAATCCACATAGGAGATGGGTAGATGCTTGGTTAATGTCGCAATACTATTATTTTTAACAATGCTCGAGTTCAATCTTTTTTGCAGGTTATTTTCTCGGTATCTCATTGGATTCAACTCTGGGCTTTCCTACTCCCAGAGCATCAACGCACAATGATGGTTTCTGGATACAACCATCTGGTGATGGTTGCACCTGATATTTACTACCAGGCTTCGTGGTGCCATACTAGTAGATTGAGACCAGATGTCTAGCTACTGTATGCTTTTTAGTTTCAAACTTCTTATCGTTTTCAGATGGTTGGTGTTTGTATCAACCCTCTATGGCTCTAGAGCTGTAATAAGCACGCACATTATACTTTGTAATAAAGGGATTTGTGCATCCAAGGATGCAAAGGCCGGGGTCCAACCCCAGTTCGATAAAAATGTACTTCCTAGAATTTAAGACATATTTATTCGAACACAAGCTATTTGAACTTTGATCAATTTTACGAGAAATTGTCAACATCTAACTGTGTTTTTTAAATACGTTTTCCTTAAGGATGATGAAATTTTAAATAAGAAAAAATAATTAAAAAGATGTTTTTTGTGTTATGGTTCCCCTCGGTCTCGTTCTAGTGTATTCGTGGCAAGTTTTTGTCCTCCTCGTACTTTTTTGTTTATTTTTATCTATTGTACAACTGTCTCCTAATCATCTTGTATCAATTCATCCATTTATGGGTTTATTTATAATAAGGTGATAAACCCGCAAACAAAATCTGGTAGCAGAATCTAGCAACCAATGATTACATCTAGTAGAGAGACGCCATAATAACTAATTCGAAGAACCGAAACCGAAGGATTCCTCGGACTCTTGCGCCATCTGTCAGCAACTCAGCGTGCTGGTCCACCTTACACTAATATCCTACATAAGGAGATAAACAAATGGTATTATTGGAGATAGGTACACTCGTGAAGACAAGTGTCAATGATGCAATCTGATCTGAATATTCAGGATAGCAAATTAGAGGCCGCAATTGAAGTGAAAGGTTTGAGCTGGCAGTGTCATGTGCCAACTAGGCCATGATGGCCGATGATAGGATTCCTAATCTTCTCCTCACTCAACCTGCCGGAATTATTTGCCATGAGTGGAACCCCACGCGCGGTGTCTGTCGCCGCGGCGCCGCGGAGCGCCGTTGCCGGCGACATGGTACATAGAATATGTGCACATGATACAATCCATCTGAACTCTGAAGCTCAAACTGGTCGACGTACGTTTACACCACGGTTAACTAGTCTACTAGTATACACACAGAGAAAAAAAAAACAGCTAGTCTTCTACTAGTAGTAGTAGAACATTGAGTAATTAGCTACAACAAGCTGGCCCGTAGTGTACGTTGAGTGGATAGAAGCAGGGCAATTATGCATGGCAATAACACAGTATTGACGAAAAACGAATCATGCAGCTTAGTTTGTTTTGCTGGTTTGCGGGTCGGTCCGATGATGCTTTCTTGGACAGGGCAAGGAGCGAACAGGCAGTCAGGCACGTAAATGTGTGGCAAGGGTATGCACGGTTTAATCTTAATCCTCCTCCCTTACAAACAAAGAACAGGCAAATCTTTTGCCTAGCATTTCGAAAAAATAAGCCTCCCTCCCTACATAGGAATATCTCCACTATGTAGACCGTTTACTTGGTGGTTTTGAGGCCGCTGACATATCTTAGTATCCATTTCTCTATTGTGATATGTAACGTTCCTTTGAAATCACCGCTACCATATGATGACATGTCAGCATCATCAACCCACTATGTGATAATTCAAGCCACGTCGTCAAGATTACAACGGTTCGCATGCATGTCCACAACAAAGAGAAAAAAGAACTCATAACATGGCACAACACTTGGAGGATAATGTCCACAATAAAGAGAAAAAGAGAGCCCTTGGAGATAGCTACGACCAGATGGCACATAACATGGCACAAACCAGATGGCACATAACATGGCACAAACCAGATGTCACGGCCCTTGGACATAGCTACGACCAGGGGTTGGGTTCTCTGGGTGGATCGTACAGTTTGGATGTGGCCTTAATTGGTTGCGATCATAGCCCCCCACACAGCCGCATTATTGTACTACCGCCCATGCTTTACAGTGCTTTATCGCAAAACGAATGCCTCTTTAGTTCTTGCATGGCCAAACCAGACCAAATACAACCAAGAAGCTGTTGCACTTTCAGCATCATCGCAGACTGTAGTAGCAATACAATAATGCAGAGGAGTTGAGATCGAAGGATCAGCCCATCTATCCAATCCAAACTTGTTGGAACTCCTACTCCTGGCTATGGATGTGTCCAGCTGGCGAGTAGTTAATTAACCTCTGCTTTGCACTTTCTTGAAGACGACGAGACGATAGATATGCATGTGTGTGTGTGTGTGTGTGTGTGTGTGTGTGTGTGTGTGTCACTCTCAAAGCTACGATCGTTGTTCTACAAATGTACATTCAGTGATATACACTTTCTTATAGAACCACCAACATCAACCATCAGCATCAACAGAGATAGGGATGGTACAATAATCTACAGGTAGGGATGGGATAATCTGCTCCCATCATTCGAGCCACACAAAATTCTCGGATTAATCCAGGAATCCACGTCTTGGTCACTATACATGCCAACTCCCGATCACGTCCCAAATCATCGGTTACAATGTGTACTTTATTTCATCTGTCTTTCTCTTTATCGAACGACACGGTGGCGAGGTGGCAAGCATGATAGCATTATAACCTCGAAACCGTGAGCCCCTTGTTGCTTTTCATTTTTGGAGGAAGCAACACCAAACCACATGGAGCTAGCCACGTAGGAGGATGGATGGATTTGTGTTTAAGCAATGCAAGGTGTCATGCCAGCGTTTTGAGCCACGGCTTGGATCATGAATAATTGTCCAGAGCCAGGCATGACACTGGAGCGACTCCTATGTCCTGTCACTCAAAGCTGGCCTCTCGTTTCTGATAGCGTGCATCCATGCTCACGCTGCACACCACATGCTTGCAGTGCTCTATTAATTGGCTATGAAACCACGAGGTGATGACTCATCGATGTCTAAGACCCTATTAATCAGCAGCCAAGCAACAAGTTCTAGAGAGATCGATCCATAATTAGTTGCATCTTCAGCTTCATATGATAGGAAGAGACCAAAAAAGTGCTCTTGCCTCCCGAGTGCCGGTGCTCCGATCCCTATATATTAAATTTTTCAAAGATTATAGTTATAACTATTACAAATGGTGAAACAAAATCCTAAAATTAGATGTATCCCACCACTGTATAAAATCTCAATTCAAAATGTTTTGTATTCTAAGCTACACAAAAATGCAAAGTCTCAAACTTTTTGGTGATCACCGCACTCATATCCCTACTTTTGCCGATTTTTTGTCGCTCAAAACAGAAAACATCTCGATTTGAGATTTTGCATGACTTGTGGGATATAGCTTTAGTTACTTTTAGGTTTTTCACGATTTTTCTATAACCTATAAATATATTTTTTATATCTTTATTATGCAGAGACCACCGGAAATTGGGAGACAAATTGGATTTCATTTGTGCTAGGGAGCGAAATTGGATTCCCTACAAAGTAGTTACAATGGTGCAGATCATATACCAAGAAATTTCTATGGCCCAGTTCAACCGATTGGCATCACGAACTTGTGTAATATCGAATCGACGGAAATCCTGGCTACGACTCTATCCACATGGACGACCTCCACCGTGCAGGTAGGTGACTGATGACCGTTTTCTTTTGCTATTGATTAGCATCTCCTTCATGTCCCGAACTAGAGTTAAGCGTCCACACATCATTTGCATCATAGAGCGAACCTGCACGAAAGATACACGAGCTCAATGCTACAGTCTAACTGGTCGATTGACCCGATGTCGACATGTTAGGAAGGACAGACCAGTGTAGTCGTGAGGTTGCCTGAAGATGCATGCATGCATACACTGTGTGACAAGTGGCAGTAAGTGAGAGAATGAGGATGACTTTGGAGCGGCCTTGTGAAAACTGACAAAACTGACTATTTGAGAAAACTTCAGCGCATGTAACCTCGTTTTGAAAATATTTCAAAATGTAACCCAAATGCATAGCGCCTGCCGCTGGGGCGCAACCCTTGCACCGTAGTGTTGTGCCCAGTGTACGATTAGGTAGCGTCGAGCACCAGGGCATCTACGCTACCCTCTGGGACTCGGAACATTTCGTCAGAACCGAACAAACATGCGCTCTGGAACCTTGGGCTAGGTTCTTGAGGATGATTGGGAGAAAAGGCTGAAAATTTCTATGTTCTAGAGGGTGGTGTTGATGTCTACCCTAATTAGGGTCGACGTCCAGGGCGCTACTCTAATTAGCGTTGAGGTTTCAGAGAGCATGTTGGTTCAGTCGTGGAGAACATTTCTAAGTCCCATAGGGTAACGCCTCGGTGCTCTCTAATAGGGCGTTGGGCCCGGGTGTGCCACAATGGCAGGGGCATAGTGCATAGAGCATGGCTCTATGGTATATAGCACCCCAGTGGTAGGCAATATGGGTTTGGTTAGTTTTTAAAATATTTTTACATTAGAGTTATTTTGTGCGGAAGTCTACGAAAAGAATTAGTTTTGTCGCTTTTCATAGCTGGCTTGGCTTGAGATGGATAAATTCAAATTGTGACGCTAGCACTAGCACATTGCGAGTGAGGATGACCAGTGGCCGGCCACCCTCTACACTTCTCCTCTCGCCGTACGTACGCATGTGCGATTCGAACTAGAGTTTCCCCTTTTCTCCTCTCTCTCTCTTTTTTTTGTTCTTTGATGAATGAAATGCAAGTCAGAGCCGCGTTTTCTCTGTGGTTGACTGATGCATGGCATATAAATTACACATATGTATATGTGCTACCAAAAAAGATCTGTACACTTTCTCAATAGATGGCCCTGTAGGCCTGGTTGTAGGAGGAGTCCATCTCATGGACGGTGAGGCTGGTGGCGGTGACCCGGGCACCGGTCGCGTTGTTGAAGAGATACACGCCGGCGTTGGCATAGATGGCCTCGGTCGGGTACACGCGCGATGTTACCGCCGACCTCCCACCCTGCGCGAAGCTCTCTATGATTGAGTGATCTACCAGCACCCTGACAGACAGTGCCTCGCCATCAAGCACCGGCACGACGTTGCCAACGACCCTCTTGACAATGTCGTTGGCACGCGACGACCGTGACTCGTCATGGCAGAAGTGCGTGCGCAGGCAACCGTCAAGGCCTCTGGTGACGTAGAAGTAGATGGCGGTCTGTTCGTTGTCTCCGCCATGGCGCCTGGTGCCAGCAAGCACAAGGAGGCCAAAAGGGCCGAGGGCGCCACGACCCGCTGCGCCGCCGCTGGTGCTGCAGTTGTATCCAACATCGGCCTCCTTGGCAGCGGCGACATCTAGCGGGTCGAGGCGGAATGAGGCCTCGATGTCGAGCTGGGTGGCGCGGCGGAGGCTAAATGGGAATATGGAGCCTTGGGTGATGGTGACGCCGCCGAGGTCAGTGGAGTTTGTCCGGAGCGTCTCCACCTCCACCACCGGCCACAGGATGAGGTTGCTTCCTGTCTTTGTGTCCAGCACCACCGTGCGAGGGATCGACTGCAACAATAGAAAACATCAGGCAAGCGATTTGCAATTGACATTGATGAGATAATTGATTAATCAAATCTTGCTAATCAGGCCCCAGACTAATATCGTGGAATAATCTTTTAGCCCGATTAAACACGGTACAGTTGTCGGAGGGGTTGGATGAGTTCGAATGGAATTTACTAGAGAGTGGTAAATTTTCTGTGAATTCGATGTACAAAGCTTTGATTCAACCTGATATTCCAGTCGATAATAATAGTAAAATTTGGAAGATAAAAATACCCCTTAAAACGAAAATATTTGCATGGTATCTTCGTAAAGGGGTAATTCTTACAAGAGATAATCTTGCTAAGAGGAATTGGCACGGAAGTACTCAATGTGTTTTTTGTCATCAGGACGAGACAATTAAACATCTATTCTTCTAATGCAAATTCGCTCGTTTTATATGGTCAATCATCTAAATGGCCTCGGGTTTATCGCCCCCTCGATCGGTTGCCAATGTTTTTGGCAACTGGTTATATGGGATCCATGATAAATATGGAACTGTGTTTAGGGTGGGAGCGCTTGCCATTATTTGGTCGTTGTGGCTATATAGGAATGACAAGATTTTTAATAACACTGTGTCTTCTTCTTTGCAGGTCATCTATCGAGCTACGGCTATTCTCCGATCATGGACTACTCTCCAGTGTATGGACCTCCGCCACTTATTTGTGGAGGGTGTACGCGATTGGAGGACACGGCGAGGGATATTTTGTCCCGACATGGATGGCAGCGTGATCTTCGTATAAATCAACATTAGATGGAGGCGCCTTTTATTATTATCACTATGAGTTGTAATTTTGTTTTACCTTTGGATCCATCGTGTGTGGTTGAACGGCTATGTGCATCCTAATTATGCAGAGGCCGGGTGTAAACATTGCTTTAAAGTAATATATGCGCCCATTTCCCAAAAAAAAAAAACTGTAACGTCACATGATTGTTTGTCCTTAAACTACCTTCTTGGTGTCAGCGTGATATCAAACAAGTACTAACTGTGAGCAAAGCAGACAACGCATCCCTTTTTCTTATCTAATCCCAGTTTGATTGGTACTTGCAGAAACTATTTAGTATTTAGTTTGGTAGTAGTACCAAAATGACAATCTTGCATCCCACTAGGCCACATGGGGTGCCACATGAGTCACAGGCATGGTGTCTATGGAACCAACAAGTGGATGCAACACTGACTAATCATGCAAATTACTAACAAATAACATTTTATAAGAACCAATATAAGTCAATCAATTAACTTTGGCATGTTTCAGAGGATGTTGAGAATGTTCAGTTACCTGTAGGGAGGCCCATCCCTTGGCCACGTCAGCACTCTCAGAGTCGGTCTCGCCGACCCACCCCCACAGCACACGCCTCTTCTTGGCCGGGTCATAGAAGGTCTTGGATGCGTAGAATTTTCCCCAGTCATACCTCAGCCTGATGCCGACGTCGGCTTCGGCATCTAGCGGCGTCCACTTGTTTGTTGCGGAGTCGAACCTCCCTAGCGCATAGTAGTCGTGTCGATCGTCGTCCGAGCTCTCCTTCATGACATGCAAAACTTCACCACCACGGTCGTTGGATGCCACCGTGACAGCTTCTGTCATGTCGATGCCCCTCGTGCCACCGACTGGGTACAAATCGATGCACTCCCACATCCCCGTCGTCGGCACCCGATGCAGCAGCCCAGGGACGAGCTCAAAATCAATGAAGTTCTTTGTCTTGTAGGTCAAGGCCATGCCAGCGTGGCGGTCGTCCTTGGACCCGATGACGATCCGCCACATTCCATCGGAGCCGTCGTACCATGCGGTGGTCGGGTCCCGAAAGTCCTTCTCCCCGACGTGCGGCGGTGGGTAGAGCACTGGGTTGCCCTCGTACTTGGTCCAGTTAGTGAGCAGCGGGTCAGAGGGGTCGGAGGGGACGGCGAGGCATTGGACCTGGACGGAGGCGTTGGTGGAACCGGTGTAGAGCATGATGATGCGACCGTCGGGGAGCACGGTAGCGGAGCCAGACCAAGCGCCGTTGATGTCGTACCACTGGTCGGGGAACATGGCGACGGGCAGGTGGCGCCACCGGAGCAGGTCCCGGGACACGGCGTGCCCCCACGCGATCTTGTTTCCCCATATCGCGCCGTCCGGGTTGTACTGGTAGAAGAGGTGGTACCACCCCTTGTAATACACCGGACCTGCATTTGCATCAACATTTGTAAATTGTTATTGTGTGATCTTGTAATGTTGATTTTTTCATAATTTCATTATGCGTGGCTTTGCTGTAATATAAAAAGATGGTTCTTTGCAGGGGATTAATGGCATAATGTTGGTGGTGACGTTACATACCGTTGGGGTCGTTCATCCAGTTATTCTCGGGCTGGAAGTGGAAAGCGGTGCGCTGCCATTGGAGCATGGCATTGCTCCACGGGAAGGCGTTGCCGCCGGCCTCCGCGCCCAGCCTCTCGCCGCCGTGTCCAGCACCGGACGTCTTCTCCGACACGCCAGAGTCAGGCCCACGGCTTCTCATGATCCCGTCAGTGATCTCTGTCGGGTGGCCGGGTATGACGGCGCCACCGGTAGGCAGCTGGCCGGCGAGCTTGGTGCCCGCCAACGCGGCAACGACCAGGAGCACGGCTGTCGTCACCATGAGAATGGCGGCCAACATAGTACCGGTCCGGCGACCGCGCCCAACCACGGCGGCCTCGGCATCGTCCGGCAGCGCCGTGTACGAGTATGGCAGGGGCGATGCCGGCATCGAGCCGTCGCCTCTCGTCTCCATTAGCATAGAATTGACCGAGCTCGAGATCGATCGGTGGAAGCAAGGAGGGGAGATGCTGAGTCGATTAGTGGAACTCAACTGATTAATCCTTCTCCTCTGATCGTGCTAATCTTAACAAGAAGAAGCTTTGCGTGTTTGCCGAGGAGCTCCTTCTCCGGGGTAGCATTTATAGTCTCCAGTCTCCACAAGTTGCGCTGGCGGCCTATCTGGCGCGACTCCATTGGCCGTCAGGCTGGGCCCAGGTGTCAGTGTGAAACTGCTAATCATCAATCTATCCAGTCCAGACCATGTTATCCGGTAGCTGGAAAGCCCCCTGTGAATACTCCCTCCATTCACAATTACTACCTCCCATCCTAGGTTTAGTCAAAGTCAACTATTTTAAATTTTGATCATAAATTTAGAAAAAAATCAATGTTAATAATATAAAAACTATTGCATTAGAATTGCTATAAACTATATTTTTATTTTATATGAACTGAAAATCATGGATGTTGATATTTTTCTTATATTGTTGATCAAAGTTTGTAAAATTTGATTTTGACTAAACCCAGAACACGAGGTAATTGTGAACGGAGGGAGTACGATGATGATTAGACCGAGGAACATGGCATCATCGGTTGCATGGAACCGACTCAGCTTCTAGGACTCTTTGTTGTGGTAGATTGGATTGGATTAGATTAGATTAGATTAGATTGAACTGTTAATAATTATTCGGATGAGGCTAGATTTAGTGTATGTTTGTGTTTGGATTTATGCCATCCGAGTTGGGTTAACGAACTTACGAAAGATATTCTTTCGTCAAGTCTGTGGATTTGTAATGTACATCCGTTCAACCATAATTTATTCAGGGTCCTGTATCATTGTTACCTAGCCGCTACATACAGCGGGAGTCTGAACCAGTATGTACCGG
The DNA here is from genome assembly GCA_910589775.1 of Avena eriantha. NCBI lineage: Eukaryota > Viridiplantae > Streptophyta > Magnoliopsida > Poales > Poaceae > Avena > Avena eriantha. The sequence goes on from OU342745.1 coordinate 470,819,584, forward strand.
AGTGCCCCGTAAGCGATGACATTAGCATGACGTCACCCATGTGCTAACCGACTTTTTCAAATTTTATGAAACAAAAATAAAACTTGACTGAAACTTATGAAGCATCACGGACTTTTTTCACGGATGTTTCAATGTTTCAGTTAGGTTTCAATTCTGTTTCAGTTAGTGACCTCAACATGACATCATTCATGTGGTGACCAGAAAATGTTTGACTAGCGCACCAATCTCAGAGCAAAACTTGACGGTGGATAGGTCACCGGCACGTGCCGTTAACTGTAGAAAAAAGTTTTTGACCGGAGTCCTCTCTATAGAATTGTGATGCAATTTGGCCAGATAGCCTCAGCGATTTGAGTGGGAAATATGTTGACGGGTTGCAGTGTAGCCTGAAGGATGTAGGTATCGGTGCTGACCTAACATGTATGCGATTTGCGATGTCGGCTTTGCGGTGTGACGATGGTTGCTTTATGGGCTCGAGTTTGTGGAAGCTGTGACTGCGGCCTCGGAAGGTGGAACTGTACCGCGGCCGCGCGGGAGGGAACAGCCTCCACCGCATGCGGTAGTCGATCGGACGCGGCCACAAACACACCAGACCTCCATTGGTTTGGCCGGGCACATCGGACCCGTAAAGCCTCCATAGAGGCATACCAGTCGCATGGTGGTCCGGCCGGGCCCCGACGGGCCCGTAAAGTCTGCGGCTGCGCTGCAACAGGCTGGCTGAGGTTGCCGCGGATCCCATCTAGTCTTCCCACCACGATATGCAGAGCGTGCTGAGGAGAACCGGCTGGCCCCCACTTCCTAGATGGGGCCCAAAAGGGCCCGATCTGGGCCGCCCTGTGCCATCGCGTCGCCTGCCCCCTGCCCAGCCTGCCGCAGCCGTGCTGCTCTGCCCCCGCCGCCCGCCACCGCGCCGTCAAGCCCCAGGCCTCGCTGAACTCCGCCGCCCCAGGAGCACCACCACCGAGAGGGTTGTCCCCGACCCGCCCGCCCGACGCGGGGAAGAACGGGCAGCACCCGGCGGCCCTGGCCGATGGCGGCGACGGAGGGGAGGAGGAGAGGGTAGGGGTTCAGCCGGGGGGAGGTGGCGGCGCTCCCATCACCCTCGGGGGGGGGGGGGGGGGCAGTGGAGCGCGAGGGCCTCGGGGGGGGGGGGTCTGATTTTTAATACTTGTAATTATAATTTTAGGATTTTTAAAATTAGAGTAGATTAGATCTATTCTACTTGTTACTTGCATCTATGAAATTTATGCCAACCGAGTGCCATGCTTCAGGTGGGACTGGTAATGGATGGAGCTTACCAGGTACTCCATCCGTTCGGAAATATAAGATATTTTAGCTTTGTGAATCGAATGTATTTAGATATTTTTTAGTGTATAGGTTCGTAGAGATTCGGAGTGAACCTATACACTAAAAGACGTCTAGATACATTTATTTTACAAAGCTAAAATGTCTTATATTTCTAAACGGAGTGAGTAGTTTAGTATGTTCAGACTTGGCTTCTTCACAGATTTGGAAATGTTGGACGTATTGTATCACATCCTCTTTCATCCCTGGCTAGAAAAACATCTGCCTTATTATGTGATATGTCACACGAAAACCAGAGTGTCCCTCAAAACACTATTGTACAATGCTTTCAGAATAGCTTGTTGGGCCTCAACATGGTTGTGTAGCCACATTTTCCCATTTTTCAAATTTGCATCAACCTTTAAGGAAAAAAAAAATCTGCATCTACGATATGTACTAAAGTATTTAGAAAAAAAAGTTCATTGATGGTTCTAAGGCAGAAGATAAGCAAATTAAAGCCTCTAATTTCGATATATCTTAGAGAGAGATTTGGCACAGCAATATGGGATATGTTTTTTGTCCTTTTTCATTGGTTTATATAGGGGGGATACAACCACGTCCAGCATTACTCACAGTCACGGGCCCAACATGACGTGACCCAGTACAACACTGGTTTACAAAACTTGTCTAATACGTAATATGGAAGCAAATCAAACTATTCAGCGATATCAAACCGATCGACCTAAACTTGTATTCCTAACATTCATGCTAGATGTATGTACCGTATTAGTTTGGTATATTTTAAATTTTGGCAATTGTTTCATAAAATTGGACAACCTTCATAAATCTTGTCTTATAACAAAATTAATGTGTCGTATATTTTAGAAAATACCATCCTTGAGCCAAAATGTCTTTCATGTCCATGTAATACATCTACGAAGTTCCGTTGTTGGCCAGTGACGTACACGTGGAGAGATCCATGGCCAGGAATTCCATTCAATTCTAGAGCATGGCACCGAGTCCAGGTGTGTCACGCCGTGAGAGGCATAGCCCTAGAGCACGACGCTACGGTGCAGAGGATAACGCCCTAGCGGCACGCGCGCGCTATGCAACTGGGTTATGTTTTGAAATATTTTCAAAGTGGGGTTGTTTTGCGCTGAAGTTTTCCCAAATACTGATGTGTTCTCCTCAGCATGGAGCGATCGCCAAGCCTCATGACCACACTGATGTGTTCTTGCTGCCATGTCAGCATCGATCGGTCAACTGATCAGTGAGCTCGTAGCATCGAGCTCTCTTGTAACTTTATTGCAGGTTTAGTGCATGATGTAAATGGTGTGCAGACGCGCTCGACTCAAGGCGGCGACAGGGAGGCGAAGCTGATCAATAGCAAAAGCAAATGTTAATGGAACACCTAACTCACGTGCCCCCTGCTAGGTGGAGGTCGTCCACGTGGACATAGTCGTAGCCAGGAGTTGAGTTGATTCGATATTCCACCAGCTTTCATGTCATTCAGTCGAACTGTGGGCCATAGACATTTCTGATCATATGAAGCTGAAGCTGAAGCTGCAACTAATTATCGATCGATCGATCTCTCTAGAACTTAATAGAGGGCTGTTAGACAGTGATGAGTCAGCAGCTCGTGGCTGGACAGCCAATTAATAGAGGGCTGCATGCATGTGGCGTGCAATGTGAGATGCATGGACGTACGGTATCGGAATGGAGAGAGGCCAGCTTTAGCGACAGGACACAGGAGTCGCTCCAGTGTCGTTTGAATTATTCTGCCACCATGCATGTCCCTGCTGATGTTGATGTTGGTGGTTCTGCAAGAAAGTGTATATCATTCAATGCACATTTCTCAAAACAACGATCGTACCTTCAAGAAAGAAATGAAGCTGGGAGATTAGTTAACTACTCGCGGGGCTCGTGAAGACACATGGACAGAATGACGACCAGGAGTTCCAACAAGGTTTGGAATGGATGGATGAGCTGAGCCGTCGATCTCAACTTCTCTGCATTATTGTAGTGCTACTACAGTCTGCGATGATGCTGAAGTACTTCTCGGTTGCATTTGGTTGGTTTCTTACTAGTATTTATGTGAAGCTCAAGCTAGTAGCTAGCTGATCACGCTAGAAGCTCCAGCAATGCATGCACAAGGATGGGTACATCGATCTCCATAGAACGGACATCTCTGCGACAACAATGTAAGCTTGAATTATCACATATATAGTGGGTGTGCTTTGTTTGTGGACGAGGAGGACTAAGATTAAACCGTGATCAATACAGTCGGCCCGCAGTAACGTGCATTTCGCTCCTTGTTGCTCTGGTCCTCCCAAGAAAGCATCCTCTCACCAACCTGCAAATCCAGCAAAATGAACCAAGCTGCAATAATGCATGCAGCCAGCCAGCCGACGTACGTGCCAATGATTCAGTTTTCGTCCACAATGCTATTGCCAAGCATGCATGGGCACCACACATACCCGCCCTGGTTCCTATCCACTCAGTGTACATTACGGCGGGACACAGCTAGTTCTAGCTAATTGGGCGCAAACTACTCATTGTTCTTCGAACACTAGTAGACTAATTAACCGCGGCGACAGACGCCGTACGCTGGGATTCCACGTGGCAAATAATTCCGGCAGGTTGAGTGCTAAGATGATTCGGAATCCTATCATCAGCCATCGTGGCCTAGTTGGCACATGTACGCGCCTTGGCTACGCCATCATTGACACTTGTCTTCACATAGTGTATGTATCTCTAATAATGCATTTGTTCATCTGTTTATTATGCCGTGTAAGGTGGACCAGTTGCTAACGGATAGCACAAGAGTCCGAGGAAACCATCGGTTTCGGTTCTCTGAATTAGTCGTGGGGTCCCTCTACTTGCTAGAATCTTTGCTCGCTAGATTCTGCTTTCGGTTTTTGTTTGCTTGTTTATCACCGGCTGTCTTAATTTCTCCCAATAGGATTTTGTCCCGCTTTACAAATGAAGCTATAAAGCCCATGTTAGAACAAATATGTCTTATATTTTGGGAAGTACTATCCTTGAGTCGAAATATACGACATGTCATGTAGTACAATATCTTGTCGATATTCCGGATCATTTCCTTCGACAATGGCGAGTCAGCACCTCGTGGACTGTGATGAAGTAACCGGCACTCCTCTCCGCTTCATGCATGTAGCTTGTGTGCATGCATCGGGAACGAGAGGCGATGAACGGGCACGACAGGAAGGAGTACACGATGGATGGATCCAGGGAGGATAATTAGATTCATGCCCGAAAGACCAAAACGGTGGCAGGTTGCTGCCACACATTATTGCTTAACCCTACCAATCTCCACAATGTATTGGTTAAGGTTTGGTGATAAAGGAGAAATGCTTTTGTTTATCCAGAATTCCAGATGCCAATACGCCATACTAATAACCACGACAAGGGTAAGAGAGTTTCGGGGTCCATATTATACAAGAAATAGGTCAACAAGATGTATTGGCATGGTTGGTGTGTGTGTGTGTGTGTTAATATTTTATGTAAAATTGGTCAAATACCAAATTGCTCTACCGGCGACAAATTTCAAATACCTGGATGAACCCGAGCATTGTTGGTGGCTCGGAGCGGATCATGCCATCGGTCCCTACCATGGCTTGTCCCTGTCCCTGCTCATGCGGATGAGAAACTGCAGTACTACTAGTAGCACTACAGGAATCGGACGCTACGCCGAGGGCAGATAGCCGTCGGCGTAGCCAGCTAAACCGTCGGCGTAGGCTACGCCGACGGCAGCCCTCGGCGTAGCTCCTCGGCGACACTGCTCCTCGGCGGAGACGACGCGGCCCTTGGCGTAGACGGAAAACCGTCGGCGTAGCGTATGCCGACGGCGCCGTCGGCGGAGAGCCCAGCCGCCGTTCGACGACGAGGTAACGGCGCGCCGCTACGCCGAAGGCATCCCCCTCGGCATATCGCGACACGTGCCCGCTCTGGGGCGCCCAGCCGCGGAGCTACGCCGACGGCATCCCCCTCGGCGTAGCGTGCCACGCGTACACGCCGTAGAGCTCCCAGCCGCGGATCTACGCCGACGGCATCCCCCTCGGCGTAGCGTGCCACGCGTACACTCCGTAGAGCTCCTAGGCCTGGAGCTACGCCGACGGCCTAGCCCTCGGCGTATCCCTGACCATTTGGTCACACACAGGGAGCTACGTCGACGGCCTGGCCCTCGGCGTAGGACCAGCCCAGTATTTGTTTTTGTTTTTCTGTTTAATTTCACAGGAGCATGACCGCAGTAATTATCAATAATTAACAGCAATTAACTCATCCAAACATTCATACATCATTCAAACATCATTCATACATCATTCAAACATCATTCATACATCATTCAAACATCATCATATCCTTGATGTATACAAGCCGACATCCATACTACTCTGGAGGAGACGGGTACTGTGGAGGAGACGGGGTGAACCCCTGATCTCCGTTGGTAGGTTCCTACGCCGAGGAAGCGCAAGAGTCCGAGGAAGCCATCGGTTTCGGTTCTCTAAATTAGTTATGGGGTCCCTCTACCTAGGCAGAATCTTTGCTTGCTAGGTTCCGCTATCATATTTTATTTTGCATGTTTATGAACTTATAAAAAAGCCATAAACGGCTGAATCGATAAAAGATGAGGTTATAATAATGCACTGAAGTTTTCGCAAATAGTCAGTTTTATCATTTTCCACAAGCCCGTTCCCAAGTCACACTGGTTCTCTCAATTACTGCCACTTGTCACACAATGTATGCATGCATGCCTCCTCGGCCAAGCCTCATGACCACAATGGTGTGTCCTTGCTAACATGTCAACATCGATCGGACAATCGCGGTCAGTTATCTCGCAACATCGAGCTCATGTATCTTTAGTGCAAGTTCACGGTATGATGCAAATGGTGTTCGGACGCGCTCGACTCTAGTTGGCGACACAAAGGAGATGCTAATCAATAGCAAAAGCGAATATTAATCAGTCACCAACCTAACGTGGCACCGGCAAGGTGGAGGTCCTCCACGTGGATAGAGTTGTAGCCAGGAGTTCAGTTGATTCGATATTCCACAAGTTCATGTTAATCAGTCGAACTGGGCCATACACATTTCTTGGTATATGATGTGCATTATTGCAACTACTCATTGAGGAATCCTATTTTTCTCCCCGGTGCATATGAAATCCAATTTTGCTCCCAAGTTGCGGTGCTCCGTACATAATAAAAAATAAAAAAATTATATTTACAGGATTCAAAAAATCATGAAAAACCTACAAGTAACTAAAGCTAAATCCCACAAACATGCAAAATCTCAATTCGAAATGCTTTCTTTTTTGAGCGGCACAAAAATGATAAAACTGTGGATCTGAATGTACTGATTTCAAATCACCAAAATAAATTACAGTTTGTCATATTTTGTGGAGCTCAGAATACAAAACATTTCAAGTTGAGATTTTATACGGTTGTGGGATACATCTAATTTTAGGATTTTATTTCAAGATTTTAAATACTTATAATTGTAATTTCAAAATTTCAATTTATAGGGAGCGCTAGAAGTCGGAGGCAGAAGCACTTTCTAGTCTCTTCCTATCATATGAGGCTGAAGCTCTGCAACTAATTATTCTATTAATAGGCTCTTAGACACCGATGAGTCAGCACCTCGTGGCTGGCTAGCCAATTAATAGAGCACTGCATGCATGTGGTGTGCAGCGTGAGCATGGATGCACGCTACCGGAAACGAGAGGCCAGCTTTGAGTGACACAGGACATAGGAGTCGCTCCAGTGTCATGTGTGGCTCAAACGCTTGCATGACAGTTCATGATCCAAGCCGTGGGTCAAACGCTGGCATGACACCTTCCATTGCTTAACCACAAATCCATCCATACTCCTACGTGGAAGGCTCCATGTGGTTTGGTGTTGGTTCCCTAAAAAAATGAAAGGCAGCAAGTAGCTTGCGGTCTCGATGTTATAACATCATCATAATGCGTCGTTTGATAAAGAGAAAGCCAGATGAAATAAAGTGCACATCGTAACCGATGATTTGTCACGTGATCGGGAGTTGGCGTGTATGGTGACCAAGATGTGGCTTTCTGGATTAATCCGAGAATTTTGGGTGGCTTGAATGAAGGGAGCATATTATCCGATCTCTACCTGTAGATTATTGTATCATCCCTATCTTTGCTGATGCTGATGTTGGTCGTTCTGTAAGAGAGTGTATATCACTGAATGCACATTTATAGAACAAGATCGTAGCTCTGAGAGTGACATACACAACGTGGACCCCCATCTTCTCATCGGCTTCAAGAAAGAGCAAAGCAGAGGTTAATTAACTACTCGCCAGCTGGACAGATCCACAGCCACGAGTTCCAACAAGTTTGGACTGGATCGAGCCGTCGATCTCAACACGTCTGCATTATTGTACCGCTACTACAGTCTGCAATGATGCTGAAAGTGCAACAGCTTCTCGGTTGTATTTGGTTTGGTTTGGTCATGCAAAAACAAAAACAAAAGGCTTTCGTTTTGTAATAAAGCAGTGCAAAGCATGTGCGATAGTACAATAATGCGGCTGTGTGGGGACTATGATCGCAACCGATTAAGGCCACATCCAGACAGTATGATTCACCCAGAGAAACCAACTCCTGGTCGTAGCTATTTCCATGTGTCGTGCCATCTGGTTTGTGCCATGTTATGTGTTCTATTTTTCTCTTTGTTGTGGACATGTGACCATTGTAATCTTCACGATGTGACTTGAATTATCACATAGTGGGTTGATGATGCTAACATGCCATCCTATGGTATCGGTTATATCAAAGGAACGTTACATGTCACACTAGAGAAAATGGATACTAAGATATGTCACGGCCTCAAAACCACCAAATAAACAGTCTACTTAGAGCGAGATATTCTAACGTAGGGTGGGAGGCTTATTTTTTTCATAACGCTAGGCAAAAGATTTTCCCGTTCCATGGATTGAAAAGAAGAGAATTTCATGATTAATTTTTTTTTTTCGAAATGGGACCAGAGCCCCGGCCTCTGCATCAATAGATGCACACAGCCTTTTTATTACGTAGTTCACAAATATCAACGTATTACAATCATGGATCAGCCAAAGTTGAGACAAAGATCAACCATCTAAAAATGAGAAGCAACAAATAGCTAGCCATTTTGAATTCTACTAGTGTGCCGCCATCCAGTAGCCTGAAAATAGAAGTCCTGTGCAACCGTAAGGAGCTGGTTGCATCCAAAAACCATGGGGTCCCGCTGATCCACCGGGGTAAGGTAGGACCATAGATTGATCCAGTGCACCGCCATACGGAAGACCTGCAAGAAAAAATTTGTACCAGTTTGTTTGTTAAAAATAATATTATTTCGGCATTTCCAAATAGCCCAACATAAAGCTGAAACACCAATGCGTATTCTAGCTTTAGTAATCTTATCGGTCCCATTTAGCCAATTCCCAAACATATTGGTAATATTGGTAGGTGGCGTAATATTATAAGTACAGAAAATAATACGCCAAACAATTTTTGCAAATGGACAAGATATAAACAAGTGTTCAACTGTCTCCAACGAATCACAAAAGCAACACTTTTGACACCCGGACCAATTTCGTTTTGCTAAATTATCTTTTGTTAACAAAACCTTATTACTAAGGAACCACATAATTTTTTTAACCTTAAGTGGGATTTTAAGTTTCCAAAAGTATTTACGCAAATATCTTGTGTGATCATTCATTAGATCCAAGTACATAGATTTGACAGTAAATAAACCGGTGGAAGATAAATTCCAAACAAAACTATCAGGCTCATTTGTGAGCTGGACACTCATTAATCTCGCACACAAATGAAGCCAATCATTCCACTTATTACCAGTTAGAGCTCGTCTAAAACCAATATTTAGAGGGGCCTGACCTACAACATCAGCAAGGAGGACATGTTTCTTCCTTACAATGTTATATAAAGAGGAATATTGTTGAGCCAGGGAAGTGTCTCCAAGCCACACATCCTCCCAGAAGCGAATCGTCAAACCATCACCAATTTTAAACGAACCTCTAGCAATGAAGTCATTTTTTACCCGCATAAGGCCCTTCCAAGATGGTGAATCAGTTGGCTTTTCTTCCACTTGCGCTAAAGTTTTGTTGTGTAGGTACTTGTTAGATAAAAGTTGCTGCCACATACCTTCTTCAGTAAGTATTTTGAACAGCCATTTACTTAGCAGGCATTTATTTTTAATTTCTAACACCTCAATTCCCAGTCCACCTTGGTCCTTTGGGCGACAAATAATATTCCACTTTGAAAGCCTATATTTCTTTTTAGATTCATGACTTTGCCAAAAAAATCTTGATCTAAAAAAATCTAAATGCTTACGTACCCCAATAGGTACCTCAAGAAAAGAAAGCATGAACATAGGTAGGCTAGTGAGGACCGAGTTTATTAAGACCAAGCGGTCACCATAAGAGAGTATGTTGCTTTGCCAACAGCCCAACTTGGTCATAAATCGACTCTCAATTGGATTCCAATCCGCACTACGCAATTTTCTATAATGGATGGGTACCCCAAGATACCTAAAAGGGAGAGAACTCGACTCACAACCAAAGATTTGCTTGTACTGGTGTTCCATCTCTTTTGCTTTTCCAAAATAGAAAATCTCGCTTTTGTGGAAGTTAATTTTCAATCCTGATAATTGCTCAAAAATATTCAGGATCAACTTCATATTTACAGCTTTGTCTAGGTCATGTTCCATAAACGTATCATCCGCATATTGTAAAATAGAAACTCCTCCCTCCACCAAATGAGGTATAAGACTTCCTACCTGACCATCCTCCTTTGCTCTCTCAATCAGAATTGCTAACATATCCACAACAATGTTAAAAAGCATAGGAGATAGTGGATCACCCTGTCGAAGGCCCTTGCGAGTTTGAAAATAATGTCCAATGTCATCATTGACCCTTATGCCGACACTACCCCCTTGCACAAAGTCTTTGATCCAATCACAAAAGACTGAATCAAAACCTTTCATGCGTAGCACTTGTTGTAGAAAAGGCCATTTAACTTTATCATAAGCCTTTTCGAAATCAATTTTAAAAAGTACTCCATCAAGTTTTTTACGATGTAACTCGTGAATTGTTTCATGCAAGACAACCACACCTTCAAGAATGTGTCGTCCCGGCATGAATGCCGTTTGGGTCGGTTTAATCATCCTGTGAGCCAAGTCCGTTATACGATTAGTTGCTACTTTAGTAAAAAATTTAAAGCTCACATTAAGAAGACAAATTGGTCGGTACTGCTGGATTTGCACAACATTCTCCTTTTTAGGAAGTAGAGTGATCACCCCAAAGTTCATGATTAATTACGGAATACCAAGCTAAAACTGATACGACATCAACAAACACGTCGGTACCCTCACAAAAGGCAAGCTGCCTAGCAAAATCTGGTCTAAAGCACCGCCGCGAAGCTGCCGGCAGACCGCAGGGTGTTCTTTATTTGTAAGGGAGGAGGATTAAGATTACACATTGGCACATATTTACGTGCGTCCACTCCAATCTATCTATGTCCAAGAAAGCATCCTCTGACCAACTTGCAAACGAGCAAATAAAACTAAGCTGCAATAATAAACGCAGCAGCCAGCCGACGTGGCAATGATTCAGTTTTCGTGATACTGTGTTATTGCCACGCATGGGCACCACATATAATTACCCTGGTTCTATCCACTGAACGTACACTACGGGCCAGCTTAATTTAGCTAATTGGTTGCTAATTACTCAATGTTTTTTTGCAGGTTTAAACGTCCACCAGCTTGAGCTTCAGAGTTCAGACGGATTGTATCATGTGTACCATGTGGGGCTCCGCGGCGCCGCGACCATAGACGCCGTGGGTTTCCATACGTGGCAACACAGATTGAGTGAGGAGAAGATAGGGAATCCTATCATCAGCCATCGTGGCCTAGTTGGCACATGTCTTTGCTAGCTCAAACCTTTCACTTCAATTGCGGCCTCTAATTTGCTCTCATGAATATTATGATCAGATGCAGTGTAGGCACCTTAGCTATGACATCATTGACACTTGTCTTCACGAGTGTACCTATTTCCAATAATACCATTTGTTTATCTCCTTATGCATGAAATCAGTCTAAGGTAGGCCAACATGCTGACTTGGTGACAGATAGGGCAAGAGTTCAAGGAATCCATCGGTTTCGGTTCTTTGAATTAGTTACGGGGTCTCTCTACTAGGTGGAATCTTTGCTTGCTAGATTCTACTATCAGATTTTGTTTGCTTGTTTATTACCTTATAAATAAAGTCATAAATGGCTAAATCGATACAAGATGGAATGCTATAGAACAGGTCAAAAATATATAAAAAAGTACACGAGGACAAAAACATGACACGAAGACACTAGCTAGAACGAGACTGGGGAGAACTGGAACAAAAATATATACCGGCGTTTTAATTATTGTTTTCCTTATTTAAATTGTTATCATCCTTACGGAAAATCGTATGTAGAAGAAACTGTTCATGTTAGATATATGTTCCGATATTAACTTAATCTTTTATATATTGAGAATTTCTCATAAAATTGATCAAAGTTCAAAGAGCATGTCGTGTGCTAGTCTCTCCCCCCCCCCCCCCCACCCCCACCCCCACAAGACCAAAACGGTGGTTGTGCCACACATTATTGCTTAACCAAGCAGGAAACATGCTTTCGTTCACCCAGACGCCATGCTAACCACGGACAAGGGTAAGAGAGCGTCAGGGTACATTTTATGCGAAAAATAGCACAACTAGATGTATCGATATTAGGTTGGTACATATATGTTGATAAAAAAATTAAAATTGTCTAATTTCAAAATGCTTTACCTGCGCCAAAATTAACAAATACTACACTCTTATGCTTGTAAAACTATCAAGTTCATGCTAAATTCTAGTACATGTCGCCCGTGGTAAATTTCAATGACATTGACATCTAGGAGCAACGTAATACCATTTTGAACTAGATAGCCGCGACATTATGACACTTTGAAATAGATTAAATGGCCTTATTGTTTGTGTCATTGATATTACAATGGTTTTCATTCCAGATATGCCGACTTCATCACTTCCGGTAGAGTTGATTACGTTAACCATTCTTGTGGCTAACCTCTATTGCACATGGTCACACACGCATTACCCGCAGTAGAAGTCTCCTTTGCGGAACACTTGTTGCCACGTGTACACACCAGCTTGTCGACATCATTCGAGCAATCAGCCAGGAAAAAAAGTCGACCGTGGGGCTACAACTTTGTTGTGCCCACCCCCTTGGTGTCATGCGGTTTTCTACAGGGAGAGCCAGACTGAGAAGTGGGTGTTGGAAGTGACAGGAGGATACTTGCGTGAGCCACGGCCATCGTGTGGATCATCTGGATACCCATCCCTACCACCTTATTATTGATGTGACGTTCCCTTTTTTGAAACCTTATTGTGATGTTCCTGCTGATGCTGATTTTGATGGGTCTCCAAGAAGCTGTAGTGGTACGTGTTTGATGCTAATTTTGACAACATTTTCGAGATTAACTAGGAAAGTGACATATACGTACACGTGGAGATCCCTAGTCCAGGGTTTTACTGAATGCCCAGAAAAATTGTAAGAGTACAAATGTTTGTTTGTTCTCCTCAATTTTCCAAGTCGTCCTAGATCTACATTATTACTGATAGAATTGGCGACAACTGGCATGTGCCGCAGCCGCCTGGATTGCTCTTAGAATTTTCGGTTGTTTCTATTGAATTGCATGCATACGTTTTTCGCCCTTTGGCATATTGGTGACGTGGGTTTGCGGAGCCGCAATATTTGTTTTTAATTCTTGTGTCGGTCAGGATTTGATCCTAGGACCTCCAGCTCTGATACATATTGAATTGCACGCACTAGCCAACGCAACCAATAGTCCGAACTGATAAAAAGGGCTAGACAATTTATTTGAATAGTTTCAGTTAAGTGGAGTGGGCCATTTCCTACCAGTGTTTCTCTACTGATGGTTCCGTGAGAAATTGTATAGCAGTCGATGCAAATTAACAGAACACCGATCGTCTTGAGAGTGACACACGTGCATCTCCATCGTCTCGTCGGATTCAGGAAAGAGCAACACTAGTGGAAAAAGGCCCTCCAGTCCCGGCCCGTAAGGGGCTTTAGTCCCGGTCCTGGTAACCGGGACTGGAGGGGCGGGACTAAAGGCCCCCCCCCACTAGTCCCGGACCGCTTACCATCCGGGACCAATGGGTATCCACGTGGCCGTCTCTGCGGGTGCTGGGTGCCCCCATTAGTCCCGGTTCGTATTACGAACCGGGACAAATGGTTCTCTGCCGCGGCAGAAGTTTAGGCACTTTCTCTGCCGCGGCAGAGAATTCAATTTGTATCTTTTTTTCTCTTTTTTATTTAAAAATAGTTTTCTACGCTACCACATACCGTACACGTTCGTGCATACATAAGATAACTTCTCTTAAGATCGAGCATACAAATATATACATGATCATGATAGTTACATGGAGATCACAATTCGACGATTTAATTACACGGTCGGGGATCATCGGTAGCGCCTATTCACGCTAAATTCCCCGGCGTCATCTATCATCTCGTTCATCAAGAATCCTGCCAGTTCTTCAGCAATTCCTCGTACGCGTTGCTCTGGTAGGAGCTGATCCCGCATTCTCTCGAACTATATAAGAAAAGGAGATCAATATGAATATCAATCATGATAACAAAAAGTGACGGTAATAAAATAATGTTGTGAATGTATTGCTTACATCGACTCTATAATCTTTGTGCTCAATGGAAAACGTGCGAATGAACTCGCAAACGTAGAATCCACATAGATTCGTCCCCTGTGGCTGCCTCGTGCACTTTACGAGAATAGAATTCAATCAAAATTATAATCTAGCATCATAATTGTCTTGAAACTAGAAGTAAAGAGATGCGCGAACATATCACGTATTACTTACCGAGACCGGAGTAAACGTCAACTCCTTACTAAAGGAACCCTTAACCCTACTCTTGAACATGCTCCAAACCCTGCCCGACAAAGAAAATGAATGAATGAGTTATTTATTACGTGATATCTCAGGAAATCAAATAAAGAGACCGATGTAGCACAGAAATTACCTCTGGAGCATGTCCTGCATGTCCCTGAACTGTTCCAGGGGTCTCTTCGATGGGTCCATGACTTCAACTCTTCCCTTATCAAGTTGAATGTCCATGAGAATCCAGTGGAAACTGCACACATTTATATATACATCAGTAACTCATCAAATACATTTAACATCGAGTAAGAAAAAGTGAATGTGTACAACATAGTAAGACCCTCACCGGAAATTGTAAGGAAACAGTATGTGGTCACATAAATGTTGCTCTGTTAGAAACCTTAGAAGGTTTTCCTGCGTCTCCTCGGGTTTATCCTTTAGCGTCTGACATTGTATTTTATCTGGGTCAATGAACCCAACACTAAAGAGTGACCTTCTTTTACATTCCGTGATCTTCATTCCGCATTAGCAGAGTACAAAAGGATATAATGAGGATAATTATATGTAATGAACTGAGCAACTGAAAAAATGAACAACTTATATATAGACAATGAATTCAACAACTTACAGAAAATAGCAACTCATGAGACTTTTGTCGAGGGCGTTGATACGTCCATTTTGCATCACTATTCTATGCCTTAATTCACTATTATTCATTGATATATTTCGTATTGAGAGGTGATACTTATGTTATTTCATCTATTTTTGCATGGTTGATGACTTTTGGAGCATGGACCGCTGCAGTCAGGATTCTGATGGAAAAAGTGCTGTTTGGAGGCAAAATTCGCGAAGATCAGAAAATCTGGGAAAATATACGGAAAATTCTATTTTTCCAGAAGACTCGGGATGCCAGAAGATGGAGTGGAGGTGGGCCACAGGGGGCCCACTCCACCCCATGGCGCGGGCAGGCCTAGGTCGCGCCTGGGAGTGGTGTGGCCGCCCTGGCCCACTCCAGCCTCTCCCCTCTGGCGTATATCATCCCTACGAAACCCTAAGACTCGGGGAGCGACCACAGAAAGATTCCGCCGCCTCTGCGGGGCAGAAAACACCGAGAGAGAATGATCTCTCCGGTAGACAGATTTCTGCCGGGGGAATTCCTTCCCGGAGAGGGGAGATCGTCGCCATCAACACCACCATCAAGCTGGACTTCATCGGGATCATCATCATCATCATCACAACCATCATCACCATCAGCACCCTCATCACCATGTCCATATTGTTGTAACAATTGTGTTGAATCTTGCATAGTTCATAGGGGAAACTTTCCCGGTGTTGATTACTCCTTGTAGTTGATGCTATTGAGTGAACCATTGAATTATTGTTTATGTTCAGATTGTTATACATCATTATTTCATCTCTGATCATGATCCATATGATGTCTTGTGAGTAGTTCGTTTTGTTCTTGAGGACATGGGAGAAGTCTTGTTGTTAGTAGTGGAGTTGTGTTGAGAAAGATTCAATAGATTGTTATTTAAGTTGTGGTGTACTTCTTCTAGTGGTGTCATGTGAACGTCGACTACATGACACTTCACCTATATGGACCTAGGGGAATGCATTGTGTATTTGGCTACTAATCGTAGGGGTTGCCGGAGTGACAGAAACCTGAACCCCCGTTAGGAAACCATTGCACAAGGGACGTAAGGGTCTTAGAGTTTAAAGCTGTGGTTAGGTTTCTACCTTAATTACTTTCTTGTACTTATGGATGTTTGCAAGGTGTATAATCACAAGTATGTATTTAGTCTTGGATGGGGCGATACATTAACACAGGTTCACCCACACAACACTTAGCAAGCTAGAGAAGGTTAACCGACTATATGAAGCGAAAGCACTTGACAGTCTTCCCATGTGTCCTTGTGAACGTTTGGTCATCTATAGAAATACAACCGGCTTGTCCTTTGCTGCATAAAGGATTGGGCCACTTGCTGCATTCATTCTTACTATCTTTTATTTACTCGTACTTTGTTTACTTGCTTTATCGAAAACCCCTAAAAATCCGTTTGCTAAGTATTTGCAGAGAATTCCTGATCCATACCACTATCCAGCACCTTCCGCTCCTCATTGGGTTCGACACTCTTACTTATCGAAAATACTGCGGTACACCCCCTATACTTGTGGGTCATCAAGACTATTTTCTGGCGCCGTTGCCGGGGAGTGAAGCGCTATTGGAGTGGAACTGGTAAAGGAAACTTCTACTGTGAGTATTGTTTACTTCTATTAGTTGCTTTATCTTCATTATGGATAATTCGCTGAGTTTCTTATTTGGTAATGCTACTACCACTGCTAAGGTAGTAGATAAGCCACCACCTGCTGAGAAAGATGTTTTCAAAATACCTACAAGAATTATTGATCGTGTTATGGATAACTACTACGTTGGGGATGGAACTGTCCATCCCGGTGATCATTTACTCTTTATACACGAATTATGCGGGTTGTTCAAGTGTGCAGGTATTACTATAGATCAAGTTAAGAAGAAGTTATTCTCATTATCACTGAAAGGAAGAGCTGAGGAATGGTATAAGCTGTTGAAGAATGGTCAAGCTCTGGAATGGGAGGAAATAGTGCCTCTCTTTTATTCAAAGTTTTATCCTCCTAGTGAGATTCATAAAGATCGGAATCAAATATACAACTTTTGGCCTCTTGATGGAGAAAGTACAGCTGAAGCTTGGGGGAGATTGAAGTTACTGATGCTCAAATGCCCCATTCATGAGCTCCCCAACAATATTATTATCAACAACTTTTATGCAAGGCTCCCTCTACATGACAAGGATTTATTGGATGCTTCTTGTGCTGGATCATTCACTCGCATGGAAGAAGAAGCTAAATGGGATCTTCTGGACCGTATTCAAGACAATGCTGAAGCTTGGGAGAATGACAAAGGTAGAAAGTCAGGTATAAATTATGATTATGAATGCATTGAAGCTTTTATGGGAACTGATGACTTTCAAAATATTAAAAATGCTTATGGTCTAGACTCTCAAGCTATTGCTTCTTATTTTAAGGCTTTTGCTTCCTACATTGAAGTGCCTAAAAAGAAGTGGAATAAGAATCATGAACCTTATAAAGATGTTGCTAAGAGTGTTCCTGCAAGAAATACTGAAGTTTATACTGCTAATCATGTCTTACCCAAACCTTATATTGAGAAAATGCCTTTCCCAGTTAAGGTAAAGGAACATTCTATGATGGCTAGTATGGTAGATGAAAGTATGAATAAGGCTGTTGAACCTTATAAACAAATGGTTGATGAACCTATTGTAGCAAATGTGAAAGACTTTGTTGCTAAATATGAAAAAGAGGGACACACTATCCTTTGTAAGGATACCTCTAATATTGCTTCACAAAGTAGTGTTATGAGAGCTAATATTCCCATGTTTTCTGTTAGAATAAGTGATCATTGCTATGATGGTCCTTGTGATAGCTATGTGTTAAGTTTATGCATGATACTGAAAGTTACTATGAGAGAGGGAAAAGTGTTCTTATGCATCTCAATAATATCAAGTTTCCTTGTTTTATGCTGAAAGTTTTCATGTTGCACTTCTTTTGCCTTCTTATGCAAGTTGCCTTTGGTTTCAACAACTTGTTTGTTTACAAAATTCCCTTGCATAGGAAGTGGGTTAGACTTAAATGTGTGTGTTTTTTCTTATTAATGCTCTCTTTCACTTCAATTCATATCCCTATGAGAGCTTCTTCAAAATTATCATGCCCATCTTAATGGCTATAAAGAAAGAGCTTTATGGGAGACAACCCAATTTGTTTTTGCTTTTAGTTTGTTTTTGTTTCTTTGAGTCTCGGAAGTTATTACTTTGGCAATAACCGCTCCTTATCCATTTTGTTTGGTTTTTGTGTCAAGATCAACCTCTAATGAGAGAGAAGTAATATTTGGGGAAGTTGCTGTCCTGAAACAGATATTTGTGCTTCATCGTAAAAATTCGTGAGAGATCTTTGTAAGTCGGATTGAGCTGTAATGTTTTATGCTTCTGCCCCAGGTTGTTATTTAACTTTCGTTAGTTTTGCACTTTTTGATTTGATCAACAGAAGATTTTTGAAAAAATTGATCTTTACCTGCTGGTCTGTTTTGATAGATTTTGCCACTCTTGCATTTGTTTCTTTATTCGATTTCCTTTTTGAATTCTTTTTGGGTTTTCGGAAGGAGTTGCTACAGTAGCTTATGTTTTGGTGGTTTTCAGTTGAAGTTGGACTCAAAAGGTTTTATCACTTCACTTATACTAATGTTGCTAATGAGAACTGTGTGAAGTTTTGTGTGAAATAATTTCCAGGAAGTGGAGATAATGGTGTAATAAGGAAGAGAAGGGTTTTATGACTCAAGTAATAAGTGTATGAAGATGAAGATATTGATGCTTTTCAAGTTATGACTCCGGAAGAATCTACTAGATATCAAATTCAGAGACCTGCAGAGTCCGTTTCCAACTAGGTGACAGTTATGGTAAGAAAAGTTCCGCGAAAATACAATCCAACTATATTTTTTGCAGTTTTCAGTCAATAAGGAAAGCTACGAAGCGAAGAAGGGACGAAAACGGAGCCAGGGTGGCCCACACAACCCCATGGCGTGGGTCCACCCTGGCCGCGCCACCAGGTGGTGAGGCCACCCAGGATTCCGCCTCCGACTTGTTTTCTCCAAGTACCTTCCTTTTGATATGAAACTTTGTAATATATAACCCCCCGGATCTCCCGAGGATCGTATATCGTGTTTTTGTTGTGTTTTTGTTTCGATCTGTTTCTGCCAGGTAGAATCCCAGATTTGGAGCCACAATGCCCTCCTCTGGATCATCCAAGGGAGATTCCTTAGAAGATATCGTCAGCCCATACATGAGAGAATTGAAGATTCATCCCAAGGAGTTGTTGCTCGAAGGTGGGGAGGTCCGGATTAAAGAGGTTCAAGGCCCTAAAGGTGAAGGAAGTCTGGAGGACAGGATGGAAGCACTGGAGCAAGAAGTCTTTAGGTACAGGAAGATGGCGGAGCGCGAAGTGGATATCATCCATAAGATTTGCTCCGAATTAATCACCGAGCACCAAAAGGAGACTGCTGAACTCAAAGACGAAGTCCTATCACTCCGCCAAACAACCAACGAACTGCAAGCACAGTTCTGTGACGTTCAAAATCAAAACTGTGAGTATGAGGCTAGATTTAAACGCATAAGTGCTGCTGCAAGTTTCAGGATGTTGGAAACCACGATGTCCTTTGTTGATGGGAAGCCTTTACCCTGGAAGACAGACGAAGATGAGAGGATACCACCACCACCGAAGGAGTAATTCGTCATTAGGTTTGGCATCCCCTTGGTTTGTTCCAAGCTTGGGGGAGTGCCGCGGTATCATATCACTATCTTCTATCTTTTTACCTTATTAGTAGAGTCATATCATGAATATATGAGTTATTATGTAGTATGATTTGCATTATGGAAGTGTCCCCTCTCTCGTTAGATATGTATCCCTTGGTGTGAGTTTCCATTATGGAATATTAAGGAGAAGTTCTATCATTCACTCTTTTGCATAGTTTATGTTAGTTTTCAATTCGTGGTTATATGATTGATCTTGTTGTTAGTATTAGTATCACTCTGGGATCATTGAGTTAATTTAGTTGGTTTTGGAAAACCTGGCTCGGTCAGTAGCAACACCTTTTTTAGAGTTGAAAAGAAAAAGATAGAAGTACTCTAGAGGAAAATAATTTCATCATCTTTCTTTCTTGATTTGCTCATAAGTTTTGTATTCTCTAGTTAAGATCTTTTGTGCTTCCAAGGAAGATTGCATGTTTGTTTTTATCATTTGTATGTTTGGTTGTTTCCTTCCACTCTTGTACTTGCTACCCAGCCTTGCTAGCCAAAAACCTATACTGAGAGGGAATTCTTCTCGTGCATCCACTCCTTTAAACCAAAACCTTTGCCATTTGTGTCCACCATACCTACCTAGTAGCATTATTGCTATTCCAAGTAAATTCTTGTTTTGTCTACCTCCCAAATTAAACTTGTTATGCGAAAATTAGTGATTAAAGCTCTCACGAACTTGATGGCACATTTTACTTTCTTGCATTTAATAAACCTGAACCATTGTGAACTCTCCATGAAAGTATGCTTGCAAATTATAGGCTGGGGATTAGCAGAACCGTGCTGTCACGGGGAATGCTTTCAACACTTGTAAATATATACCCAGTTGATACCTTGCTCTTTTGTTTGCGGATGTCGTCGGTGTGAAATAAAAGGGGAGCTTGTAAGTCCATGGAGTTATGTATGTGTGTTAGAGAAACGCCTAGGCCGTTGGTCTAATCCATGCTGACATGGTGGAAACCTGCAGCGTAACCATAATGATATCTATGAAGCATTCTTCTTATAAAAAAAAGAGAGAGATAGCTATTGAGAAAAATAAAAAAAGATACTATGAAAAGAGGAAAGAGAGAAAAAAAAGCACCATTTTCCCATGGTAAATAAGAAGATTGCTGAGGTACTCATTGTCTGCTTGCCTTTTCATTTTGATATGGGGATTCTTTCGTATCATCGGGCAAGGGGTACCCCGTTGGCGGTTCTCAATGATACGCACATACTTACGATGACAAGCACTTACCGGTAACTAGAGTTGAGTAGCATGAGGAGCGGCCCTCGTACTCAAGGGACTTGGGATTTTCAGTTTATAGTCTATCAAGCATATAACTCAGATTGGACCTCACTTTCACCTTAATCACCTAAAGATGCCTATGATAGGGGCAATGAGAGCTGAAAGCTAGTAAGTATCATAATTTTTGGGAGCTCTTTATGAGACTTGCAATCCCTGCTTCCCTCTTTGAAGGGCCTTTCTTTTACTTTATAGTTGAGTCAGTAAACCTATTCCCTTCTATCTCAGCAAGTATTTTGAGTTGATGTGTTTCATTCATTCATATGATGATTTATGCATTCATGTTTCTTATGTTCCTTGTTTTGCACGTTGCTCTTATCTTGATGTTTACTACTTTGAAAGCTTTCATTGAAAAACCAGCTATTTGCGAACTCCAGCAAATTATCAACTATTCTTCGACCAAGAGCTAAGTTTGCCATTACCAATTATGATTTACTTTATGTATCCTTATTGTGCTTCCTTTATTCATTGCAAGTTGAGTTATATAATAGTGAGTTGTCTTCTATTATGATCTATTTATTTGATGAATGTGATGCTTCTTGTCCGTATTCTTTTATTGACTCTTCACTCCATAAACCTGAGGCCATGTTTATTGAGCTCAGTTTCGCTTGGGGACAAGCGAAGTCTAAGCTTGGGGGGAGTTCATACGTCCATTTTGCATCACTATTCTATGTCTTAATTCACTATTATTCATTGATATATTTCGTATTGAGAGGTGATACTTATGTTATTTCATCTATTTTTGCATGGTTGATGACTTTTGGAGCATGGACCGCTGCAGTCAGGATTCTGATGGAAAAGGTGCTGTTTGGAGGCAAAATTCGTGAAGATCAGAAAATCCGGGAAAATATACGGAAAATTCTATTTTTCCAGAAGACTCAGGATGCCAGAAGATGGAGTGGAGGTGGGCCACAGGGGGCCCACACCACCCCATGGCGCGGGCAGGCCTAGGCCGCGCCTGGGAGTGGTGTGGCCGCCCTGGCCCACTCCAGCCTCTCCCCTCTGGCGTATATCATCCCCACGAAACCCTAAGACTCGGGGAGCGACCACAGAAAGATTCTGCCGCCTCTGTGGGGCGGAAAACACCGAGAGAGAAAGATCTCTCCGGCAGACAGATTTCTGCTGGGGGAATTCCTTCCCAGAGAGGGGAGATCGTCGCCATCAACACCACCATCAAGCTGGACTTCATCGGGATCATCATCATCGTCATCACCACCATCATCATCACCATCAGCACCCTCATCACCATCTCCATATTGTTGTAACAATTGTGTTGAATCTTGCATAGTTCATAGGGGAAACTTTCCCGGTGTTGATTACTCCTTGTAGTTGATGATATTGAGTGAACCATTGAATTATTGTTTATGTTCAGATTGCTATACATCATTATTTCATCTCTGATCATGATCCATATGATGCCTTGTGAGTAGTTTGTTTTGTTCTTGAGGACATGGGAGAAGTCTTGTTGTTAGTAGTGGAGTTGTGTTGAGAAAGATTCAATATATTGTTATTTAAGTTGTGGTGTACTTCTTCTAGGGGTGTCATGCGAACGTCGACTACATGGCACTTCACCTATATGGGCCTAGGTGAATGCATTGTGTATTTGGCTACTAATCGTAGGGCTTGCCGGAGTGACAGAAACCTGAACCCGCGTTAGGAAACCATTGCACAAGGGACGTAAGGGTCTTAGAGTTTAAAGTTGTGGTTAGGTTTCTACCTTAATTACTTACTTGTACTTACGGATGTTTGCAAGGGGTATAATCACAAGTATGTATTTAGTCTTGGATGGGGCGGTACATTAGCACAGGTTCACCCACACAACACTTAGCAAGCTAGAGAAGATTAATCGACTATATGAAGCGAAAGCACTTGACAGTCTTCCCATGTGTCCTCGAGAACATTTGGTCATCTATAGAAATACAACCGGCTTGTCCTTTGCTGCATAAAGGATTGGGCCAAAGGATTAGGCCACTTGTTGCATTCATTCTTACTGTCTTTTATTTACTCGTACTTTGTTTACTTGCTTTATCGAAAACCCCTAAAAATCCGTTTGCTAAGTATTTGCAGAGAATTCCTAATCCATACCACTAGCCAGCACCTTCTTCTCCTCGTTGGGTTCGACACTCTTACTTATCGAAAATACTGCGATACACCCCCTATACTTGTGGGTCATCAGGCATCGAAATTGTATAACTGGAAGAGTTCTGGAAACTCAACAGGGACCTCTTCTTCTCGGAAGTAGTAGTCATGTGGGACTTTCGCCACGATCATTATTCTCTCCTGCTTTACGGCTTTCAAGTACCAGTTATGTAAACTCCACAGTGTTGGCGGTTTTTGGAACTGCTCAAAGCTGACCAGAGGCTTCCCTGGGACATATATAGGGACTACCTGAGCCTTGGGTAACTTGTCGTCCTGGGCACCTAGCAATTCCTCTACAGTCACATTCATAGCGGCCGCAAGCTTCTTAGCTTCTTCCATATCCTGCTGGGGAGTGTCATAGGATAACACCTGGAGGGGTGGGATCGATTTTTTGGCCTGTTTCCCGAGCTGGGGGACGTCCATTCTTTTCCCGGTTGCACTTTGACCTGATGATTTGCTCCCGCTTGCACTTCTACTTGATTTGCTTTTCTGCACTTCCTTCTGAAGTGTGCGTCGATAGTCATCTGGCTTATGGTGCAATTCATATTACGATTTTGTGTTCAGAAAAGAAAGTGCATACGCTTTTTGCTTCTCGGTGTATACCAGTGCAGGCTCGGGTTTCTTCTTTTGAAGCTGCGCAACACATTCGGCCTTTACGATCATGTCGGTTTCCTCGTCAGTACGATCATAAGGTCTGATGGGAAGATTCTTATGAGGTACTCTTGAGAGGGGCGACATTTGTCGTTTTGGGCTGCTGCGTCGTTTAGTACTAATTGGAGGCTGCGGCGGAGATCGAGATGGACTCTGGCTGTGGTGGTCATAGTCATGGGGGTGAAGGTGACATGCGACGACTCGGAGGCGGTGTTGGCTTTGGCGTCCAGCCTGGAAGCTTGATGTTGTTCTTGTCCCATAGAATGATACCACCCAGTACTTCTCCGAGTGTCCTCTCACCTTCAGGTCCAGGGATGTCAAGCTCCATTGAGTCCCACCCCATTGCGATTTCATCCACAACAACATTAGCATAGCCAGCTAGAATCTCACGGCCATGCCAGCGTGCGCTAGGTGGACAAGTTAAAGCACATCCGACCGCCACCTTGATGGATAGGTTCTTCACCTTCTGATGGATCTCACAAGATGCCTGCTCCTTGATTCCATCCACGGGGTAGCCATGACCGCCATCTGATACTTTTAGGAGGAGTCTTCGTCTTCTGATACATTTGCCATAATGCTTTCTTCCAGTTCTTGAATAGTTCGGCCATCTTCGTAAGAGTCCACTGCATGTCTGGGAAGGGGGTCACACATGGGGCCTACACATGGCACCTAACAACCTTGCACCACTCCCACACACATATCCTAGGGGCACATGCAAGTTTTCATGTGATTCCGACGCTCTGGCGGTCTTCCTCCGGCGAAACCCTAGACCGGGGGCCCCGGATCGTCTACCCCTATAGCTATCTCCGTACGAGGATTGCCCGGTGGACCTCTCTACTTGTTTTGGTTTGTTTAGGACATATGTACATGGAGAGCCAAGGTTGGGCCAACTTTGCCACATTCTAGGCCCCGGTTGTCACGCGGCGGGACTTTCCACGTACAGATCCAGGATTTAACTAAGTGTTAACGCATGTCCAGGAAGGGGGTCACACATGGGGCCTACACATGGCACCTAACAACCTTGCACCACTCTCACACACATATCCTAGCGGCACATGCAAGTTTTCATGTGATTCCGACGCTCCGGCGGTCTTCATCCGGCTAAACCCTAGACCGAGGGCCCCAGATCGTCTACCCCTATAGCTTTTTCCGTACGAGGGTAGCCCGGTGGACCTCTCTACTTGTTTTGGTTTGTTTAGGACATATGTACATGGAGAGCCAAGGTTGGGCCAACTTTGCCACATTCTAGGCCCCGGTTGTGACGCGGCGGGAGTTTCTACGTACAGATCCAGGATTTTACTAAGTATTAACGCATGTACGGGAAGGGGGTCACACATGGGGCCTACACATGGCACCTAACAACCTTGCACCACTCTCACACACTTATCCTAGGGGAACATGCAAGTTTTCATGTGATTTCGACGCTCCGGTGGTCTTCCTCCGGCGAAACCCTACACCGGGGGCCCCGGATCGTCTACCCCTATAGCTATCTCCGTACGAGGGTAGCCTGGTGGACCTCTCTACTTCTTTTGGTTTGTTTAGGACATATGTACATGGAGAGCCAAGGTTGGGCCAACTTTTCCACATTCTAGGCCCCGGTTATGACGCAGCGGGACTTTCCACGTATAGATCCAGGATTTTACTAAGTGTTAACGCATGTCCGGGAAGGGGCTCACACATGGGGCCTACACATGGCACCTAACAACCTTGCACCACTCTCACACACATATCCTAGGGGCACATGCAAGTTTTCATGTGATTTCGACGCTCCGGCGGTCTTCCTCCGGCGAAACACTAGACCGGGGCCCTCGGATCGTCTACCCCTATAGCTATCTCCGTACGAGGGTAGCCCGGTGGACCTCTCTACTTGTTTTGGTTTGTTTAGGACATATGTACATGGATAGCCAAGTTTGGGCCAACTTTGCCACATTCTAGGCCCCAGTTGTGACGCGGCGGGAGTTTCCACCTACAGATCCAGGATTTTACTAAGTGTTAACGCATGTCCGGGAAGGGGGTCACACATGGGGCCTACACATGGAACCTAACAACCTTGCACCACTCTCACACACATATCCTAGGGGCACATGCAAGTTTTCATGTGATTCCGACGCTCCGGCGGTCTTCCTCCGGCGAAACCCTAGACCGAGGGCCCCGGATCGTCTACCCCTATAGATATCTCCGTACGAGGGTAGACCGGTGGACCTCTCTACTTGTTTTGGTTTGTTTAGGACATATGTACATGGAGACCAAGGTTGGGCCAACTTTGTCACATTCTAGACCCTGGTTGTGACGCGGCAGGACTTTCCACGTAAAGATCCAGGATTTTACTAAGTGTTAACGCATGTACGAAAAGGGGGTCACACATGGGGCCTACACATGGCACCTAACAACCTTGCACCACTCTCACACACATATCCTAGGGGCACATGCAAGTTTTCATGTGATTCCGACGCTCCGGCGGTCTTCCTCCGGCGAAACCCTAGACCGGGGCCCCCAGATCGTCTACCCCTATAGCTATCTACGTACGAGGGTAGCCCGGTGTACCTCTCTACTTGTTTTGGTTTGTTTAGGACATATGTACATGGAGAGTCAAGGTTGGGCCAACTTTTCCACATTCTAGGCTCCGGTTGTGACGCGGCGGGACTTTCCATGTACATATCCAGGATTTTACCCGGTGTTAACGCATGTCCGGGAAGCGGGTCACACATGGGGCCTACACATGGCACCTAAAAACCTTGCACCACTCTTACACACATATCCTAGGGGCACATGCAAGTTTTCATGTGATTTCCACGCTCCGGCGGTCTTCCTCCGGCGAAACCCTAGACCGGGGGCCCCGGATCGTCTACCCCTATAGCTATCTACGTACAAGGGTAGCCCGGTGGACCTCTCTACTTGTTTTGGTTTATTTAGGACATATGTACATGGAGAGCCAAGGTTGGGCCAACTTTGCCACATTCTAGGCCCCGGTTGTGACGCGGTGGGACTTTCCACGTACAGATCCAGGGTTTTACTAAGTGTTAACGCATGTCCGGGAAGGGGGTCACACATGGGGCCTACACATGGCACCTAACAACCTTGCACCACTCTGACACACATATCCTAGGGGCACATGCAAGTTTTCATGTGATTCCGACGCTCCGACGGTCTTCCTCCGGCGAAACCCTAGACCAGGGGCCCCGGATCGTCTACCCCTATAGCTTTGTCCGTACGAGGGTAGCCCGTTAGACCTCTCTACTTGTTTTGGTTTGTTTAGGACATATGTACATGGAGAGACAAGGTTGGGCCAACTTTGCACATTCTAGGCCCCGGTTGTGACGCAGCGGGAGTTTCAACGTACAGATCGTGGATTTTACTAAGTGTTAACGCATGTCCGGGAAGGAGGTCACACATAGGGCCTACACATGGCACCTAACAACCTTGCACCACTCTAACACACATATCCTAGGGGCAAATGCAAGTAATCATGTGATTTTGACGCTCCGGTGGTGTTCCTCCGGCGAAACACCAGACCAGGGGCCTCGGATCGTCTACCCCTATAGCTATCTCCGTATTAGGGTAGCCCGGTGGACCTCTCTACTTGTTTTGGGCTGTTTAGGACATATGTACATGGAGAGCCAAGGTTGGGCGAACTTTGCCACATTCTAGGCCCCGGTTGTGACGCGGCAGGACTTTCCACGTACAGATCGAGGATTTTACCCGGTGTTAACGCATGTCCGGGAAGGGGGTCACACATAGGGCCTACACATGGCACCTAACAACCTTGCACCAGTCTCACACACATATCCTAGGGGCACATGCAAGTTTTCATGTGATTCCGACGCTCCGACGGTCTTCCTCCGGCAAAACCCTAGACCAGGGTCCCCGGATCGTCTACCCCTATAGCTATATACGTACAAGGGTAGCCCGGTGGACCTCTCTACTTGTTTTTGTTTGGTTAGGACATATGTACATGGAGAGCCAAGGTTGGGCCAACTTTTCCACATTCTAGGCCCCGGTCATGACGTGGCGGGCCTTTCCACGTACATATCCAGGATTTTACCCGGTGTTAACGCATGTCCGGGAAGGGGGTCACACATGGGGCCTACACATGGCACCTAACAACCTTGCACCACTCTGACACACATATCCTAGGGGCACATGCAAGTTTTCATGTGATTCCGACGCTCCGACGGTCTTCCTCCGGCGAAACCCTAGACCAGGGGCCCCGGATCGTCTACCCCTATAGCTATCTGTGTACAAGGGTAGCCCGGTGGACCTCTCTACTTGTTTTGGTTTGTTTAGGACATATGTACATGGAGAGCCAAGGTTGGGCCAACTTTGCCACATTCTAGGCCCCGGTTGTGACGCGGTGGGACTTTCCACGTACAGATCCAGGATTTTACTAAGTGTTAACGCATGTCCGGGAAGGGGGTCACACATCGGGCCTACACATGGCACCTAACAACCTTGCACCACTCTGACACACATATCCTAGGGGCACATGCAAGTTTTCATGTGATTCCGATGCTCCGACGGTCTTCCTCCGGCGAAACCCTAGACCAGGGGCCCCGGATCGTCTACCCCTATAGCTTTGTCCGTACGAGGGTAGCCCGTTGGACCTCTCTTCTTGTTTTGGTTTGTTTAGGACATATGTACATGGAGAGACAAGGTTGGGCCAACTTTGCACATTCTAGGCCCGGTTGTGACGCGGCGGAAGTTTCCACGTACAGATCGTGGATTTTACTAAGTGTTAACGCATGTCCGGGAAGGAGGTCACACATAGGGCCTACACATGGCACCTAAAAACCTTGCACCACTCTAACACACATATCCTAGGGGCAAATGCAAGTTTTCATGTGATTTCGACGCTCCGGTGGCGTTCCTCCGGCGAAACCCTAGACCAGGGGCCTCGGATCGTCTACCCCTATAGCTATCTCCGTATTAGGGTAGCCCGGTGGACCTCTCTACTTGTTTTGGGCTGTTTAGGACATATGTACATGGAGAGCCAAGGTTGGGCGAACTTTGCCACATTCTAGGCCCCGGTTGTGACGCGACAGACTTTCCACGTATAGATCGAGGATTTTACGCGGTGTTAACGCATGTCCGGGAAGGGGGTCACACATGGGGCCTACACATGGCACCTAAAAACCTTGCACCAGTCTCACACACATATCCTAGGGGCACATGCAAGTTTTCATGTGATTCCGACGCTCCGACGGTCTTCCTCCGGCAAAACCCTAGACCAAGGGCCCCTGATCGTCTACCCCTATAGCTTTCTCGGTACGAGGGTAGCCCGGTGGACCTCTCTACTTGTTTTGGTTTGTTTAGGACATATGTACATGGAGAGCCAAGGTTGGGCCAACTTTACCACATTCTAGGCCCCGGTTGTGACGCGGCGGGAGTTTCCACGTACAGATCCAGGATTTTACTAAGTGTTAACGCATGTACGGGAAGGGGGTCACACATAGGGCCTACACATGGCACCTAACAACCTTGCACCACTCTAACACACATATCCTAGGGGCAAATGAAAGTTTTCATGTGATTTCGACGCTCCGGCGGTCTTTCTCCGGCGAAACCCTAGACGGGGGGCCCCGGATCGTCTACCCCTATAGCTATCTCCGTACGAGGGTAGCC
Source organism: Avena eriantha (assembly GCA_910589775.1). Taxonomy (NCBI): domain Eukaryota; kingdom Viridiplantae; phylum Streptophyta; class Magnoliopsida; order Poales; family Poaceae; genus Avena; species Avena eriantha. Next base: position 470,848,934 of record OU342745.1, read on the forward strand.
CGGTGGACCTCTCTACTTGTTTTGGTTTGTTTAGGACATATGTACATGGAGAGCCAAGGTTGGGCGAACTTTGCCACATTCTAGGCCCCGGTTGTGACGCGGCGGGACTTTCCACGTATAGATCGAGGATTTTACCCGGTGTTAACGCATGTCCGGGAAAGGGGGTCACACATGGGGCCTACACATGGCACCTAACAACCTTGCACCACTCTCACACACATATCCTAGGGGCACATGCAAGTTTTCATGTGATTCCGACGCTCCGACGGTCTTCCTCCGGCAAAACCCTAGACCGGGGGCCCCGAATCGTCTACCCCTATAGCTATGTCCGTATGAGGGTAGCCCGGTGGACCTCTCTACTTGTTTTGGTTTGTTTAGGACATATGTACATGGAGAGCCAAGGTTGGGCCAACTTTGCCACATTCTAGGCCCCGGTTGTGACGCGGTGGGACTTTCCACGTACAGATCAAGGATTTTACTAAGTGTTAACGCATGTCCGGGAAGGGGGTCACACATGGGGCCTACACATGGCACCTAAAAACCTTGCACCACTCTTACACACATATCCTAGGGGCACATGCAAGTTTTCATGTGATTTCGATGCTCCGGCGGTCTTCCTCCGGTGAAACCCTAGACCGGGCGCCACGGATCGTCTACCCCTATAGATATCTACGTACAAGGGTAGCCCGGTGGACCTCTCTACTTGTTTTGGTTTGTTTAGGACATATGTACATGGAGAGCCAAGGTTGGGCCAACTTTGCCACATTCTAGGCCCCGGTTGTGATGCGGCGGGACTTTCCACGTACAGATCCAGCATTTTACTAAGTGTTAACGCATGTCCGGAAAGGGGCTCACACATGGGGCCTACCCATGGCACCTAACAACCTTGCACCGGTCTCACACACATATCCTAGGGGCACATGCAAGTTTTCATGTGATTCCGACGCTCCGACGGTCTTCCTCCGGCGAAACCCTAGACCAGGGGCCCCGGATCGTCTACCCCTATAGATTTCTCCGTACGAGGGTAGCCCGGTGGACCTCTCTACTTGTTTTGGTTTGTTTAGGACATATGTACATGGAGAGCCAAGGTTGGGCCAACTTTGCCACATTCTAGGCCCCGGTTGTGACGCGGCGGGACGTTTCCACGTACAGATCCAGGATTTTACTAAGTGTTAACGCATGTCCGGGAAGGGGGTCACACATGGGGCCTACACATGGCACCTAACAACCTTGCACCAGTCTCACACACATATCCTAGGGGCACATGCAAGTTTTCATGTGATTCCGACGCTCCGACGGTCTTCCTCCGGCGAAACCCTAGACCAGGGGCCCCGGATCGTCTACCCCTATAGCTTTCTCCGTACGAGGGTAGCCCGGTGGACCTCTCTACTTGTTTTGGTTTGTTTAGGACATATGTACATGGAGAGCCAAGGTTGGGCCAACTTTGCCACATTCTAGGCCCCGGTTGTGACGCGGCGGGACTTTCCACGTACAGATCCAGGATTTTACCTAGTGTTAACGCATGTCCGGGAAGCGGGTCACACATGGGGCCTACACATGGCACCTAAAAACCTTGCACCACTCTTACACACATATCCTAGGGGCACATGCAAGTTTTCATGTGATTTCGACGCTCCGGCGGTCTTCCTCCGGCGAAACCCTAGACCGGGGGCCCCGGATCGTCTACCCTATAGCTATCTCGTACGAGGGTAGCCCGGTGGACCTCTCTACTTGTTTTGGTTTGTTTAGGACATATGTACATGGAGAGCCAAGGTTGGGCCAACTTTGCCACATTCTAGGCCCCGGTTGTGACGCGGTGGGACTTTCCACGTACAGATCCAGGATTTTACTAAGTGTTAACGCATGTCAGGGAAGGGGGTCACACATCGGGGCCTACACATGGCACCTAACAACCTTGCACCACTCTCACACACATATCCTAGGGGCACATGCAAGTTTTCATGTGATTCCGACTGCTACGACGGTCTTCCTCCGGCGAAACCCTAGACCAGGGGCCCCGGATCGTCTACCCCTATAGCTTTGTCCGTACGAGGGTAGCCCGTTGGACCTCTCTACTTGTTTTGGTTTGTTTAGGACATATGTACATGGAGAGACAAGGTTGGGCCAACTTTGCACATTCTAGGCCCCGGTTGTGACGCGGCGGGAAGTTTCCACGTACAGATCCAGGGATTTTACTAAGTGTTAACGCATGTCCGGGAAGGGGGTCACACATAGGGGCCTACACATGGCACCTAACAACCTTGCACCACTCTAACACACATATCCTAGGGGCAAATGCAAGTTTTCATGTGATTTCGACGCTCCGGCGGTCTTCCTCCGGCGAAACCCTAGACCGGGGGCCTCGGATCGTCTACCCCTATAGCTATCTCCGTATGAGGGTAGCCCGGTGGACCTCTCTACTTGTTTTGGTTTGTTTAGGACATATGTACATGGAGAGCCAAGGTTGGGCGAACTTTGCCACATTCTAGGCCCCGGTTGTGACGCGGCAGGACTTTCCACGTACAGATCGAGGATTTTACTCGGTGTTAACGCATGTCCGGGAAGGGGGTCACACATGGGGCCTACACATGGCACCTAACAACCTTGCACCAGTCTCACACACATATCCTAGGGGCACATGCAAGTTTTCATGTGATTCCGACGCTCCGACGGTCTTCCTCCGGCAAAACCCTAGACCAGGGGCCCCTGATCGTCTACCCCTATAGCTTTCTCGTACGAGGGTAGCCCGGTGGACCTCTCTACTTGTTTTGGTTTGTTTAGGACATATGTACATGGAGAGCCAAGGTTGGGCCAACTTTAGCCACATTCTAGGCCCCGGTTGTGACGCGGCGGGAGTTTCCACGTACAGATCCAGGATTTTACTAAGTGTTAACGCATGTCCGGGAAGGGGGTCACACATAGGGGCCTACACATGGCACCTAACAACCTTGCACCACTCTAACACACATATCCTAGGGGCACATGCAAGTTTTCATGTGATTTCGACGCTCCGGCGGTCTTCCTCCGGCGAAACCCTAGACCGGGGGCCCCGGATCGTCTACCCCTATAGCTATCTCCGTACGAGGGTAGCCCGGTGGACCTCTCTACTTGTTTTGGTTTGTTTAGGACATATGTACATGGAGAGCCAAGGTTGGGCCAACTTTGCCACATTCTAGGCCCCGGTTGTGACGCGGCGGGACTTTCCACGTACAGATCCAGGATTTTACTAAGTGTTAACGCATGTCCGGGAAGGGGGTCACACATGGGGCCTACACATGGCACCTAACAACCTTGCACCACTCTCACACACATATCCTAGGGGCACATGCAAGTTTTCATGTGATTCCGACGCTCCGACGGTCTTCCTCCGGCGAAACCCTAGACCGGGGGCCCCGGATCGTCTACCCCTATAGCTATCTCCGTACGAGGGTAGCCCGGTGGACCTCTCTACTTGTTTTGGTTTGTTTAGGACATATGTACATGGAGAGCCAAGGTTGGGCCAACTTTGCCACATTCTAGGCCCCGGTTGTGACGCGGCGGGACTTTCCACGTACAGATCCAGGATTTTACTAAGTGTTAACGCATGTCCGGGAAGGGGGTCACACATGGGGCCTACACATGGCACCTAACAACCTTGCACCACTCTCACACACATATCCTAGGGGCACATGCAAGTTTTCATGTGATTCGACGCTCCGGCGGTCTTCCTCCGGCGAAACCCTAGACCGGGGGCCCCGGATCGTCTACCCCTATAGCTATCTCCGTACGAGGGTAGCCCGGTGGACCTCTCTACTTGTTTTGGTTTGTTTAGGACATATGTACATGGAGAGCCAAGGTTGGGCCAACTTTGCCACATTCTAGGCCCCGGTTGTGACGCGGCGGGACTTTCCACGTACAGATCCAGGATTTTACTAAGTGTTAACGCATGTCCGGAAGGGGGTCACACATGGGGCCTACACATGGCACCTAACAACCTTGCACCACGTCTCACACACATATCCTAGGGGCACATGCAAGTTTTCATGTGATTCCGACGCTCCGACGGTCTTCCTCCGGCGAAACCCTAGACCAGGGGGCCCCGGATCGTCTACCCCTATAGCTATCTCCGTACGAGGGTAGCCCGGTGGACCTCTCTACTTGTTTTGGTTTGTTTAGGACATATGTACATGGAGAGCCAAGGTTGGGCCAACTTTGCCACATTCTAGGCCCCGGTTGTGACGCGGCGGGACTTTCCACGTACAGATCCAGGATTTTACTAAGTGTTAACGCATGTCCGGGAAGGGGGTCACACATGGGGCCTACACATGGCACCTAACAACCTTGCACCACTCTCACACACATATCCTAGGGGCACATGCAAGTTTTCATGTGATTCGACGCTCCGGCGGTCTTCCTCCGGCGAAACCCTAGACCGGGGGCCCCGGATCGTCTACCCCTATAGCTATCTCCGTACGAGGGTAGCCCGGTGGACCTCTCTACTTGTTTTGGTTTGTTTAGGACATATGTACATGGAGAGCCAAGGTTGGGCCAACTTTGCCACATTCTAGGCCCCGGTTGTGACGCGGCGGGACTTTCCACGTACAGATCCAGGATTTTACCTAGTGTTAACGCATGTCCGGGAAGGGGGTCACACATGGGGCCTACACATGGCACCTAACAACCTTGCACCAGTCTCACACACATATCCTAGGGGCACATGCAAGTTTTCATGTGATTCCGACGCTCCGACGGTCTTCCTCCGGCGAAACCCTAGACCAGGGGCCCCGGATCGTCTACCCCTATAGCTTTCTCCGTACGAGGGTAGCCCGGTGGACCTCTCTACTTGTTTTGGTTTGTTTAGGACATATGTACATGGAGAGCCAAGGTTGGGCCAACTTTGCCACATTCTAGGCCCCGGTTGTGACGCGGCGGGAGTTTCCACGTACAGATCCAGGATTTTACTAAGTGTTAACGCATGTCCGGGAAGGGGGTCACACATGGGGCCTACACATGGCACCTAACAACCTTGCACCACTCTCACACACATATCCTAGGGGCACATGCAAGTTTTCATGTGATTCGACGCTCCGGCGGTCTTCCTCCGGCGAAACCCTAGACCGGGGGCCCCGGATCGTCTACCCCTATAGCTATCTCCGTACGAGGGTAGCCCGGTGGACCTCTCTACTTGTTTTGGTTTGTTTAGGACATATGTACATGGAGAGCCAAGGTTGGGCCAACTTTGCCACATTCTAGGCCCCGGTTGTGACGCGGCGGGACTTTCCACGTACAGATCCAGGATTTTACTAAGTGTTAACGCATGTCCGGGAAGGGGGTCACACATGGGGCCTACACATGGCACCTAACAACCTTGCACCACTCTCACACACATATCCTAGGGGCACATGCAAGTTTTCATGTGATTCCGACGCTCCGACGGTCTTCCTCCGGCGAAACCCTAGACCAGGGGCCCCGGATCGTCTACCCCTATAGCTATCTCCGTACGAGGGTAGCCCGGTGGACCTCTCTACTTGTTTTGGTTTGTTTAGGACATATGTACATGGAGAGCCAAGGTTGGGCCAACTTTGCCACATTCTAGGCCCCGGTTGTGACGCGGCGGGACTTTCCACGTACAGATCCAGGATTTTACTAAGTGTTAACGCATGTCCGGGAAGGGGGTCACACATGGGGCCTACACATGGCACCTAACAACCTTGCACCACTCTCACACACATATCCTAGGGGCACATGCAAGTTTTCATGTGATTCCGACGCTCCGGCGGTCTTCCTCCGGCGAAACCCTAGACCGGGGGCCCCGGATCGTCTACCCCTATAGCTATCTCCGTACGAGGGTAGCCCGGTGGACCTCTCTACTTGTTTTGGTTTGTTTAGGACATATGTACATGGAGAGCCAAGGTTGGGCCAACTTTGCCACATTCTAGGCCCCGGTTGTGACGCGGCGGGACTTTCCACGTACAGATCCAGGATTTTACTAAGTGTTAACGCATGTCCGGGAAGGGGGTCACACATGGGGCCTACACATGGCACCTAACAACCTTGCACCACTCTCACACACATATCCTAGGGGCACATGCAAGTTTTCATGTGATTCCGACGCTCCGACGGTCTTCCTCCGGCGAAACCCTAGACCAGGGGCCCCGGATCGTCTACCCCTATAGCTATCTCCGTACGAGGGTAGCCCGGTGGACCTCTCTACTTGTTTTGGTTTGTTTAGGACATATGTACATGGAGAGCCAAGGTTGGGCCAACTTTGCCACATTCTAGGCCCCGGTTGTGACGCGGCGGGAGTTTCCACGTACAGATCCAGGATTTTACTAAGTGTTAACGCATGTCCGGGAAGGGGGTCACACATGGGGCCTACACATGGCACCTAACAACCTTGCACCACTCTCACACACATATCCTAGGGGCACATGCAAGTTTTCATGTGATTCCGACGCTCCGGCGGTCTTCCTCCGGCGAAACCCTAGACCGGGGGCCCCGGATCGTCTACCCCTATAGCTATCTCCGTACGAGGGTAGCCCGGTGGACCTCTCTACTTGTTTTGGTTTGTTTAGGACATATGTACATGGAGAGCCAAGGTTGGGCCAACTTTGCCACATTCTAGGCCCCGGTTGTGACGCGGCGGGACTTTCCACGTACAGATCCAGGATTTTACTAAGTGTTAACGCATGTCCGGGAAGGGGGTCACACATGGGGCCTACACATGGCACCTAACAACCTTGCACCACTCTCACACACATATCCTAGGGGCACATGCAAGTTTTCATGTGATTCCGACGCTCCGGCGGTCTTCCTCCGGCGAAACCCTAGACCGGGGGCCCCGGATCGTCTACCCCTATAGCTATCTCCGTACGAGGGTAGCCCGGTGGACCTCTCTACTTGTTTTGGTTTGTTTAGGACATATGTACATGGAGAGCCAAGGTTGGGCCAACTTTGCCACATTCTAGGCCCCGGTTGTGACGCGGCGGGACTTTCCACGTACAGATCCAGGATTTTACTAAGTGTTAACGCATGTCCGGGAAGGGGGTCACACATGGGGCCTACACATGGCACCTAACAACCTTGCACCACTCTCACACACATATCCTAGGGGCACATGCAAGTTTTCATGTGATTCCGACGCTCCGGCGGTCTTCCTCCGGCGAAACCCTAGACCGGGGGCCCCGGATCGTCTACCCCTATAGCTATCTCCGTACGAGGGTAGCCCGGTGGACCTCTCTACTTGTTTTGGTTTGTTTAGGACATATGTACATGGAGAGCCAAGGTTGGGCCAACTTTGCCACATTCTAGGCCCCGGTTGTGACGCGGCGGGACTTTCCACGTACAGATCCAGGATTTTACTAAGTGTTAACGCATGTCCGGGAAGGGGGTCACACATGGGGCCTACACATGGCACCTAACAACCTTGCACCACTCTCACACACATATCCTAGGGGCACATGCAAGTTTTCATGTGATTCCGACGCTCCGGCGGTCTTCCTCCGGCGAAACCCTAGACCGGGGGCCCCGGATCGTCTACCCCTATAGCTATCTCCGTACGAGGGTAGCCCGGTGGACCTCTCTACTTGTTTTGGTTTGTTTAGGACATATGTACATGGAGAGCCAAGGTTGGGCCAACTTTGCCACATTCTAGGCCCCGGTTGTGACGCGGCGGGACTTTCCACGTACAGATCCAGGATTTTACTAAGTGTTAACGCATGTCCGGGAAGGGGGTCACACATGGGGCCTACACATGGCACCTAACAACCTTGCACCAGTCTCACACACATATCCTAGGGGCACATGCAAGTTTTCATGTGATTCCGACGCTCCGACGGTCTTCCTCCGGCGAAACCCTAGACCAGGGGCCCCGGATCGTCTACCCCTATAGCTATCTCCGTACGAGGGTAGCCCGGTGGACCTCTCTACTTGTTTTGGTTTGTTTAGGACATATGTACATGGAGAGCCAAGGTTGGGCCAACTTTGCCACATTCTAGGCCCCGGTTGTGACGCGGCGGGAGTTTCCACGTACAGATCCAGGATTTTACTAAGTGTTAACGCATGTCCGGGAAGGGGGTCACACATGGGGCCTACACATGGCACCTAACAACCTTGCACCACTCTCACACACATATCCTAGGGGCACATGCAAGTTTTCATGTGATTCCGACGCTCCGGCGGTCTTCCTCCGGCGAAACCCTAGACCGGGGGCCCCGGATCGTCTACCCCTATAGCTATCTCCGTACGAGGGTAGCCCGGTGGACCTCTCTACTTGTTTTGGTTTGTTTAGGACATATGTACATGGAGAGCCAAGGTTGGGCCAACTTTGCCACATTCTAGGCCCCGGTTGTGACGCGGCGGGACTTTCCACGTACAGATCCAGGATTTTACCTAGTGTTAACGCATGTCCGGGAAGGGGGTCACACATGGGGCCTACACATGGCACCTAACAACCTTGCACCACTCTCACACACATATCCTAGGGGCACATGCAAGTTTTCATGTGATTCCGACGCTCCGACGGTCTTCCTCCGGCGAAACCCTAGACCGGGGGCCCCGGATCGTCTACCCCTATAGCTATCTCCGTACGAGGGTAGCCCGGTGGACCTCTCTACTTGTTTTGGTTTGTTTAGGACATATGTACATGGAGAGCCAAGGTTGGGCCAACTTTGCCACATTCTAGGCCCCGGTTGTGACGCGGCGGGACTTTCCACGTACAGATCCAGGATTTTACTAAGTGTTAACGCATGTCCGGGAAGGGGGTCACACATGGGGCCTACACATGGCACCTAACAACCTTGCACCACTCTCACACACATATCCTAGGGGCACATGCAAGTTTTCATGTGATTCCGACGCTCCGGCGGTCTTCCTCCGGCGAAACCCTAGACCGGGGGCCCCGGATCGTCTACCCCTATAGCTATCTCCGTACGAGGGTAGCCCGGTGGACCTCTCTACTTGTTTTGGTTTGTTTAGGACATATGTACATGGAGAGCCAAGGTTGGGCCAACTTTGCCACATTCTAGGCCCCGGTTGTGACGCGGCGGGACTTTCCACGTACAGATCCAGGATTTTACTAAGTGTTAACGCATGTCCGGGAAGGGGGTCACACATGGGGCCTACACATGGCACCTAACAACCTTGCACCACTCTCACACACATATCCTAGGGGCACATGCAAGTTTTCATGTGATTCCGACGCTCCGACGGTCTTCCTCCGGCGAAACCCTAGACCAGGGGCCCCGGATCGTCTACCCCTATAGCTATCTCCGTACGAGGGTAGCCCGGTGGACCTCTCTACTTGTTTTGGTTTGTTTAGGACATATGTACATGGAGAGCCAAGGTTGGGCCAACTTTGCCACATTCTAGGCCCCGGTTGTGACGCGGCGGGACTTTCCACGTACAGATCCAGGATTTTACTAAGTGTTAACGCATGTCCGGGAAGGGGGTCACACATGGGGCCTACACATGGCACCTAACAACCTTGCACCACTCTCACACACATATCCTAGGGGCACATGCAAGTTTTCATGTGATTCCGACGCTCCGGCGGTCTTCCTCCGGCGAAACCCTAGACCGGGGGCCCCGGATCGTCTACCCCTATAGCTATCTCCGTACGAGGGTAGCCCGGTGGACCTCTCTACTTGTTTTGGTTTGTTTAGGACATATGTACATGGAGAGCCAAGGTTGGGCGAACTTTGCCACATTCTAGGCCCCGGTTGTGACGCGGCGGGACTTTCCACGTACAGATCCGAGGATTTTACCCGGTGTTAACGCATGTCCGGGAAGGGGGTCACACATGGGGCCTACACATGGCACCTAACAACCTTGCACCAGTCTCACACACATATCCTAGGGGCACATGCAAGTTTTCATGTGATTCCGACGCTCCGACGGTCTTCCTCCGGCGAAACCCTAGACCAGGGGCCCCGGATCGTCTACCCCTATAGCTTTCTCCGTACGAGGGTAGCCCGGTGGACCTCTCTACTTGTTTTGGTTTGTTTAGGACATATGTACATGGAGAGCCAAGGTTGGGCCAACTTTGCCACATTCTAGGCCCCGGTTGTGACGCGGCGGGACTTTCCACGTACAGATCCAGGATTTTACTAAGTGTTAACGCATGTCCGGGAAGGGGGTCACACATGGGGCCTACACATGGCACCTAACAACCTTGCACCACTCTACACACATATCCTAGGGGCACATGCAAGTTTTCATGTGATTCGACGCTCCGGCGGTCTTCCTCCGGCGAAACCCTAGACCGGGGGCCCCGGATCGTCTACCCCTATAGCTATCTCCGTACGAGGGTAGCCCGGTGGACCTCTCTACTTGTTTTGGTTTGTTTAGGACATATGTACATGGAGAGCCAAGGTTGGGCCAACTTTGCCACATTCTAGGCCCCGGTTGTGACGCGGCGGGACTTTCCACGTACAGATCCAGGATTTTACTAAGTGTTAACGCATGTCCGGGAAGGGGGTCACACATGGGGCCTACACATGGCACCTAACAACCTTGCACCACTCTCACACACATATCCTAGGGGCACATGCAAGTTTTCATGTGATTCCGACGCTCCGACGGTCTTCCTCCGGCGAAACCCTAGACCAGGGGCCCCGGATCGTCTACCCCTATAGCTTTCTCCGTACGAGGGTAGCCCGGTGGACCTCTCTACTTGTTTTGGTTTGTTTAGGACATATGTACATGGAGAGCCAAGGTTGGGCCAACTTTGCCACATTCTAGGCCCCGGTTGTGACGCGGCGGGAGTTTCCACGTACAGATCCAGGATTTTACTAAGTGTTAACGCATGTCCGGGAAGGGGGTCACACATGGGGCCTACACATGGCACCTAACAACCTTGCACCACTCTAACACACATATCCTAGGGGCACATGCAAGTTTTCATGTGATTTCGACGCTCCGGCGGTCTTCCTCCGGCGAAACCCTAGACCGGGGGCCCCGGATCGTCTACCCCTATAGCTATCTCCGTACGAGGGTAGCCCGGTGGACCTCTCTACTTGTTTTGGTTTGTTTAGGACATATGTACATGGAGAGCCAAGGTTGGGCCAACTTTGCCACATTCTAGGCCCCGGTTGTGACGCGGCGGGACTTTCCACGTACAGATCCAGGATTTTACTAAGTGTTAACGCATGTCCGGGAAGGGGGTCACACATGGGGCCTACACATGGCACCTAACAACCTTGCACCACTCTCACACACATATCCTAGGGGCACATGCAAGTTTTCATGTGATTCCGACGCTCCGACGGTCTTCCTCCGGCGAAACCCTAGACCAGGGGCCCCGGATCGTCTACCCCTATAGCTATCTCCGTACGAGGGTAGCCCGGTGGACCTCTCTACTTGTTTTGGTTTGTTTAGGACATATGTACATGGAGAGCCAAGGTTGGGCCAACTTTGCCACATTCTAGGCCCCGGTTGTGACGCGGCGGGACTTTCCACGTACAGATCCAGGATTTTACTAAGTGTTAACGCATGTCCGGGAAGGGGGTCACACATGGGGCCTACACATGGCACCTAACAACCTTGCACCACTCTCACACACATATCCTAGGGGCACATGCAAGTTTTCATGTGATTCCGACGCTCCGACGGTCTTCCTCCGGCGAAACCCTAGACCAGGGGGCCCCGGATCGTCTACCCCTATAGCTATCTCCGTACGAGGGTAGCCCGGTGGACCTCTCTACTTGTTTTGGTTTGTTTAGGACATATGTACATGGAGAGCCAAGGTTGGGCCAACTTTGCCACATTCTAGGCCCCGGTTGTGACGCGGCGGGACTTTCCACGTACAGATCCAGGATTTTACTAAGTGTTAACGCATGTCCGGGAAGGGGGTCACACATGGGGCCTACACATGGCACCTAACAACCTTGCACCACTCTCACACACATATCCTAGGGGCACATGCAAGTTTTCATGTGATTCCGACGCTCCGGCGGTCTTCCTCCGGCGAAACCCTAGACCGGGGGCCCCGGATCGTCTACCCCTATAGCTATCTCCGTACGAGGGTAGCCCGGTGGACCTCTCTACTTGTTTTGGTTTGTTTAGGACATATGTACATGGAGAGCCAAGGTTGGGCCAACTTTGCCACATTCTAGGCCCCGGTTGTGACGCGGCGGGACTTTCCACGTACAGATCCAGGATTTTACTAAGTGTTAACGCATGTCCGGGAAGGGGGTCACACATGGGGCCTACACATGGCACCTAACAACCTTGCACCACTCTCACACACATATCCTAGGGGCACATGCAAGTTTTCATGTGATTCCGACGCTCCGACGGTCTTCCTCCGGCGAAACCCTAGACCAGGGGCCCCGGATCGTCTACCCCTATAGCTATCTCCGTACGAGGGTAGCCCGGTGGACCTCTCTACTTGTTTTGGTTTGTTTAGGACATATGTACATGGAGAGCCAAGGTTGGGCCAACTTTGCCACATTCTAGGCCCCGGTTGTGACGCGGCGGGACTTTCCACGTACAGATCCAGGATTTTACTAAGTGTTAACGCATGTCCGGGAAGGGGGTCACACATGGGGCCTACACATGGCACCTAACAACCTTGCACCACTCTCACACACATATCCTAGGGGCACATGCAAGTTTTCATGTGATTCCGACGCTCCGGCGGTCTTCCTCCGGCGAAACCCTAGACCGGGGGCCCCGGATCGTCTACCCCTATAGCTATCTCCGTACGAGGGTAGCCCGGTGGACCTCTCTACTTGTTTTGGTTTGTTTAGGACATATGTACATGGAGAGCCAAGGTTGGGCCAACTTTGCCACATTCTAGGCCCCGGTTGTGACGCGGCGGGACTTTCCACGTACAGATCCAGGATTTTACCTAGTGTTAACGCATGTCCGGGAAGGGGGTCACACATGGGGCCTACACATGGCACCTAACAACCTTGCACCACTCTCACACACATATCCTAGGGGCACATGCAAGTTTTCATGTGATTCCGACGCTCCGACGGTCTTCCTCCGGCGAAACCCTAGACCAGGGGCCCCGGATCGTCTACCCCTATAGCTATCTCCGTACGAGGGTAGCCCGGTGGACCTCTCTACTTGTTTTGGTTTGTTTAGGACATATGTACATGGAGAGCCAAGGTTGGGCCAACTTTGCCACATTCTAGGCCCCGGTTGTGACGCGGCGGGAGTTTCCACGTACAGATCCAGGATTTTACTAAGTGTTAACGCATGTCCGGGAAGGGGGTCACACATGGGGCCTACACATGGCACCTAACAACCTTGCACCACTCTACACACATATCCTAGGGGCACATGCAAGTTTTCATGTGATTCGACGCTCCGGCGGTCTTCCTCCGGCGAAACCCTAGACCGGGGGCCCCGGATCGTCTACCCCTATAGCTATCTCCGTACGAGGGTAGCCCGGTGGACCTCTCTACTTGTTTTGGTTTGTTTAGGACATATGTACATGGAGAGCCAAGGTTGGGCCAACTTTGCCACATTCTAGGCCCCGGTTGTGACGCGGCGGGACTTTCCACGTACAGATCCAGGATTTTACCTAGTGTTAACGCATGTCCGGGAAGGGGGTCACACATGGGGCCTACACATGGCACCTAACAACCTTGCACCACTCTCACACACATATCCTAGGGGCACATGCAAGTTTTCATGTGATTCCGACGCTCCGACGGTCTTCCTCCGGCGAAACCCTAGACCGGGGCCCCGGATCGTCTACCCCTATAGCTATCTCCGTACGAGGGTAGCCCGGTGGACCTCTCTACTTGTTTTGGTTTGTTTAGGACATATGTACATGGAGAGCCAAGGTTGGGCCAACTTTGCCACATTCTAGGCCCCGGTTGTGACGCGGCGGGACTTTCCACGTACAGATCCAGGATTTTACTAAGTGTTAACGCATGTCCGGGAAGGGGGTCACACATGGGGCCTACACATGGCACCTAACAACCTTGCACCACTCTCACACACATATCCTAGGGGCACATGCAAGTTTTCATGTGATTTCGACGCTCCGGCGGTCTTCCTCCGGCGAAACCCTAGACCGGGGGCCCCGGATCGTCTACCCCTATAGCTATCTCCGTACGAGGGTAGCCCGGTGGACCTCTCTACTTGTTTTGGTTTGTTTAGGACATATGTACATGGAGAGCCAAGGTTGGGCCAACTTTGCCACATTCTAGGCCCCGGTTGTGACGCGGCGGGACTTTCCACGTACAGATCCAGGATTTTACTAAGTGTTAACGCATGTCCGGGAAGGGGGTCACACATGGGGCCTACACATGGCACCTAACAACCTTGCACCAGTCTCACACACATATCCTAGGGGCACATGCAAGTTTTCATGTGATTCCGACGCTCCGACGGTCTTCCTCCGGCGAAACCCTAGACCAGGGGCCCCGGATCGTCTACCCCTATAGCTTTCTCCGTACGAGGGTAGCCCGGTGGACCTCTCTACTTGTTTTGGTTTGTTTAGGACATATGTACATGGAGAGCCAAGGTTGGGCCAACTTTGCCACATTCTAGGCCCCGGTTGTGACGCGGCGGGAGTTTCCACGTACAGATCCAGGATTTTACTAAGTGTTAACGCATGTCCGGGAAGGGGGTCACACATGGGGCCTACACATGGCACCTAACAACCTTGCACCACTCTACACACATATCCTAGGGGCACATGCAAGTTTTCATGTGATTTCGACGCTCCGGCGGTCTTCCTCCGGCGAAACCCTAGACCGGGGGCCCCGGATCGTCTACCCCTATAGCTATCTCCGTACGAGGGTAGCCCGGTGGACCTCTCTACTTGTTTTGGTTTGTTTAGGACATATGTACATGGAGAGCCAAGGTTGGGCCAACTTTGCCACATTCTAGGCCCCGGTTGTGACGCGGCGGGACTTTCCACGTACAGATCGAGGATTTTACCTAGTGTTAACGCATGTCCGGGAAGGGGGTCACACATGGGGCCTACACATGGCACCTAACAACCTTGCACCACTCTCACACACATATCCTAGGGGCACATGCAAGTTTTCATGTGATTCCGACGCTCCGACGGTCTTCCTCCGGCGAAACCCTAGACCAGGGGGCCCCGGATCGTCTACCCCTATAGCTATCTCCGTACGAGGGTAGCCCGGTGGACCTCTCTACTTGTTTTGGTTTGTTTAGGACATATGTACATGGAGAGCCAAGGTTGGGCCAACTTTGCCACATTCTAGGCCCCGGTTGTGACGCGGCGGGACTTTCCACGTACAGATCCAGGATTTTACTAAGTGTTAACGCATGTCCGGGAAGGGGGTCACACATGGGGCCTACACATGGCACCTAACAACCTTGCACCACTCTCACACACATATCCTAGGGGCACATGCAAGTTTTCATGTGATTCCGACGCTCCGGCGGTCTTCCTCCGGCGAAACCCTAGACCGGGGGCCCCGGATCGTCTACCCCTATAGCTATCTCCGTACGAGGGTAGCCCGGTGGACCTCTCTACTTGTTTTGGTTTGTTTAGGACATATGTACATGGAGAGCCAAGGTTGGGCCAACTTTGCCACATTCTAGGCCCCGGTTGTGACGCGGCGGGACTTTCCACGTACAGATCCAGGATTTTACTAAGTGTTAACGCATGTCCGGGAAGGGGGTCACACATGGGGCCTACACATGGCACCTAACAACCTTGCACCAGTCTCACACACATATCCTAGGGGCACATGCAAGTTTTCATGTGATTCCGACGCTCCGACGGTCTTCCTCCGGCGAAACCCTAGACCAGGGGCCCCGGATCGTCTACCCCTATAGCTTTCTCCGTACGAGGGTAGCCCGGTGGACCTCTCTACTTGTTTTGGTTTGTTTAGGACATATGTACATGGAGAGCCAAGGTTGGGCCAACTTTGCCACATTCTAGGCCCCGGTTGTGACGCGGCGGGAGTTTCCACGTACAGATCCAGGATTTTACTAAGTGTTAACGCATGTCCGGGAAGGGGGTCACACATGGGGCCTACACATGGCACCTAACAACCTTGCACCACTCTCACACACATATCCTAGGGGCACATGCAAGTTTTCATGTGATTTCGACGCTCCGGCGGTCTTCCTCCGGCGAAACCCTAGACCGGGGGCCCCGGATCGTCTACCCCTATAGCTATCTCCGTACGAGGGTAGCCCGGTGGACCTCTCTACTTGTTTTGGTTTGTTTAGGACATATGTACATGGAGAGCCAAGGTTGGGCCAACTTTGCCACATTCTAGGCCCCGGTTGTGACGCGGCGGGACTTTCCACGTACAGATCCAGGATTTTACTAAGTGTTAACGCATGTCCGGGAAGGGGGTCACACATGGGGCCTACACATGGCACCTAACAACCTTGCACCACTCTCACACACATATCCTAGGGGCACATGCAAGTTTTCATGTGATTCCGACGCTCCGACGGTCTTCCTCCGGCGAAACCCTAGACCAGGGGCCCCGGATCGTCTACCCCTATAGCTATCTCCGTACGAGGGTAGCCCGGTGGACCTCTCTACTTGTTTTGGTTTGTTTAGGACATATGTACATGGAGAGCCAAGGTTGGGCCAACTTTGCCACATTCTAGGCCCCGGTTGTGACGCGGCGGGACTTTCCACGTACAGATCCAGGATTTTACTAAGTGTTAACGCATGTCCGGGAAGGGGGTCACACATGGGGCCTACACATGGCACCTAACAACCTTGCACCACTCTCACACACATATCCTAGGGGCACATGCAAGTTTTCATGTGATTTCGACGCTCCGACGGTCTTCCTCCGGCGAAACCCTAGACCGGGGGCCCCGGATCGTCTACCCCTATAGCTATCTCCGTACGAGGGTAGCCCGGTGGACCTCTCTACTTGTTTTGGTTTGTTTAGGACATATGTACATGGAGAGCCAAGGTTGGGCCAACTTTGCCACATTCTAGGCCCCGGTTGTGACGCGGCGGGACTTTCCACGTACAGATCCAGGATTTTACTAAGTGTTAACGCATGTCCGGGAAGGGGGTCACACATGGGGCCTACACATGGCACCTAACAACCTTGCACCACTCTCACACACATATCCTAGGGGCACATGCAAGTTTTCATGTGATTCCGACGCTCCGACGGTCTTCCTCCGGCGAAACCCTAGACCAGGGGCCCCGGATCGTCTACCCCTATAGCTATCTCCGTACGAGGGTAGCCCGGTGGACCTCTCTACTTGTTTTGGTTTGTTTAGGACATATGTACATGGAGAGCCAAGGTTGGGCCAACTTTGCCACATTCTAGGCCCCGGTTGTGACGCGGCGGGACTTTCCACGTACAGATCCAGGATTTTACTAAGTGTTAACGCATGTCCGGGAAGGGGGTCACACATGGGGCCTACACATGGCACCTAACAACCTTGCACCACTCTCACACACATATCCTAGGGGCACATGCAAGTTTTCATGTGATTCCGACGCTCCGGCGGTCTTCCTCCGGCGAAACCCTAGACCGGGGGCCCCGGATCGTCTACCCCTATAGCTATCTCCGTACGAGGGTAGCCCGGTGGACCTCTCTACTTGTTTTGGTTTGTTTAGGACATATGTACATGGAGAGCCAAGGTTGGGCCAACTTTGCCACATTCTAGGCCCCGGTTGTGACGCGGCGGGACTTTCCACGTACAGATCCAGGATTTTACTAAGTGTTAACGCATGTCCGGGAAGGGGGTCACACATGGGGCCTACACATGGCACCTAACAACCTTGCACCACTCTCACACACATATCCTAGGGGCACATGCAAGTTTTCATGTGATTCCGACGCTCCGACGGTCTTCCTCCGGCGAAACCCTAGACCAGGGGCCCCGGATCGTCTACCCCTATAGCTATCTCCGTACGAGGGTAGCCCGGTGGACCTCTCTACTTGTTTTGGTTTGTTTAGGACATATGTACATGGAGAGCCAAGGTTGGGCCAACTTTGCCACATTCTAGGCCCCGGTTGTGACGCGGCGGGAGTTTCCACGTACAGATCCAGGATTTTACTAAGTGTTAACGCATGTCCGGGAAGGGGGTCACACATGGGGCCTACACATGGCACCTAACAACCTTGCACCACTCTACACACATATCCTAGGGGCACATGCAAGTTTTCATGTGATTCCGACGCTCCGGCGGTCTTCCTCCGGCGAAACCCTAGACCGGGGGCCCCGGATCGTCTACCCCTATAGCTATCTCCGTACGAGGGTAGCCCGGTGGACCTCTCTACTTGTTTTGGTTTGTTTAGGACATATGTACATGGAGAGCCAAGGTTGGGCCAACTTTGCCACATTCTAGGCCCCGGTTGTGACGCGGCGGGACTTTCCACGTACAGATCCAGGATTTTACTAAGTGTTAACGCATGTCCGGGAAGGGGGTCACACATGGGGCCTACACATGGCACCTAACAACCTTGCACCACTCTCACACACATATCCTAGGGGCACATGCAAGTTTTCATGTGATTCCGACGCTCCGGCGGTCTTCCTCCGGCGAAACCCTAGACCGGGGGCCCCGGATCGTCTACCCCTATAGCTATCTCCGTACGAGGGTAGCCCGGTGGACCTCTCTACTTGTTTTGGTTTGTTTAGGACATATGTACATGGAGAGCCAAGGTTGGGCCAACTTTGCCACATTCTAGGCCCCGGTTGTGACGCGGCGGGAGTTTCCACGTACAGATCCAGGATTTTACTAAGTGTTAACGCATGTCCGGGAAGGGGGTCACACATGGGGCCTACACATGGCACCTAACAACCTTGCACCACTCTCACACACATATCCTAGGGGCACATGCAAGTTTTCATGTGATTCCGACGCTCCGACGGTCTTCCTCCGGCGAAACCCTAGACCGGGGGCCCCGGATCGTCTACCCCTATAGCTATCTCCGTACGAGGGTAGCCCGGTGGGACCTCTCTACTTGTTTTGGTTTGTTTAGGACATATGTACATGGAGAGCCAAGGTTGGGCCAACTTTGCCACATTCTAGGCCCCGGTTGTGACGCGGCGGGACTTTTCCACGTACTAGATCGAGGATTTTACTAAGTGTTACGCATGTCCGGAA